>BSUD01000003.1:39017840-39055090 GCA_033239045.1 Fagopyrum esculentum
AAAAAAAAAAAAAAAAAAAAAAAAGTTACGTACAATTTTGAATAGAAGTTTGTTAGGTTAGTAAAAAAAGCTTTCCTTTCACAAAAAATAAAGATTTATTAGCCTATAAAATCTTGGAGAATCTTCAAAAAAAAAAAAATTACGTATAATTTTGAATAGCAATGTGTTAGTTTAGGAAAAAAAAGATTTTATGGCTTAAAAAATTAAGATTTATTGGCCAAAAATTATGGGAGCTCCATTTGATTGCTGCTTCCACAGCGCGCCACGTCATCAAATCATGTACTCTGTTTTAGTATGTATAATAGACTAGGCACCCTATTTTTACAATTAAAAAATAAAGATAAAATTGATAATCAATTAAATTTTGTGAACGAGTAGCCCACCAGTTAGACTAATCAAACTTCGTGTATTCTTTTGACGATACACAATATTTAATACACAATTTTAATACATAATTTCAATTACACAATGTCCGTACACAATTTCAATTACACAATGTTAATACATAAAACACAAATATCAACTACATAAAATGCATTGGACATACATATTCAATTACACAATGTTAATACATAAAAGACTTGTATAACCAAACCTTGTGTAAATGACGAATTTGTGTAACCAAACATTGTCAAAATGACAGACACTTGTACTACATAAACGCAATCGTTATGTAGAAAGTCGCAAAAATTATGTATTCATCACGGAAATATCACGTCTCAATTACATTGGAATTATGTATCAACATATGTACATAACCTCGAAATTAATAACAAAATATTTCTTTAATTATGATAAATAAATAATTAGGGAGTAGATTTATTTAAAACTTTATTAGGAAAATAATTAGGGAGAAATTTTAGGATTAATTATTATCTCATTCCTTATTTGACGTAACAACATATTTCTTTAAATCTTTAATTAGGAAAATAATTAAATGAGATAGGAGAGAGAATGTTGACTACATGGTAATTTCTTTTATAATTTTTGATTAAATCTTTTTCATCATTATTTAGGGTGCCTACTTTGTTAATAGAAACACAAAAGGTACCTACTTTATGCTCAATGTTACGTAAAGTACCTACTTAATCAACTCACTCAATTGCAAATCACCTACCAAATTTATTTTCCTTTCCATTTTAGTTTTTGAGATTTTTCTTTATAACAAGTTTTATTACAAAATTAGTTAATTATGTAAGTTGATAAATTTTTAATATGTTTGTAGAGTATTTTTAATATATTAATTTGATGTAATTATTACTTTAACATAATTCCCATATAAATTTATAAGGTCAATTAAATTTAATTTATCAAAGCCGCAAATAATCATGATATGAATCACATTCTTTTAAATAATCAATTTAAAAACTGATATTTTTTAAAAAGGTATTATTTAAAGTCGTAATTTACGTCTAACTTTTTTCGATAAAATTATATTAAAATTTAAAACCTATAATTACTTATTTGACAAATTTATAAATATGTTTTTAAATATAGATGAGTATCATACTTTGTCAAATATACATCATCGAAATAAGACTAAAAGTAAAAAAAATAAAAATAAAAAGTATATTTTAACAATTCACGTGCAAGGCACAGATAATACACACTAGTTGAGTATAAACTATAATACTTTCTAGTATATATGCAGAGGCCGTCAGCATGTAAAGAGTTTGATTAAAGTATATTATTTTATTAGTTAGTTGCAACCGACTACAATATACATTAGATGAGCAAACATCCGTCTATAATGACATATTTGTGCCATTAGGGGCATTCAACCCAAATAATATGTGGTATATACAATCTAATAGGAATTTTAGTTTCATAAGTTTTTGTCAACTCAAAGTTTTTAAATTTGCAAGTCTATAACTACTCAAAATGTAACCTGTTTTGCAAATTTTGGATGATTCACTATTAACCTAACCATAGTCTAAAAATATCTATGAGCTAATATATACAATCTAATAGGAATTTTTTTTAATATAATATTTATCAAAATAATAAATAATTTGCAATGATTATAGTAATTCAAGATGCTACATGAGTTGGCCACCTATGTTACGTTTTGGGTTGGCCGCTCCGTGCTGAGCTACGTTGGGTTGGATTGGGACGGGACGGGATAGACAGACCAAGATGCAATATGGGTTGACCACCTATGTTACGTTTTGGGACGGCCCAACTCCTCTGTAATCCAACGGATAAGTGATTAAGGATAAGACTCTTATTAATTCAGTCAAAATCCAATATTCTCTCGTTTAATTGCACAATAACAATTAATAGGATCTGAGATTTAATTTCAAATTCTTTGCAAATATTCACATTAAACTCCATCGGATCTCCTCCGCCCCTATGTAAAGGGACTCTCCTCCTCCTCTCATTTTCACATCTAGAATCATCCTCATTCTCCTCTTTTTTATTCTTTTGTTTTCTCGAGAGTACAACACTGAACCGGTTCGTAGGCTTCCGACATATTGCGCATGTCGGATTCAGTAAGCAGTTTTATCTTGAGATTCTTGAACATCGGTAACCGTCGTAATACATAGTGTTTTTAGAATTAAGGAGAGATTATATCTCGATTCTGAACAACCCAGAACCTTTATCGGTACAGTTTTCCGATCTTACTAATTTTGTGCATTTACAGTTTAACTTTGTATTACAGGTTCTATTGTGCACTAACCTTTCTCTAAGTTTTGCAAATTCGGACGAAATTTTTACCGGATTATATTTCCGGAAAACTAACATTGTCATACAGGAACACCTAAAACTGGGAACCCCATCTCGGTTTATAAAATTCTTTTGCATTCGAATTTCTTTGTCATTCAAATTACTTTTTCAAAAAAAAAAACATCGATTTTCATTTATTTTGCAAATCGGTTTATTTGAAAAAAAATTAAATTTTGCGCAGTCGATTTTTCGTTTTTAAACAAAAGCTGTTTGTATTTTTAAATTAAATCGTTTTTCCAAAAGGAAGAAAAAAAATTGGCATTCGCATGTTTTTTTAAAAGTCAGTTATCTAAATTATAAATAATTTGTTTTTTTCGAGAAAAAACAATGGGATTGACTTTTTTTTATAATCAAAATCGGTTGTTTAAATATTTAAATCAGTTTTTTGTTAATATAGCATTCAATTTAATTTTAAATCGAAAACAAGTTTGTTCTTGTACGGACTTATATACAAATTGTTATATTCGGTTTTGAATTTAAATTTCCGTACAAAAATTGAAATACATACTGATCGTGGTTGTTTTTTGTGTAATAGAAATGGCTGATAACAGTCATAACACTGAACACACTGTGAATGGTCAAAATACTCTTAGAGATGGAAATGGAAGTCTCCTACCAGTCTTGATTGTTGTTGTGGGTGGAGGAAGCGATGAGCAAACAGCTCAAATTTAGTTTGAGAGAGGTCTACCACCGATTGTCTTGTCAAACCCAAGGACCGAGACTAAGACCTCTCAAAACGGTCTATAGTCTGGTCATGAACTTGCCCCTCTGACAGTAACAATGCAGGGCTCTTTGAGCGTAGGATTGTTGTCATATAAGTTTGATGCAACTGCCTTCAAAACTTGACAACAAAAGATGTTATTCTTTTTAACCATGTTGAAGCTGGACATATATGTCACCGAAGATAAACCCGAGAATGCGGAGTATTCCTCCAAGATGATCTAGATGGTGATTATTTGTGCAGAATGGTTGATTCTAAGCCGCATATTAGACCCATTGTACCAAGTGCACATAAAGGTCAGTAGTTATAGGAAGCTATGGATTTCCCTAAAAAAAAAGTACAAATACGAGGATGCAGAACATAAGAAGTTCGCCATTAAGAGGTTCATGGACTTCCAAATGGTCGATTATAAGCCTATCATGGAGCAAGCTTAGAAGTTATAACTTCTAGTCCATGATATAATTGTTGAAGGACTGAATATATGTGAGACATTCCATGTAGCAACATTCAACGGGAAACTCCCTCCATCTTGGAAGGATTTTTCAAGAGTTACCTTTTGCACAAGCGAAAGGAAATGACCGTGGAAGACTTCATGGTCAAATTGTAGATTGAATCAAGCAACCACAACGTTGATGGGGAAAATTCAGAGAAAGCTCATCTGATTGAACAAAAGGACAAGAAACGGAAGTTTCAACCCAAGATCCCTAACAAGCAACCAACGAAGAAGAAGTTCGCAGACAAATGTCACAATTGTGGCAAGATGGGTCACAAGTCCAACAAATTCTTGATCAAGGGTAATTCACGCAAAGGCAAGGGCAAGGCAAATGTCCACATGGCTGAAGACGGGTTAACAAATGTTGATCTGTATGCCATGACATCTAAAGTCAACATGGTCGGGAGCAACCCGATGAAGTGGTGTTATGACATTAGTGTTACCCGCCACATTTGTTCAAACAAGGGATGTTCACCACCTTCTGGACATATTTCCAGTGGCTCCAACCATTGTCAACACTGGAAAATGGGAGTTTTGGCTTCATCTACGCGAGCTCTTGCTCGTGGTATATTCATACATTAAATTTGACTTTCGTTTGAATGAGAAATGAAGATCCGAAGTTTGTTGCTTGCAAAGCAAAAACTTGGGGAATGGTAAAAAATGTGGCTATCCGGCATCGACTATATTGGGAGGTATCTTACGGGATATATAGAGGATAAATGCACTAAAGGACGTGGTCTTGAGTCACTATCCATTTTCAACGGGAAACGATGTAGGCAAACAAGCACATACACGCGTGCCGAGTCGCGTCGTGCTCGTGCAGTGTTGAGTTGTGTTGGGTTGGGACGGGCGGACTAAGATGCAACATGGTCTGACCACCTATCTTACGTTTTTGGCCCGGCCCAACTCTACAGACCAACAATGCAAATGGATGAGGGTGGCCTTGGGTCAGGTCCAACTTTACAGTCCAACAGTTCAGATGGATGAGGATGACCTTGCAAATATTCGTATTAAACTCCCTCGGATCTCCTCTGCCCCTATATAAAGGGACTCTCCTCCTCTCATTTTTCACATCCAGAATCATCCTCTTGTCCTCTCTTATGTTTTTCTATTTTCTCGAGAGAACAAAACTCAACTGGTTCGTAGGTTTCCGACCAATTACAAAGGTCGGATTCAATAAGTAGTTTCATCCCCGATTCTTGAACACCGGTAACCGTCGTAATACGGGGTGTATTTAGAATTAAGGAGAGAGATTATATCTCGACTCTGCTCAACCCAAATCCTTTATAAGTATAGTTTTCTGAATCTTGATGCTACTATTATTGTGCATTTATAGTTTAACTTTGTATTACATGTTTCTACATATAGTCGTATACCTTGCATATATATATATATATATATATATATATATATATATATATATATATATATATATACTTATAATACAATTCTAAACAATAGTATAAACCAAGTTTGATACATGATCAATTGATCAACATGAATAACACTTTCTAAAGAATATGATATACTCTGAATTGCGACCTTATTGGCAAAAGTTAATCAATTTTACATCGTATTATATTTGTCTAACTATAAAATATATGCAAGGGATAGGATGAGACGGGATTAATGTCATCTCACTTCCGTCCTAATTATTATACATGGACAAATCGGGATGGGTCATGTATATTTTTAAATGAATGTCATCGGGTTCTGATACGGTTATGATCGGGACGGAAAAATCTTGCTCGACCTATCATTGCTTATAGTTTTTAAACATTACGATTTAAACATATAAATATAGAGGTCCAAACCGTAACAAATCACAAATGTATTTGAGCCGTTAGACTATTTGTCATATTGAGTCTACATATTTTTTTTAAAATATATACAACTAATGTTTTGGGTTTAGGGATTCAACTTTTATTTATATTTTTATACTGAAAATTTTATTATAAATCGGACTAGACAAGCCTAACGGGATGAAGAATAGAAGGCATGTATAATGCTCCCGATAGTTTATTGTAGGACTAGTTTGAGGCGAAATTGCTAATTTTGGATAAAACCCCATCGGGATCGGGATTTGTGTTCACCCCTAACTGAATGTATCTAACAGTTGCACACCGTGTTATTGTTATTTATGCATGAACCCTAAGGAATTTGTTGATGACAAGGTACATGGTGATAGAAAAGCCTCAATAGTTTGTTTAAGGTGTTAGTGTTGAGATATGGTGTTTTTTTTTCTTTTTGCTTACTTCTCGCCGGTCTTATATACCGAGCATGGTGGTTGTTGGTTGTTTTATTGAAGTACAATGTTGTTGTTTGGCTACACTTTTTTTATGGGCTAAGTCCAACTTGATAAAGTGGGTGTACATAACTTAGATATATTTTGGTATTAGAATAATTAAAATTTTTAAACCATAAAAATGAGGATTAATCATACTAGAGTTAATGGGGATTCTATAAGATAAGATTGGTGGAATAGGGCCCTTTTTGTTTAGTGTAAATTAACTAGGCCCCCTAAAAAATTAAATTAAAAAATAAAGATAAAATCGGTAATTAGGGCTAAAATTAAGGAAGGTGATTTGGATGGTTAATTAAAATTGAAATAAAAACTGCCGAAAATTGATAAGTGGGTACTTAGGGATACGATTAAGGAAGGTGATTTGGGTGGTTAATTAAAATTGAAATAAAAAAACTGCCAAAAATTGATAAACCGTTTAGTTTGAAAACTTTATTTTGATGATTCTAAAAATCTTATTGAGTGGGCTATTTTCCGTCATTCTTAAATCAAATCACGATTTCAAGCCAAAAATATTGTCTGTTCACTCACCGTCTCTATTGAAGCCGATTGAAGATATCATCTCTGTTATTCGTCTCCACCGTCTTCCAAGCTTCGTTTTCGTTTATTCATCTTCTTCGTTTGCCACCGATTTCTCCATGCTGACACCTCGTCATTCTCTATTATTTGTCTCCTCTAAATTCGATAATTTCTCCATGTAAGTACATAAATTTTACACAAATCAATACATAATCACGTATAGTAAATTACACTTGTGTTGGCGTACATAATGTATATAATAGTGCAGTACAATTCAACATATACATAAGCAAATTACCTTTTCTTATGTACATATCGTACTTTCGTATGTACATATGTACATATCTTATACATACGGAAGTAAGTTAACATATACATAAGCAAATTACATTTTCTTATGTGCATATCTTACACCTCAATTTATATTGCAGATTTTCTTATGTACATATCTTACACATACTTGTATCGGCATCTACATACGAACTATGAAGAACGCCATAGCAGAAGAAAAGCAACGTCATTTTTTTCCGAAAAAGTAGACGCTCAATTCACATTGACGTTTGAAGGAAAACGATAACAATAAGCTCCTTAATTAACGATTTAAAATAATTAGCTTATTTAATTAGGCAAATTAATAAAGTTAATTAAGGAGAGAGAAGGATCATGAATTATGGAGAATCTTTAATTTTGCTTATAATTTATCTTTTTATAAAAATTTGAGGGGCCTAGTTTGTCAACATATAAACAAAAAGGCCTACTTTATACACCTTGATACATAAACTGCATACTTAGACAACTCATCCATTCTATAACTACATACATAGTTTCATAGTAGTAAATCGGATCAAACTTGAGTGCAAAATCTACTCAATAAACGCCGCAAGTATATAGTCTTCCTCAACCAAACTTCCTTTGAATTTCTTTAGGTTTTCTCTCTCATGGGTAGAGAACTAAAAACGTCTTATTGATTGACGTGTTAGGAACTATAATCTAATGTCGTTTATATAATGACCTAATATAATCACATTAAGCCTATTGGGTCAAAATCCGATATTCACTCATTAAGCCCATATCGCTTGATTAAAGCCTATGTGCTTTACTTGATCGAATCACTTCTATTAGCCTGCTAGTAAATAGTCGTATAATATTATTGTTTATTATAATATATGATTCCACTATTAATAATAAGATTAATAAATAAAGCTTACAATCGCCCGCTTGAGCTACATATAGATACAAACAACTATATTATCCAAAATTCTTTGTGTACACGTTGTAGTAACCAAAAATTTTAAAATCCGTTTAATACCGGATCAAATCGGATTCCGATCCGCCAACCTCTATTCTTTTAAATAAAATAAAACAATATTAAATTCTATCATTTTATGGACCTTCATTCACATAAAATGATAGAATTTATGTAACCGTAAATATTTCCGTACTTAAAAAAACGATTCCGTACGAGTAACGATTATTCACTCAGCCCATTTGTTTTATTTGGTGAGCTAGCCCAATGCATCCGGCCCAATGATCTTTCAACCCATAAGTTTGTAATATGTGGGATTCGAACTAGAGATCTCTAAGCAAGTCCGGTAGGTGAAGTTGATCCTCTGATGTTCATCTTACAGCAACTATAGGATGTTTGTATGTTTATAGATGGATGTATACACTAAGAAATGAACCTAGGATGTTTAGATTAAGTTGCATAAGTTTGTAATCTGTGGGATTCGAACTAGAGATCTCTAAGCAAAATAAATGGGAGCTTATGTTGATAGAGAGAATCGAAGTTGAGACTCCTGCTTACCTCATTTTTCAGCCTTGACCTGCTGACTTTAGGAGCTAGTTTTGATAGCTTAGATCGAACATCCACCGTTGAATTTTTGATATGTTGTATATGGATACATAGAGTTTACTGTGTTAAAAATTGAGAATGAAGTAACGGTCGGATTAGAAGTTATAAGGTCCCAAAGTAGAGTAGTATGGCTGTTTTTCCAGCAGAGGAAAAAATTGGCCAAGTGTAGAAATTCTAGCTTTTATCCAACTTTAGAGATTTATGTAGGAGTTATGGTTGAATATTTTTTAGAGATCTTTGCTCCTATGATTAGTATGCATATCATATAGGATCTAGAGATTTATTCTGGAATTTTTATCTTTTTATTCAAGCCTCGTATCTTAACCCAAAGTCGGACCTTAACGACTTTTTGTGAAAATCTAGAATTTTGTGTAACTATTATAAATCTTTACCAAACTTTTCAGTAAGAACGAGATTGTGGAAATGGGTTGCAAAGGAGAGTTTGAAACTAAGATATAGACAAATCTGGGAGTTTCGGAACCGGGGGTAAAATAGTCATTTTACCTTAAGAGGGCATTTTAGTAATTTTTCTCTTGATGAGTTTGTGCATCTTAGAATTTATAGACTTCTAAGATTATGGAATGTATTTTGATCCATGTGCCTTGTATGACAGGCGTTTGAGTTTCTACGGTTGTTGACCGAGTTGAGATTGTGAGAGTTGTAGTTTGAATCAAGTAAGTCCTTGCGACTTACTTAGCTGGTTTCTGGATATTAGTTGAGTGATAATAGTGGTGTGTGTACCATGTGTGTTATAATAACAACTTGTTTGGACGACCTTCGTTATTATGTGTTAAGACCCAAGTGTATGTATAACAGGCTGTGACATCACTGCCCAGCTCTACCAGGAGACTGGGAGGTTCTCTATACCCAGACCATACAGGTACACGGTGAGATGCATCGGATCCACTCCTGATGGGTACACGGGGGCGGAGGCGAGGTTTGGGAATCCCTCGTGTCACAAATTAAGTATCATTAGTAAGAGTGAATCACCTAAACAAAGATAATAAATGGATTGTTTGAGAGCATGATGAGTGTTTATTATTTTATGTGTGTGTGTGCTATTATTATTATTCTAATGTTTAGATAACTAGCTAATGGTTGTTTTGTTGTGTTTTTAGATTTACCGCAGGTTATAGCAGCAGCTAAGTGATCCGGAAGTAGTGGTCAGCCGGGTCTCCGTACTCCTTAGAGTGGGGTTGGATGTTATCTTGTTGTTTCATTCTTCATGATTAAGACAGTTAGTCTTTTCCGTTATTTAAGTACTATAGGTTGTTAAACCTTGTTGCATTATCTTTTTTAAAAATAGATTTTTACGAATTTCGGTTTTTCTTATTTGTGTCTTGTTGCAAGATCCTAGTAATATTGTTGTCAAACTGAGGTTGGGACCCATTGTGAGGTCCTAATCAGTAATGTCCCGAGTTCTGAGAATTCGGGGTGTTACAACATGGTATCAGAGCTCTAGGTTGGCAATAATGACACTTGAAATCTTCTGAAAGACTGAATAAGTACTTAAGCAGAACCCGAAAAGGGATTTGAGTTTTAAAAAGGAATTTTGGTTTTCAAATGCATGCATAGTCTGGTTGGGGATAGAAAGTACGGTTGACCACCACTACTACCGCGGATCTCAGTATGCTTAGTATGGACTTTAGGTTGTTACTCTCTTTGGACTTATTAGCTTGATTATAATGATAGGTGATGTAGATAAGCATATGCCGAAAATTAGTAGAATTTATAGTTATAGTATGGTCTTCACGGAGATAACAGTATAAGATCCTCGTTCAGTTGACACACCTAAGTATAATTAAAGGGTTTCAACTTAAGGATAAGTACGCTCAGCTAATGAGCATTAGGGTAGACTAACGACGGACAACTCCTTCGAGCTTGTTGAGGAATGTCGAGACGGAAAAGTGAAGCCTAAAAGACAACACCAACCACGATGACAAGAAGGGAATCCCGATTCAACTCAATAGGATCAAATGAAGAATATACACGAGAGTAGTTCTAGCAACGCGTTGGATGACCGGCAAGTATACAAATTGGGAGAGACAACCCATAGTTTCTTTCAAGATGGTGTAAAGCAACGCTGCAAACAAAGGGGATGCCTTCAGAAACACACATAGGCATGAAGGTCAAGGTGAAGATCCAAACAAGAGACATTGAATCTAAGCTTACTGACGGACCAGAAGGTGAAAGTTTGAGGCTAGAAGCAGAGTGGAATATGATCACTCTTGACAAACTATTTGCCGCCACAATCAAGATGGGAAACCGAGACAATCATAAGCATATGAGTCAAGATAAGTTACATCCGATATCTTGATACGAAGAATTAAAGAGCCGTAAAATGAAAGCTTACAGGTTGCTAGAAAGGGGAATGCCGATTTCAACAACATGGAAGTGGTGTGACCTCCTAGAACACACAAGAATTTCAACAAGGATCGGGATACAACAAAGACCAGATTTCTACAAAGGCGGCAGTACAAAGCAGCACACAAGGAAGGTGTAGGAGAATAGTTGGTGAACACGGGGGTCTCTAATGACTTCTCATTCACAAAGAGATCTAAGTTAACAACACTAGCGGGTCATAACAGAGAACCACAATTGGACGATAACTCAGGTAAAAAGAATTATGGGGAAATACCTACAAGTTATCGTGGAAGAAATTACTAGTCCGTTGATGGAAGATGAAGATACAACTAGACTCGTAAGAGTATAGTGCTCTTATAGGAGTGTAGATTGTAGAAGGAGCTAAAGGAGTATAAATGGAAGAGATGTATTTTCACTGGTATATCAAACCTCAAAAGAGATAGAAGAAAAGTAAGTCTACGATCTTACAGTAGGTCAACTACAAAGTAACTGGTTACAACAGAGAATTTACACGTGCTGGCCAACTAGTGATGGTGGGTTGACAAATAAGAAGAATAACCACAAGGTTATAAGGGAATTTTACCGACATCTGGTGAATTTCTTCCAGAGATCAACGACGACAATGGTGAAGTTAAATCAATACAAGTACTAGTAGCCTTGATGGTAACATTGAATGAGTCCAATATGATATCTCTAATAATAAAGAAATTAAACAGCAGCTCTTGACGGTCGATAATGACCATTGATGATAGAAATGGTGTAAAGGGAATTGTTGTGAGTAGTTACTTACTGCTGACTAAGGAAAGATACATATCAAAGTTAGTATGAAGGGATCCCTGTAAGAAGAACCAGAAGACTAAGAAGAAGTAAATGATTGTGAACATGTCCTATGTCTTAGCATTCCACACAAGTAGGGCTGATGGTGCTCCTCCGAGAAAAGGTGGGGTCAAACTGTCTAGATTGATAGGGGAAACCCTTGTGATTAAAGATGTGACACATAATAATTGGAATTTCAGAGGAGGCACAAATATAGAGAGTATGATTAAAAGCCATGGTGAAATGTGTGGTTGAGTTGTGAGGTGATTGCAGATGGATTCTACAAGTTGGTTAGAATAAACATGAGAAGGAGTAAAGTTGAATGACTAAAGGCTTTTATATGGATCCGGTATTACACCGATAAGATGATTACCGAAAAGCGTATATATAAAAGTTTAATGAGAAATGGAGGTACTCCATTGAAAATTCAAGCTGGACTGATGACATAAGAGTTGATGAAAGTAATAAGACCAACCAACGCGGTTCGTAAAGCGAGTACGAGAAAACTCAAAGGGGTAACTATCCTACTGGGGGGGTAAAGATTTAAAGAAGGTAAAGCGACACGAGCATAAGGACAACATAATAAATGCGAGTCAAGAACTTTGATCTTTGAGAAAATCATATACAATTGAGATTTCTTATGCAAATGGTACCGATAGGTGTTTAATAAAAGTCATACATATCGGACCGATAACGATAGGATGGATAAAGTGTAAACCAAAAGAATAACTTAACCAGCAAGAAGGAAAGTCATGTATCAAAAGGCGGGTCTTGCTAAATTGGAATAAAGTATTGAGATGAGAATGCCTTTGTAGAATCTATGCAAGAGTACAACGTAACTGAGGTTCCAACATGAAATGAGCAGTAATGATCAATTGAAAGTTGAGACCGATTCAGGGGAGGAAATTGTTATAAGACGAGTCACCTAGTAGAAGAGTTCACAAGTCAAGCTTGAAAGACCAAAAGAGATAAAATGTCGACCCGAATATGAGGGTCTAAGGTGCATGGAAGGGATACCTACAATGGAGTGTAGAAGCAAAATGTAGACTTTACAAGTGTAGAGAGGTTTTGACCTCCTCAAAGATATAGGAATTTGAAAGAAATCGCAATGCCGGTATCAAAGAGTTGAAGCCCTGTAGCGGAAACAACGGAGTTTCATGAAGGCAATATTGCCGGTAACACCAGCGAAGGAATGTATATATAAGAATAGCCTTGGTGGACTCAAAAGTCCAAGGTAACCCCAATTATCACGGGACCTAAGTCATCAACACCGACGGTCCATGCAAGGGGAACTACAAGGGGATGATAACTAAAGTCATTAGAACTACAAAGACACTTACCAACTATCGTTGAAGACTTGGAATGACTATTTATGTCAAGATGAAAGACCCAGTTGGGCTCAAGAAGTAGAGTTAGCCTAAGGAAACAAAAGTGTGGAATATAAAACGAATTAGCGAAGCATGAAAGGATTAATCGGGCACATGATACTCACCAAGAATTTAACGCCTGTATAGGTATGAGAAGAGTAAGTCCAGGATATTGAGATAAGTCAATTATAGACGGACCGACGTCAGCTGAAGACGTGTAAGTGTTGGTTGGTATTGACGAGTAGGTACCGTTAAGAAGAGACATTAGTGACTGCGGATTTAAGAGGTAACTTTACCGATGCCTTGGAGGATTCCCCAAATAGGCAATGACAACTTTCTGGGATGATCTAAGGATATGGAGAGAATCGGGTTAGAGGTTGCTTACTGTTTGGTTAAGAACAGACTACGGTTGAGTAAGAGAGTAAGGGTCTGTTTGAAGAGGATCTTGCTAGTATTAGAAGGGAAGTATATGC
Organism: Fagopyrum esculentum; assembly: GCA_033239045.1. Lineage (NCBI taxonomy): Eukaryota > Viridiplantae > Streptophyta > Magnoliopsida > Caryophyllales > Polygonaceae > Fagopyrum > Fagopyrum esculentum. The sequence continues at coordinate 39,031,475 of BSUD01000003.1, forward strand.
GGGAGTGGGTAAATCATGTTGACCCTCATAAAGACGCCATGGTGACTAATGGGTGTTACAACAGAAGCGTGGTAGGCCCATAACCCACAGATGAAGAAAATCAATGTTAGATTAACTATGAATTCAAGTTAAGGAATTTGAGAACTATATGAAGATCTCCACCGGGAGTGTGATCTTGGATTAAAACCAACCGAAAGCCTGAAAAGAAATAGGTTATGAGGTATTATTTAAGAAACGGTCCGACTGAGTCGTATTAGGGAGACAAGACCAAGTGAGTGGTCTTACAAAGAGCTTTAACCACCTATTAAAGTGTCGGGAGATGTCTCAGATCATTGTTTCAGAATTTATAGACGGGATCTTCCGAAAAGTCGGGAGCAAATGGATTCAATACAAGGAAGAAAGTTTTATTGTTATTTTGGTATTCACCAAAAGATTTAGAGGTGAGTTAGAAAGGGAACCGTTGATATATATAAATTGATCGAGCCTTCATTTTATCGATTGACACTATTACCCATACTAGAGGATGTACGCCCACCGTTCCCCATGTCTCAGTGAGAGAGTACTTACCGGATAGGAGTCACGTCATCAGCTTTAAGAATCGGATAGATGAGCCAAAGCAAACTTTTGTGGAGTACCCAGTAGCCGTCCTAGATCGCAGTACTAGACGTCTGCGGTCGAAGGAGATATCGATGTTGAGGATCCAGTGGTCTAGACTAGGAGCTGATGAGGCCACTCGGGAGACAGAGGAGAGTATTAGACGTAATTATCCCGAGTTCTTTGCAGAATTAGCAGCTACTTCTGTACCGAAGAGCTAGTACTCGAATGCTAGTTGTTTGACTTTTCAGGTTTTAGTTGGATTGAGTGATTGTGTTTCTTTTCATGTGTTCCTGATTATGATGATTGAGTAGTTGCATGGTAGAAACGAAATTTTAATGATACCAAGATATACAAAGAAAGTCGTGTGATTAGATACATTATCCTAAGTTTCGGGATGAAACTTATTTTAAGAGGGCACTGATGTAATAACCGAAAAATTTAAAATTCGTTTAATACCGGATCAAATCGGATTCCGATCCGCCAACCTCTATTCTTTTAAATAAAATAAAACAATATTAAATTCTATCATTTTATGTGACCTTCAATCACATAAAATGATAGAATTTATGTAACCGTAAATATTTCCGTACTTAAAAAAACGATTCCGTACGAGTAACGATTATTCACTCAGCCCATTTGTTTTATTTGATGAGTTGGCCCAATGCATCCGGCTCAATGATCTTTCAGCCCATAATGTACCTTAACCCTAATTTTAACCTAATCCTTGTTTTTGCCCTAATCTAATCCAGCGTTAATCATCCTCCTTCCCTGCACAACTACCTCACGTCTGAACCTTACTGTTCCCATTCTCGCTTCTACTCACCATCTCACCCTCACCGAGATCAAAGAGAGGCTACGGCTTCAAACGCTACACCGACCGCCGACACGCTGCTGCGCCGACAACCTGTTGAGCCGCCCGCATCGATCAGCAGACGAACTACATCCAGGCAGCAGACGCCATCCCCAATCGCTTCTCTACCGCCTTCTGCACTGGATCCTGGAGCCTCGACGCTGACCCCAACTCACTGCCGACTCCATCGAAAAAAAGACAAGGCCGGTTAGGATCGAGCCTTCTTCAACTCGCTGCAGACGACAGTCACACACCCCAAGGATCACCCTCAGCACTTGATCGAGACCTCCTTGCCACCTGGGACTGATCTTCTCGCCAACGCCCTGCACACCGATTTGCTGCTGTGTGCCCTTCGAACAAACGCCAGAAGAGGGGAGTGCATTCTTCCATCTGCTGCAGAAGGTGACTGCGTACCAAGGTTCAATGCGGACTCCTCGTGTGGTGATCGACACAGCAGCAAGTGTCCTCCTCCTGGTTGCAAGTCCGGTAGGTGAAGTTGATCCTCTGATGTTCATCTTACAGCAACTATAGGATGTTTGTATGTTTATAGATGGATGTATACACTAAGAAATGAACCTAGGATGTTTAGATTAAGTTGCATAAGTTTGTAATTTGTGGGATTCGAACTAGAGATCTCTAAGCAAAATAAATGGGAGCTTATGTTGACAGAGAGAATCGAAGTTGAGACCTCCTGCTTACCTCATTTTCCAGCCTTGACCTGCTGACTTTAGGAGCTAGTTTTGATAGCTTAGATCGAACATCCACCGTTGAATTTTTGATATGTTGTAGATGGACACATAGAGTTTACTGTGTTAAAAATTGGGAATGAAGTAACGGTCGGATTAGAAGTTATAAGGTCCCAAAGTAGAGCAGTAGGGCTGTTTTTCCAGCAGAGGAAAAAATTGGCTAAGTGTAGAAATTCTAGCTTTTATCCAACTTTAGAGATTTATGTAGGAGTTATGGTTGAATATTTTTGAGAGATCTTTGCTCCTATGATTAGTATGCATATCATATAGGATCTAGAGATTTATTCCGGAATTTTTATCTTTTTATTCAAGCCTCGTATCTTAACCCAAAGTCGGACCTTAACGACTTTTTATGAAAATCTAGAATTTTGTGTATGACAGGCGTTTGAGTTTCTACGGTTGCAGACCGAGTTGAGATTGTGAGAGTTGTGGTTTGATTCAAGTAAGTCCTTGCGACTTACTGAGCTGGTTTCTAGATATTAGTTGAGTGATAATAGTGGTGTGTGTACCATGTGTGTTATGATAACAACTTGTTAGGACGACCGTCGTTATTATGTGTTAAGGCCCAAGTGTATGTATAACGGGCCGTGACATCACTGCCCAGCTCTTCTAGGAGAATGCGAGTTCTCTATACCCAGACCATACAGGTACACGGTGAGATGCATCGGATCCACTCCTGATGGGTACACGGGGGTGGAGGCGAGGTTTGGGAATCCCTCGTGTCACAAATTAAGTATCATTAGTAAGAGTGAATCACCTAAGCATGGATAATAAATGGATTGTTTGAGAGCATGATGAGTGTTTATTATTTATGTGTGTGTGTGCTATTATTATTCTTCTAATGTTTAGATAACTAGCTAATGGTTGTTTTGTTGTGTTTTTAGATTTACCGCAGGTTATAGCAGCAGCTGAGTGATCCGGAAGTAGTGGTCAGCCGGGTCTCCGTACTCCTTAGAGTGGGGTTGGGTGTTATCTTGTTGTTTCATTCTTCATGATAAAGACAGTTAGTCTTTTCCATTATTTAAGTACTATAGGCTGTTAGACCTTGTTGCATTATCCGTTTAAAAATACATTTTTACGAATTTCGGTTTTTCTTATTTGTGTCTTGTTGCAAGATCCTAGTAATATTATTTTCAAACTGAGGTCGAGCCCCATTGTGAGGTCCTAACCAGTAATGTCCCGAGTTTTGAGAATTCGGGGTGTTACACACGTAACGACTAATTTTATGTAGACTTATTCTTTATTGCAATCTAGTCCATCTCATAATCAATATGAGATCACAGCGGCGCTTTTCACAATCATCGTAAGTAAACCTTTCGTGTTCATCACGTTAGTATATTCAATGAAATAGGGTCCGTTTAGTAACGTAAGATTACATAGATGAAGATGAGGACGAAGAAAATTATTTTGATAAAGAATTAAGGAGAAAAAATTGTTTAAGAGGATGAATATGAAAATAAGTGAAATGAGTATTTAGTAAAATGAATATGATTGTGAATAAAATTACAAAAAAGTATGTGTTATATTTAATAGATGAAACAAAGCAAGAAAAGAGAGGGGTAAAAGTGAGATTTTAGTCTCAACAATCCTTATAATCCTTATAGCCGAAGTTTTATAGGATTACAAAATTCTCATAATCTAATTTTCTTTATCTTCATAATCTAATCTATATAATCTCCTTCATTCATATACCAAACGAGATTATAAAAATTATTTTTCCCTTTTAATTCCTATTATCTTAACCCCATTAAATGTTATTACCAAACGGAGACATATATCAAGTATGGATGAATGACATGAAAATTACATGCAATGTGATGTCATAAACACGTCTAATTCTAACTGGCCCTTCTTTATCCGGAGATCAATCCAAAATAATCTTTAGTTCAAAATGTAAATCATGAGAATCTATCATGCATAAACTATAAAAACATAGAGCATCTAATCAAACTCCCACTAAGTTAAGGGATTACAAACCTGTCAAACCCCACCAAACGGATCCGCAATCATTGAGTATGTGCTCATGTGTTCTATATATATCTGTCCACTTTAAACTTTTTCCTTCAATGACAAGGACTTGGTCTCAATGTTCTTCTCCTTTACATAGCTTCTGTTGTTATTGGAGAACATAACTGCAACCTTATTGTCACAAAATAAATTCAATGACATGTCAATTCCATTAACCACACGTAGGCATGTGACAAAGTTACGTAACCATATCCCATGAATGGATGTTCCGAAGCAAGCCATGAATTCTACAACCATAGTAGAGGTCGCCACAAGTGATTGTTTGATACTTTTTCAAGATATAGCCCCTTCGGCTAGCATAAAGACATAGCTTGAGGTGGATCGTCTATTATGAATACAAACGGCGAAATCAAAACCAGAATATCCAACGATCTACAATATGTCATCCACTCCTCTAGAAGTTCGAGTCCTGTTGTACATGTATTCAGCGGTGCTATTCTGATAGTGTTTGACTTGCCCATTGTAAGATCCCAGTTTCTGCCTTCACCGCTTCCGTGACAAGCCTTGTGTAACGCCCCGAATCCACGGGACTCGGGGCATCACAGGTGGAGACCACACAATGGGTCCCGACCCTTAGCCTCACAACAATTTCACCGGATCTTGCAACAAGACACAAATAAAGGCCAAAACCGAAATACAATTTTATGCAATGTAATGAAAGCCGGAAGCATACAAACAAAAGACTCCGGCCGAGATACTACTCCAAAGACCAAACGCCATACACACAATAAGCAATACCCAAACATGACTTCAACCAAACCCCTCCTAAAATGTACGAAACACTGGCTACCCACTCTTCTTGATCTCTCGGCCGCATTCCTAGCCTGCAAAGCAACTACAACATCGGTATTAAACCGTTAGCTAATATTCAAGGCATTAGAATCAAGGTGATGGCACAAACACACGTAAGTCAAGATAAACACACAAAATACTCCAAAGCACACAAATGCGGTTTATTATCTTTTTATTATTAAGTCATATCCCGTTCTAATTCAACTTCTTTTGTGACACGAGAATCTCCCAAAACTCGCCTCGGTCCCCACTTACCGGCAAGGAATGGTACTGATGCATCCGACCATCTACCCGCACGGGCTAGTCGCCAAGAACCTCCTAGCTCTACGCAAGAGCTAGACAAGTTGTCACCGCCCGTTATCATACACTTGAACCAAAATATATACAAGTCGGTGGTCCTATTTCCGGTTTCGTTCTTATAAAGTAATACTAGTACACACCACCAAACACGCATCGAAGCTAATACAAAGAATATGAGCTAAGTAAGTCCAGAGACTTACCTGTCTCAAAGATAATCCCGCTATATCCCGCTCTCAACTTCTTGCAGGAAGACACTCAACGCCTGTCAAAAGGCACACGATCAACAACTCTCTCATATACTAGAAGTCCTTAGACTTCTAGTCCCCATGATCTCACGATATCATAAAACATAAACATGCTAGGATAACCACTCCTAGCCCCAACAATCTTACAAGATCACCTCACCAATACAACATATACTAGGATAATCCATTCCTAGTCATCATGATCCTAGAAGATCATACAACCCCAAAACCTCAAGCATTAGAACGCTCATAAGATCAAACATACGCTCAAAGCCTTATAACCTCTCCGAATCAAACACACATCCAGCCTTAGAACAATCGACAAGCCCTCAAGCACTCACCTAAGGTTAACCACTACTTGGTATTCACTCTAAGTTATGCTAGATCCAACCTAGCATGATACTACTAAACATAACTAGATCGAGGTAAGATCATAAGCTCGGGGGAGAGGGTACTCACGTGCCGTCAAAAGACGGAAGATGATCTATGAATGTCGATATGGATTCGTTGGCCTTAATCGGGGCGCTTCTGAACCTAGCACCAAACTAAATAAATTTAGCATAACGCTAAATTTGGGCATAATATATAACGTATATAATATAAGAATAAACCCGGTACAAAAACCGAGTCAAAATCTCAAAATCACTTTCCGGGTAAATTATCCAATATATACAAATATAAGAATATTCCCGTAATAATAATCCAAGTTAAAAACCGCTAACACATTTTCTGTAACACCCGAAGTTTTCGGAACTCGGGGAGCTACTAGTTAGGACCTCACAATGGGTCCCGACCTTGGTTTAACAACAACTTTACTAGGATCTTACAACAAGGCACAAATGTATTTAAAACAATTTCAAACATAATATTTTATGGGCAATTTTGATAACTAGACCTTTTTGAAAAACTAGAGTAATAACTAGGCTTTTTAATGTTTCAATTAAGTAAATATACCCCAACCTTTTGTATTTATTTTCAAACTCTACACACTCTTCTCTTAAGGGGTACATTTACTAAACACAAAACTAGAAAAAGCCTAGTAAACCAAATTGTTTCATATTATTTTATTGTATGAATGTACACATGTGACAGACTTACAAAACATATATATATATATATATATATATATATATATATATATATATATATATATATATATATATATATATACATATATATATATATAACATGCATGTCAAATGGAAGACTCACCCGTCCCCATCTAATGAGTACGTAGGCCCAGCTGACCATCTTTTCCGGACCTCTCTGCAACTGTCTATCTCTACAAAAACTACAACATGGAATAACCGTTAGCTAAAAATCCAAATATAAATAGAATAAAGATAGCACAAACACATCCAAGGTAACAAAAACACTCATCATGCTGGCACACAATCCGGTTATTATTTGATAGCTTAGGTGATTCACTTTATTCCGTTTTTAAAGTTGTGGCACGAGAAATCTTAAGATTTCTCGCCTCCGTTCCTTATCCAACTGGTACAGGTCTAGCACACCTCCGCCGGTAGCATCACTACAATCCAAGTATGGACTAGTCCCTAAAGAGACCCTCAGCGCCCTCGGGCTAACTAAGCAAAATGCCACCGCCCGTTACTCTTAGGCCAAATATGTAGGTCGGTCGATAATTAATAATAAGTACGATTATAAACACAACATTCAAACACCACTATCAATCTATCATTATTCACACTCATATCCAGAAGCTAGCTAAGTAAGCCCGAAGGACTTACCTGAATCGAAACTCGATTCCCATTATCTAAATCGGTTCGCAACTATTGGGACTCAATTTCTTGTCATAAGGGCAAGTGGATCAAAATACATCCCATATTCTTAGAAGTCTATAACTTCTAAGATGTACAATCCTTCAAAAGAAATTACTAAAATGCCCTCCTAAGGTAAAATGATCATTTTACCCCTAGTCCCGAAACTCTCAAAGATACTATAATATATGCCCAAACCTTAAGAGTTAATTTAGGTAGAACTTATAGATTACATATTTTTCTTAACTTTTAAAAAGGTCACTAAGGTCCAACTTTAGCCTATAATACGAGACTCAAATAAATTTATAAAAATTCTAAGAAAATTACACAAGTCATCTATGATATGCATACAAATTATAATGTCCAAGATCTCCAAAAAATACTCAGTCAAGAAGCCTACATAAATTCCCAAAGTTGTGTAATTTCCCAACTGCACCATCAGTCCAGTTTGGACCTTTATAAATCTAAATCTAACCGTTAGATCAACCTCAACTTTTGATACATCACCCTATGCATGACACTTTATAACATAATAAAAATTGAACGGTGGATTATATCTCTAAGGTATATAAACGTAAGTTCACACATGACTGCACAACACAAAATGTTTTCAGCACTTAGAGAATTTCAGCAACATCCAGAAAACTGCTTACAGTCTCGACTTTGAAAAATCATAACTACTAAACCTCTTGATGAATTTCTCTCAATTTTTGATATACTCTACTATGTAATTCTAACTACAACATATCCAAAATTCAAGTCCAACAAAGATCAAAAACCCATTCAAAACAATAACAGAACTGCATCACACGTAGTTTTTCTTAACACTCAGCACACTTATAAACACTACACTAGGAGCCAACTTTGGAACAACATAACTCTCAAACTGTAACTCGGATTCCTCTAAAATTTTAGTATGATTTACTATGCAATACCTTCTATGACATATCCGAAAACCAGCCAAAAAGGAAGAGTCTAGATTACCCAAAAGTGGACCTAACGTTGATTGTTCAACACTTCCGAAAATTCAGGAAAACGCATGAATCTGTACAGATCTCCTACGGTTGTTCTGAGTAGGTTTAACAAACGAAACTGGTACACGTTAGGCAAGGAAAAGGTGGAATGAAGTGTAGTGTAGCAAGGGGTACAAGCCTTACCCGATTCCGAGACTCGAATGCACGGGAAAGACAACACAAAGGCTGTTGGTGAGCGGATCTGGGCGTGCAGGAGAAGGACTGGATGCGTCAGCTGCGTTCCTGAGCAGTCCGTTGCGTTGCTGAACAGTTGGGCTTGCACGGAATCATTGCTGGTGCCGAGAGTAGAAGGCAAGCGAGGCAGCAACGCCGGAAAGGCTCGAACTTGTGCGCTGCATCGCTTGGACAGAGGACGTGCTCCGGTTGAAGGCAAACGCTGCAGAAGGCTGAAGAGTATCCCTGATGTTGCTTAGCTTGTGTCGAGTGTGGCTGACGAAGGCGTCAGCACAGTTGCTCAGGGAGAAGTTTGCCTTCAGGGGAGGAGATCGCCGCTGCTGCTTCCGGGAGAGATCGGCTAGGATTATCGACAAGGGAGAGGGAAATGTACGGTTACACTCAAGCTGAGCAATAGAACTAGGGTTACGTAAAAACAAAAGGAAGGAGGTTGTTCTCACATTCAGCCCAACATTGCCCCAACTGGCCTTCTTTTAACAGGCTCGGATAGCCTGTTCCTGACGAGCCCAGCTGACATGTCCTGACGGGCCTGGATGGTATGGTTCTCATGGGCTGAAACTTACTTCTCATATCGGATAAAACTCTAATAACGAATTAAGAAACGTTAGATCGGATTTGCGTACTTTATGCGAGTAGAGTCCTCACGTAAAATAAAAGAAATATAGAAGAAAAACATGAGATCAAAGTCCCATAAAAAGTTAAGGCAATTAAGAAAAGTCCAATCGGTCGAAGTCCGGTTTAACTCAGAAATAATCGGAATAAAATATTCCGGTTATTACATCATTTCCACCTTAAAAATAAGTTTCGTCCCAAAACTTAATAGAAGACAACATAAGGGCAGAGTCCACATAAAAGGAATCAAGTGCCGGAAATGTCCCAAACGGTCAAGTTCTGATTTGTTTCATAAATAACCGGAAGTAAAAAATTCCGGGTATTACATCAGTCCCCTTAATATAAGTTTCGTCCCGAAACTTAGAGAATGACAATCAGCAGGTCGGCCTTCAAGGTACCAGTCTAGTGTATCTAATCACTACACCAAAAGTCCCGTCGTTTCCACATATAAGTACCCCTCATGTCATATGTTACAAATACAACACACATCACTGACTAAGTACTCAAGCATGAAATAAACAAGAAGTCAAGCATTATCACACAGATACAAGGCTAAGCCCTAACTCGTCGCTCCCGAGGTTACAACTAACACTGCATAGGTCTCTGAAAATTTCGTCGCATACTATCCACAATATCTTAGGTAGCCTCGTCGGCTTTTCATAATACCACTAACTCCGAAATCTTCTCATGTGATTACATCACAAGTGCCTGCTACCATGTTCTAGAGTGGCTACTAGATATCTCACCGGTATCATCCGGCTCAACTATCCGACCCTTTATTTTGATGACCTAACTCGCGTCTGGTAGGGATCCCTTCAACTGAATCCGTGGACAATTGGGGTTACTCTCCCCAATAGGGTGAGGAATACTAGTCCATTAATCACTTTTAAACTGCTTTAAAATCTCACATGGTTGTCTTACACAACTCACCTCCAAATCTTTTGATGACCCTATTGAGGATAATTTATTCATCTCCCTTCCCTTCTAGTGTTCTAAAAAGGTTCCGAGTATCCGATCTAGGATATCACCCTTATACATCTCCCGGCACTTTACTAAGTGCATAATGCTAGTTGTATCTTAACTCACTTGGTCTTGTCCTATAATATGACTCAATCATATGGTTCCTCCATTAAAGAATCATCTTTTGCTCATTTTTGTCCTTAAACTTGATATAACTTAACAATCAAAAATCCGGTGGCCAAACCCTGCGTTCTAGCGACGTCATCATATTAATTCATAGATCTCTAACTCAACTCAAACTTAAAACGCAATATCCAAGATCTTAGGTGACATAGGATGTGTCCGCAATGACAACACTAGACACAAGGTGATCCCACATCGCCGTCGTTTGATCATAACTACTGGATAAATGCTAACACACCATCAGCAACGCACACATATATCCATCACGTTTACCGGATCGAGAACATCCTTCTGACTCAAACACAACTCAGCTCTGTTCCGATATAAAATTCCACATATACTCCACTCCGAGATTATGCTTCCTCTATGCACGGTTAATGAATTGTAAGTATACTCCCGTACAATATTTCCATTCACTCCGCATCCGATCTCACGTTCCTTCCAAATGAGATGCATTTCACCAATTATCATCATCTTAAACTTGACATACTTTTTTTATTATATTTTTTTTTTTGTACCATGGAGCTTCCAGCTCCGTGGGTTATGGGCCCACCATGCTTCCTTTGCGCTACCCTACTAGTTCTCTTGTCACCCATTATTCCTAAGGACAATTTTCTGTGAGTCCAAACTGATTGATCCCAAAACTCTTTCTCCCAATTATACCATAAGTCCTATCCGGATGAAGTACAAAGTATATTCCTTACTTGCCTTAAGGAAATAAGATAACGGTTGGAAGACAACCTCTTCTGTTTACTTTTTGAAATCTTCTAACACGGACCCAAACTCTCTGACTCGACCGGAGTTTGATCGTAACTAGCCAGTAAGAAATCTCCAACACGATTCTCTTTATATCTTTAGTTCATCCAAGAAGGTTGTCATTGCCTACTTGAGGAAATCCTCCAAGGCGTCGATAAAGCTACTTCATAAATTCACAGTCACAAATATCTCTTCTTAACGGCACATAACTCATCAATACCAAGCGATACTCGCACGTCCTTCGTTGACATTGGTTAGACTATAGTTGACTTACCTCAATATCTTGTACTCACTCTTCTCAAACCTCTACTGGAATAAAAATCTTGGTAAGCATCAACTACTCGGTTAATCCTTGTACCCTTAGTTAGTTCGTTCTATATTCCACACTTCCGTTTTCCTTAGGGACAACTCTCTTTCTCAAATCTCACTATGTCATTCGCCTGACGTCAAAAGTCGTTCCCAGTCCTCCACGGTAGATGGTAAGCGTCTTTGTAGTTCCGATGACTTTTAATTACCTCCCACTTGTAGTCCCTTTACATGGACCGTCTGTGTTGATGACCTATGTTTTGTTATAACTGGGATTACCTTGGACTCACGAGTCTACCAAGGACATTCTCTCACGTTCCTTCATTAACGTTGTTGTTAATATTGCTCTCCTGAATCTGTTGACTCGGCTACAAGCCTTCTACTCTTTTGATACTGGCGTCGTGATTTCTTTCAGAATTCTTATATATTTGAAGAAGACAAAATGTCTCCATGCTTGTGAAGTCTACGTTTTTCCCTTACACTAAATTATAAGACTCCATTCCGTGTACCTCTTAGTCACAAGGGTTTTCCTTAGAAAATATCAGAAGAGAATCATCATTCTCCCTTGTATGGAATGTTACGTGCACTCCGTCTTGATTGACATAGAACCTTATCAAAATCGTATACTTTTTACTCTTCTAATTCTTCTTTAACAAACCATCTGTACTAACTGTGATATGTATCCTTTTCCTAGCAAGTAGGTAGTAACCCACTCACACAATTCCCTTGATCTCAAATGACATAAGGGGGGTCAATCCTGGCCATCCAGTCTTTCTTCTTAAGTTCTCAATTGAAATTTATGGCTTTGAACTCCCTTCATATTACTATTAAGGATATTAGTATTGGTACCAATTTAGCTTCATATTTGTCGTCATTGATCTCTTGAAAGGTCCTCCAGAAGTCCATAAAATTCTTTCGTAAATCTGTGGTTATTCTTCTTATATGCCAACCAGTTACCACTAGTTAACCCGCACGTTTTATGTCTCAGCTATTACAAATCAATCTGTAGTTGACCTTCTACAAGATCATGGACTTACTTTTCTTCTATCTCTTTTGAAGTCCGGTACACTTGGTGAAAATCTATCTCCTCCAGTTTCTCAATTTATACCCCTTTAGCTTCTTCCACCGTCTGTACCTCTCTTGTTCTCTTATGATATCACTATACTCTTCTGAGTTCAGTCGTAGCATTCATCTATCGTCACTGAGTTTATCAAGTCTTTCACGACAACTTGTAAGTGTGTCTTCGTGATCCTTCTTACTTTGTTCATCGTCAGTTTGCGGTTCTCTGATATGAATCGTTAGCATTGGTAACTTAAATCTTTAGGTGCAAGTGGAGTTATTGTGGACTCTCTAGTCCACCAAAATCATTTTCCCCACATTCTTCCCTTTAGTTGATGTTATTTTGGTCATGCTACCTTTATAGAATTCCGTTGTCTCAGCTTTTGACTTCTAGTTTCCTTGATACTTACGTCGATGTTCTTTCAAAATTCTCTTATCTTTGAAGGACTCGACATGCTTCAATGGTTATAGCATTTATTTCTCGTCTTTAAACTCATTGTTTGTCTTTGCACCCTTTAATCCTCACAAATGGTCAACACCCTATCTTCTTTGTACTCTCATGCCCATACTTGCATATGGCGGCGTCCGCCTCGATGGTAACATCCTTGACTCCGCAAATCTTGGTTGTACTCCGTTCTATATGATTCTTGTTCCCTTATTGTTATCTCTAATCCGATCTCTTTTCTTCTCTTGCATGGTTCTTCTAATTCATCTCTCGGCTTCATACGACCAAGTCTCTTGCATGACTTCCTATTCCTTCTATCTGAGCTGACTCTGGAATTTCTTTCTCATCGGGTTGTACTTGTGGTGAAAATTATCTCAACATCTTTACTTCTTTGCCCACCCGTTATTCGGATGATTTATAGGGTCACCAGGACGCCCACTCTAGTATAATACTCAATCCAAGGTCTGAGTCCATTGTCTCGTGCTGAAAACTGTTCAAGTTCGTCACTGATTTATCATGGAGCGGTTGTCATTCATGATGGCACAACTACAGGATATAAAATGTCCTTTAGGATTCTAATATGATACACGTATACATATATAGGGCATACATTAATACACATCATAATAAATCTATATACTAACTCACCTATTATTCTAAGTTGTAGAGATCCACGGAAAACGATGGTGGTCCGACGTACTACTAACCCAACAACCCGACTATGAGCATGTGTAAAACCAGAAATTCATTTTGAAATTCTTAGACCCCTTTCGGGTTCTAGTTATTTTCTACATTCGGTCTTTCAAAAGATTACAAGTGCCATTGTTTCCAATCCGGAGCTCTCATACCATATTGTAACACCCCAAGTTCTCGGAACTCGGGGAGCTACTAGTTAGGACCTCACCTTGGTTTAACAACAAATTTACTAGGATCTTCCAACAAGGCACAAATGTATTTAAAATAATTTTAAAACATAATATTTTATTGTATGAATGTACACATGTGAGAGACTTACAAAACATATATATATATATATATATATATATATATATATATATATATATATATATATATATATATATATAACATGCATGTCAAATGGAAGACTCCCCCGTCCCCATCTAATGAGTACGTGGACCCGGCTGACCATCTTTTCCAGACCTCTCTGCAACTGTCTATCTCTACAAAAACTACAACACGGAATAACCGTTAGCTAACAATCCAAATACTAAATAGAATAAAGATAACAAAAACACATCCAAGGTAACATAAACACTCATCATGCTGGCACACAATCCGGTTATTATCTGATAGCTTAGGTGATTCACTTTATTCCGTTTTTTTAAAGTTGTGGCACGAGAAATCTTAAGATTTCTCGCCTCCGTTCCTTATCCAACTGGTGCAGGTCTAGCACACCTCCTCCGGTAGCATCACTACAAACCAAGTATGGATTAGTCCTTAAAGAAACTCCCAGCGCCCTCGGGCTAACTGAGCAGAATGCCACCGCCCGTTACTCTTAGGCCAAGTATGTAGATCAGTCGATAATTAATAATAAGTATGATTATAAATACATCATTGAAACACCACTATCAATCTATCATTAATAGTAAGCCCGAAGGACATACCTGAATCGAAACTCGATTCCCATTATCTCAACTCGGTCCGCAACTGTTGGGACTCAATTGCCTGTCATAAAGGCAAGTGGATCAAAATACATCTCATATTCTTAGAAGTCTATAACTTCTAAGATGTACAATCCCTTCAAGAGAATTTACTAAAATGCCCTCCTAAGGTAAAAATGACCATTTTACCCCTGGTCCCGAAACTCTCAAAGATCCTATAATATATGCCCAAACCTTTCTTTGGGACTTAATTTCACAATCTAACTCTTAAGAGTTAGTTTAGGTAGAACTTATAGATTACACATTTTTCTTAACTTTTAAAAAGGTCACTAAGGTATAACTTTAGCCTATAATACGAGATTCATATAAATATATAGAAATTCTAAGAAAATTACCCTAGTCATATATGATATGCAAACAAATCATAATGTCAAAGATCTCCCAAAAATACTCAGTCAAGAATCCTACATAAATTCTCAAAGTTGGGTCCAACATCCAATCCCATACTTAGCCAAAATTTGTGTAATTTTCTAACTGCACCATTAGTCCAGTTTGGACCTTTATAAATCTAAATCTAACCGTAAGATCAACCTCAACTTTTGATACATCAACCTATGCATGACACTTTATAACATAATAAAAACGGAAAGGTGGATTATATCTCTAAGGTATCTAAACGTAAGTTCACACATGACTGCACAACACAAAATGTTTCCACCACTTAGAGAATTTCAGCAACATCTAGAAAATTGCTTATAGTCTCGACTTTGAAAAATCATAACTACTAAACCTCTTGATCAATTTCCCTCAATTTTTGATATACTCTACTATGTAATTCTGACTAAAACATATCCAAAATTCAAGTCCAATAGAGATCAAAAACCCATCCAAAACAATCTCACAGAACTGCATAACACGTAGTTTTTCTCAACACTCAGCACACTTATAAACACTACACTAGGAGCCAAATTTGGAACAACATAACTCTCAAACTGTAACTCGGATTCCTCTAAAATTTTAGTATGATTTACTATGCAATATCGTCTATGACATATCCGAAAACCAGCCAAAAAGGAAGAGTCTAGCTTATCCAAAATCGGACCCGAAGTTGACTATTCAACACTTCCAAAAATTCAGGAAAACGCATGAATCGGTACAGCTCTCCGAACACAAAAAGATAAAAATTTGCGACCGCACTTTGTCACGGCAAGTATTTGCCATCGTTAATGGGGTGATTTTTGTGACGGCATAGCGACGACAACTAGTGTCGTAACTATTGCCCATTTTTTGCGACGGCACAACGACGGTAATTAGTGTCGTTACTAAAAGGTTGGAAATTTGTGACGTCACAATGACGGCAATTGGTGTTGTCACAAACGGTCGGTTATTTGCGATGGTACAACGACGGAAATTGGAGCCGTCGCAAAAAATTGGATTGTTTGTGACGGCACAACGACGGTAATTGATGCCTTTGCAAAAAGGTTGGATAATTTGTGACGGCACAACGACGACAATTGGTGTCGTCACAAAGGTTGGGGTATTTGTGACGGCACAATGACGACAATTGGTGTCATCGTAAAAGGTTGGACAATTTGTGACGTCACAACGACGACAATTAGTTTATTTGGCTTTGTTTGTCCCTAACTTCCTCGCTCTCAATCTATACTTTGAATTTGTTCATCTCAAGCTTGTGTTGTCTTGTAAAAAGTACGACGGGCAAGTCCGTCTAAGCTTGGTCATCTTCCCTATTACAACTTGCATTTCCGGCTAAACTCTACCAATTTACGCCGTCCCACTTGATATTTTTCTTCTCCGTCTTCTCAGTGTAATATATCAATTTCATTTTACAAAATTATTTCGCATAGTTTTTCTCGAGTTGATCGATTTCGTTAAGTTCCTCATTTAAACATGAGATTTAGATAGAATAATAGATCCCAAAATTTGAAAGATAAGTTCTATTGTCAAACTTATTAAGAGAAAGTTAATAAGTTAAATATCTTTAGATACCTACTATAAATAAATAGGAAGATATTGATCTTTGGAATATACTTCACAATGTTATAATTATCTCCGAGCTTCAATTACTTGGAATAAGTTCGAATATATTGATCTTTTAATACGAGTCTTGATTTAAAAGCCTTTGGTCTTTTAATGATACTTAAATCAAACTTTATTTAATCACTCCTATTATATTTTAATTAGAAAATTTCAAAACAAATCTAATAATAAACAACAACACAATCTTTATTGTCCAAAAGAAGATTTTCTCCATCGTTTATACTTTATATATAAATTTTATTATTGTTATGATCGTGCTTCTTCTACAATCATCACTTATGCAATCTTTGTTCAAAATCTAAAATCAAACTTTATTTAATCATCCCTCTTATATGCAATCACTCCTCTTGTATGAATAATTTGTACTAACATTTGTCTTTGTTCAATATAATTTTAAGTAATTGTATCCTTCATTAGTCAAACTTCATTTAAATACCCCTTATATTAAAGCAAAAACGTTTGAATTCACATGTCATTCAATTATACATCGGATGACACATGTCATTTTCTCAGAGTTTACCTTTTACTTGTATTATTTGTTTATTTTTATTATATCTTTCATTAACTAAAATCTTGCTATTTTTATCATATAAGTCAAGAAGAAATAAAATACGAAAAATCTAAAAAAGACATTATCTACATAATTGATATTTTTACCTCCTAACATTTTAATTTTGATAAAAAAACATCCTCATGTATTCATTTCCTAATACACTCGATTGGGTAGATTTCTTTCAAACTTAATTTTTAAATTACCCGAGAGTTAAATACATAATAAACCAAAAATTGTACTTTTAATTATAATTGTTAGAAAATCTATATATCTATCTATATACTAAAGCACCCCGTGAACTTACACTTGACACAGTTTCGTGCAGCCACATCATCAAACTTACTCATGTCGTCTATTTGTTAACACACGTCACATTATTATTTAAATTAATTGATTACTTAATATCTTAACAATTCTAATTCAAATCAGAGATTCTAACAAACTCTAATTTTATTTTATTTTATTTTCTTTGAAGATACAAAACAAATTTTTTTCCCATGATGTTATATAATAAAGTCCATTAACTTTTACAATTCGAAAACAATACTTCTATATATAAAAGATATTTTAGATAGTTTGGGTAGATCCTTTGTTCTTTATTAGAGTTTTTAAAACAGTAAACATTTTCGGATCCCCGAAGATCAGGAATTTTGAAAAGATAAATTGTAGCATTAAATTTTACCCTAGTATTTTCTTGTTGCTATATGAAAATGCATCTAAACTTCTTCACGGCGCCTCTTCTTAGCGAAGGAACTGTCGGGTTGGTTTTTCGATTTTCCTCTCTTTGTCTAACTGCAAGCTTCGCGACTCCGCCTCCCATCACCGGAGAACTAACGCCACCAGTTCCAGCCGACAAATCGTCTAGGTTTCATAAGATGAAAGTATTCATCAAGACTCTCAAGAACACCAACTTCGAGATCAAAGTGAAGCCCGAAGACACCGTAACTCTCTTTCCCTTCATTTCTTGCTATCTCAGTTCTTGCCAAGCTAAAATGTTTTGGTTTTTCAACTTGGTTTGTAGTTGACAGTGCCATATCCAATCGCAAGGGCTCGAATTTGGTGTGTTTAATCGGCACCGATTGTTCACTTGTGTTGGAGAACTAGGGTTGTGCTACGTGATTTTAGGTTTAGAACCAAATTTGTGATTTCTATAGGATTTTACTAGATTTTATTGTCCTTTGTGAATAGAATTTGTGGTTGTAGATTCGGATGCTATTGAAAGGGATGGGGCTTTTCTTTTTGTTAAGTTGTTATGGAATTTCCCCGCTATTCATCTATCTTGTGAACTTTGGTCAAGATCCCCCTTATTTTCATTTTGTTGGGATGTAAAAAGTATATGGGATGAGTGAACTGATTTTCAATTAGAACTTCGAACTGAACTATTTCCACCAATTTCTTGTTGCTTGCATATGTGGAATGGAAAGTCAGATGAAGTATACTAGGAGCTAATTACTAACTTAAGCATAGATTCCGAACTCGGGGATTGACTTTGATGTAAAAAGTAAACTGAGATGACTTGTTCGGGAAACGTGAAGAAAAACATTGATATTTAACCGTATTTTTATGGCTGAATTGATAATGCTCCATTAATGATTTTCATTTGCAACTTGTAGTATAATTGGGCGGAGGAAAACTGTTCAGGGAATTGGGGATAAACGTGGAACGAACTTAGTCAATTAGCTATCCGAGCTAAATATATTAATTCATATACACTAAAATTTACATGATATAGGTTATATAAAGTATCATGCTCTACATCATTTACTAAGTTTTGTGCATCTATTTTTTTTTACTTCTGGTGTCTAATTGTCTTAAACGTGATCAGAATGTAATCATTCAAAGAGTCAACAAGCTTATTGGTGTTATGAGTTCTTAATTTGCAATGATATTGATTTGTCAATTTGGAATTTTATTGCAAGTGTTGTACAAATTTATGTATGACATACAAATTAAGGAAGAGATAATAGGTATTATTAGAATCAATTATAATAAATATGCCCACAACAATAACAATGTTTTCACATTTTAATTGAAGACTTCATAATCAACAGCAATTCCTACTAAGGTTGAAACATTGAAAATAGGTCAACCATTAAGTGTTGTATACTCTTATTTTTCTTTTCTTTTCTTTTGAATACTCAGATGTTTTTAATACTGAAGAGTATTATGCCATTATGGAGGGAGACAATAGTGGTAAACACCTTTCTGTTACTATGGGTTCTTTTGCTATTTGAATTTCATTGTCTCTTGAGAACTGTGAGTATGTTTGTCTGCCTTTCTTCTCTAAAATTTCAACAACTCTTCTCTAAATTCCATTTAGAATAGAAACCAAGAAATAGAAGAGAGGAGTTGTACTAGAAGAGTGTAGAAGTTGAAGGAATGCTCAGCGTTGGATACATAAAGAAACTTGGTCATGTGTGATAGAGGTCAAAAATTAGGATATTGATTGTAGTGTGTTCTTTTATCCGCATCCTTCATCTTGGTATGTTTTTCTCAATGATAATCAATAAAGATGGGGTAAACAGACATGAGGGAATCTCTTTATGATTATAGTTTACAAGAGTATGCGATGCATTTGAAAATGAACATATGTTAATTTAATTTCCTCAACATTGAAGCATACGGAATTAACTTTTTAAATGTTCAATGTCTAAAGTTATTTGTTCTACCTTAGTCACAAGTATTTTTAGAAATACAACTAGCGTCCCTTCATCTTACAAAAACCTTCATCATTTGTCTCTGATTTGTGAAAACGCTGATTGCCCATTGATTGAACAATGCACAAAAATGAAGGCGAGAGATACTATTGAGCCTAAAGGAAGCACTTTTTTCGAAGGCTATTATCCCAGCAACCTAGAACTCAAATAGCTGGATTTACAATTGAAATGTTACTGCATTTTTTGAATAGCTTCTCTACTATGATTTTCTGTTGAATTGCACTCGACTTTCTAACTTCATTATTGTTGTGGAAACCAAGATTATTATAGAAGGGAATGGAGCATTAACCTGCAAATAGAAAATAAAGTATATAAAAGAATATCTAGTTGTGTGATTAAGAGAATAGGTATTTAGGAATGGAGAAACTTTTGTTTCTTAATTAAAAATTTTAAATTATACAAAATCATAAAATATGTAACTTTTCTAGTCGAGGAGTATCTGGATTCTCAAGTTTAGGTCATCTTCTAGCATTTTGTTGGACCCGGTTATACCTTTGTTAGTGCATCAAATTTCCATACAGCTCGACCATTGTGAGCCCTACAAGTGATGAGTTAATTCAATAAGTGGTAACAAGTTAAATGTCTGTTTTATGGAAAGTTTTGTGCTTTTGTAATCTTGTTTCTTGATTATGTTATTGTTGGTTGTTCTACTTTTTGACGATGCTTGTCAATTGCAACAAAATACGTGTTGCTTGTTTTTATCTGCTTCTGTCATCTTAACTGTTTTGCCTTGTACTTATTGCAGTGAAACTTAGGGCAATACTCCGATATTTGACTTCTAGATAATGGATCAATCACTTGGATTCCACAAGGAAGATGTTGTGGACCTTAGTAGGAGTAAGAATCGATTATCTTATTCTTATCTCAATTGTCCTTACTTAGGTGACCTCTTTTGTTTTGAACAATTGGAAACCGAGTTTTTGTTAATATTCTTTTTCGCTAAACTATAAAGGAACTTTATTGTGTCTTACTGCAGTTGTGTGCTAACATCTAATGGATACGCTTCAGTCACTTCTTCTTGGATGTATGACTTGTAGTGATAACTAGCCTATACTTGGATTGGGAGATAAACTCTTATATAATTATTAGCATTTTTTAGTGGCCAATGGCCAATGTTCGTGTTGCATTCCTGCGTTTATTTATTTATGTTTTTTTGTCAAGTGTGAGTAATGTGATAGTTGTTGAAGTTCTTCTTATTTGTAAGGCTTAAACCCAGTCTCTTTTTATGTATGGCTCTGATCAATCTGATGTCCACAACTTAGTTGGTCAGATTGGAAGCTCGTATAGACTCATGTGCATTGTATTGATGTTTGTCAAGTGTAGAATA
Source organism: Fagopyrum esculentum (assembly GCA_033239045.1). Taxonomy (NCBI): domain Eukaryota; kingdom Viridiplantae; phylum Streptophyta; class Magnoliopsida; order Caryophyllales; family Polygonaceae; genus Fagopyrum; species Fagopyrum esculentum. Next base: position 39,052,617 of record BSUD01000003.1, read on the forward strand.
ATATGTTGTGAACATTTTTATATTTGCATGTAAATAAATTCTGCTTTTATTGGATTGGATAGTGTATGAGTTTGACATATTTTGTGTACTATCCTCATGTGTTTGACTCTTGCAGTTGATGTTCGGATCCTCTATTCAGTTCACTGAAATCCTCTACTCCAAGTGTGGGCTTTGTACCTTAGGGATCTTTCAGTAAGGTGAGTACAAGGCATTTGATAGCTTCTCCTTTTTAGTTTTATTGTCCGCTTACAACATTTGTTTTGGTATATCAGGTGTTAATGCGTTCTATACAGGAGTTGCTTAATTGGGAGTTCCGCTTACAACAATGTTGTTTTGGGTCATCAGGTGTTAATGCGTTCTATGCAGGAGTTGCTTAATTGGGAGTTATGGGGATGAGTTTATCCGACAAACCACACGCCTGCATGTGCACGAGCACCATGTTCCACCTTAGCATTCTTCAATGTAAATTTATTTCTAAAAGATAACATGTATTTATACCGAATTATTACAAAATGAATAGAACTACATGTATTTGTACCGAATTATTACATAATGAACGATTCGTGATTTCATTTAGTGCAATTTCCAATTTCTTCTACGCCCCGACTAGTATAATGCGATCACAAATTAAAATATTAGCCACAAAGAAATATATATCGCTATTGTTTCTGCCGTTGCAAATATAAATATTAATAATTGTAAAAATTAACGACGGAAGAATGTAACAAATCAAAACTTTATCGCGACGGCATAAACGTGTATCGCGATGGCAGTATGCCATCATTTAAGCTATTTGTGACACTTGACCGTCGCAAAATTCAGATCTACGTGACACCTAGAAGGACAGCTGGCAACGGTAACTTGCCGTCAGATAAGTTATTTGCGACAGACTATCACCGTTGCAAATAAAAACCCGTGTTTTCCGTGGAAGATTATTGGCGACAGCGAGAGGCCGTCACATAAGCTATTTGTGACGGTGTATTCCCGTCACAAATAAGAAACTCACGACCCAAGGAGGATTATTAGCATCGGCAGTTTGCCGTCACTATGCCGTCACAAAATATCTATCTGACGGTAGATAGCTGTCGCATATTCTTTTTGTGACGAACGACCACGTGACGGCACTCATGCCGTCGCAAAAGACCTCTTGCGGCGGTAATGTCCTTATTTGTGACGGCATGACACCATTGCAAATCTATTTTTTTGTAGTGTCCTACGGTTGTTTTGAGTAGGTTTAACAAACAAAACTGGTACACGTTAGGAAAGGAAAATGTGGACTGAAGTGTAGTGTAGCATGGGGTACAAGCCTTACCCGATTCTGAGACTCGAAGGCACGGGAAAGACAACACAAAGGCTGCTGCTGAGCGGATCTGGGCGTGCAGGAGAAGGACTGGATGTGTCGGTTGCGTTCCTGAGCAGTCCGTTGCGTTGCTGAACAACTGGGCTTGCACGGAATCATTGTTGATGCCGAGAGCAGAGGGCAAGCGAGGCAGCAACGTCGGAAAGGCTCGAACTTGTGCGCTGCATCGCTTGGACAAAGGACATGCTCCGGTTGAAGACAAATGTTGCAGAAGGCTGAAGAGTATCCCTGTTGTTGCTGGTGTCGAGTGTGGCTGATGAAGGCGTCACCACAGCTGCTCAGGGAGAAGTTTGCCACTGCTCGGGGGAGGAGATCGCCACTGCTGCTTCCAGGAGAGATCGGCTAGGGTTATCGACAAGGGAGAGGGAAACGTACGGTTACACTCAAGCTAAGAAATAGAACTAGAACGTCCTTCCTTTCATAGATAAAAGATCCGATCTTCTATCTTATGGGCAAGCCTTCCTATCTTATTCCTAACCCTAGAACGTCCTTCCTTCTATCTTTTCTTCCTTTTCTTTATGTTTACTTTACCTTATGTGTGTTTGAGCTCTTATGTTCTTCTTGATATCTAGAATGTTAGCTAACGGTTTATACCGATGTTGTAGATGTCTTGCACGATATAGGTGATGCTGAGTGATCAGGGCGGTGTGGTCAGTCGGGGTTCCCGTACATTATAGGACAGAATCGAGTTTATATTTCAGTTGTTTACCTTTTGTTTTGAACTCGGTTGCAAGTTTTTTACGCTTCCTTTTGGTTTATTTATTGAGTTTTGGTTTTCATTTGTCGTGTCTTGTTGTAAGATCCGTTGTGTCGTTGCTACTCTGAGGTTCGGGACCCATTGTGAGGTCCTAACCCGTGACGCTTTGAGTTCCTAAAACTTGGGGTGTTACACCCATTACCCGCTTCATTTTTGGGCGATTGCTTCCATCTTCGCGGTGTTGTCCTCCTTCGCCTTCACTCTTTTTCTCATTTTCTCCGGTTTGTTTGTTTGCCTCTATTAACATCGAGCAGTTCTCCTTGACGGTTAGTTCCGTCCGCGTCAATTTTTCTGACCTCTCGATTTACCGTTTTGTTTATGCGTACCTCTAACAAAAAAAAAAAAAAAAAAAAAAAA
>BSUD01000003.1:39055100-39094143 GCA_033239045.1 Fagopyrum esculentum
AAAAAAAAAAAAAAAAAAAAAAAAAAAAGCTTCTTTGGACACATGTATAACATTATATGATACAATGGATACCGTGGAAATACCTTAGGCGAAGCGTGTGGATTTTCATAATAGGTGAGGACTGAGGACGGCTGGAACAAAATTGAGCCACGAATTTAAAAAACAAAAGGTTTTAGGAAAACAAAAACCATCAGCAGCCAACTGGTTTGAATATGAGCACTTTGATTTGTCAGACCCACCAAATTAAAAACCGCCATCGCCAAGCAACTGAGTCAGTAAACAATAAATGGCACCTACTCTCACGACTCATCCATAAATGTCTACAAAAACTATTCACCTCCATATCAACCTTTAAATTCAAACCTCCTCATCTTCCTAAAACAGCTTTTCTCTTGATCTAATTTCCATGGCTTCTTTGATTCTGCTGATATCTGAACTTCTTCACCCACATGATGCTCAGCTTGATTCCATGGCTTACGCTTCTGCAGGCTTTATTAAAGAATCGTTGGCAGCTTGTACCAGCAGAAATGGCGATCAGGGTGTAACAACAACTGCTGAGCATTTCGAAGAACAGCTTGCTAGGTCTTTGGTCTTTGTGGATCTCGTTTGGCCTTAGGAAACTAATTTTCTGAGTTTTCGATTGTTATCAAATTGTCAAGAATGTTTGTGTGTAAATGATCAAGTGATGCGTTTCACGATGGTAACCATCATATGCTTGTTTGGCTGTTTTGTGGGCTAAGGACATCTCAGATCCACAATGGCTCCTCTATGCTTTTCATGCGGAAACCGTCTTAACAACATCATTAACTAACCTAATTATTCAATTTTCGATTTAAATTACTAATATTTTACATGAACATTGGCTACGACATGAGTGAGGATCCTCTACAACCTCTCCTATTGCCTTCTCTATTACCCTCATTTTTATTGGTAAGATTTCTCAAATTTATTTATTTAACTTAAATTAAATTTAAATTACATGTTTACCAATCTAACTAATTCATTAATTATTTTTTTATTTTACTAAAAAAAATACTTGGAAGATCTCTTTCTTCTTCACTTTAGTCGATCACTGAATTTCTTCTTACCCTCTCGATCACCGCCGGAAACTAAACCTTGTGCGACGGCGCACAATATTTCCATGCAAGCATAATCAAGCCTACTTCGCATATAAAATTTTTGCAAATTAGGGTTAGATTTCTTAAACCTGTTCTGTTCGATAGTTTGCGGCGGATAAGAGTTTCGTTTTTGGAGGTTACCGATCTTTTCTCCAGCGGAGCAAGATGTCTCTGAAGAAGGTATCTGCCACGACAAAACAAGAGTCGAAAAGGAGAGAAGATTGGTGGTGTTCGATGGTCTGCGACGACGCACAAGGTTTCGTTTCCGGCGGCGACTGATAGGTGTTCCGACCGAAGATGTGTCGCTGCGAAATAAGAGAATCGAAGAAGAGAGAAGTTCACTGATCGACTAACGTGTAGAAGAAAGAGGGATCTTCCAAGTATCTTTTTTAGTAAAATAAAAAAATAATTAAAGAATGGGTAAAATGGTTAAGTAGGCAGTTTTTGTATTATTGTGTATAAAGTAGGCACTTTTGTGTTTTATTTAACAAACTAGGCCCCTATTATCTATTGATAAAGATTAATTGAAAGGGTTATTTGGTAATTTTAATTAAGTCCAAGCCCAAATTTAGTTAAGGCCCAATAGGCCCACACGAGTTAGTCCAAGCCCAATCCAAAATACAAATGTTGTATCTGGTGAGTATCGAACTCTGGACAACTGGCCCTCCCTCCCACCCTTATACCAGCTGGACTAATTGAACTTGTGTATTGTTTAGTCGATACATAGTATTAATACACAATTTTCCGTTACACAATATTGATACACAATTTCATTACATAATGTGCATACATAATTTCTAATTACACAATATTAAGCTAAATTTCGACCCCATAATTTATGTATTGCGTCGTTGTGAACTTGTGTATTGTCTAGTCGATACATAATATTAATACACAAATAGTCCTTCATTTACACAATTCCGTCATTTTTCCATTACACAAGTCCGATAATTTGTTTACATAAGGTTGAGTTACCCAAGCTCAAATGAATTGCGCATAACCAAAAGTCGTCATTTACACAAATCCGGTCCGTTGTTTACAAATGGTTGAATTACACAAGGTCAAACAAGTTGCACAAGCCAAAAATCCGTCATTTACCAAATACAGTCATTTTTTTCAATTACACAAGTCCGGTCATTTGTTTACATAAAGTTTTGTTACACAAGTTCAGATGAGTTGCATATATCCCCAAGTCCGTCATTTACACAAGTCCGGTCCATTATTTACACAAGGTTGAGTTACACAACCTCAAAAGAATTGCACAAGACCAGCAATTCAATCGAGTTACACAAGTCAAACCGATTTACACAAACCCAATCGAGTTACACAAACCCAATCGATTTACACAAACTCAATCGATTCACAAACCCAATCGAGTTACACAACACAATCTCAATCGATTCACAAACCCAATCGAGTTACACAACACAATCTCAATCGATTCACAAACCCAATAAGTTACACAAATCCAATCGAATTACACAAATCCAATCTTATAATTATTCAACCAAGTAATTTTATGCACTTCTGAAAATATGGACAATTCTATAATATTATTTGACAGCAAACCTTACAAGAATATCACAGTATAAATCTTGAACATGTGAACTATATTCTATGAAATACAAATAGCAGAAATAGCAACATCCATGTAAGATTATTATAGTTCAGAATAAGATCTAGCAAAGTTTGAGACAACTTCTTTCACAACAATCAACACCAATTTAAAATGCATTTTTCCTATATAAAAAAATTGACTACATCGTTAAAAGAAAATAAAGCCATAAATACTCCCATAATATACAGATCATCTATGTGGTTCATAAACAATATTTGATAATTTTCAGGAAGTTGGTCCCCGTACATGTACTCTACAATGAAAATTTGGAGAGCTTTACTTACTAAACTACCATTAACCTCGTTAATTTCAGGCTGCTTTGCCTCGTCACTAGAAGCAGAATCCACATAGGCACCTCGTCCAGACAAATTTCACTAGCAATTGTAAATTACCATAAATTAAATTGAAAAAAAACCCTAATCAACGAACAGAGGATGGTGGCGGCGGACGGTGCGAGCCATAGGAAGAGGACAACATCGAAAGTCCTGGCGGCGAGTTGCTCCCTGGTGATGGATTGTCGCCGGAACGAGGCTGGTGGAGTCGGTTTCTTTAGTCGCGGTTCGCAACAATGACGACGAACAAAAGCACGAAATATGTATTCGGTTGTGCGGGTTGTCGTGGAGTGGTGGCCGGGAAAGGACGGTTCGGGGAAATTGGGGGAAGAAGAGGAAGGGCTGCGACTGCGATCCTACTGGTGCAACAGTTGCAGGAGGTTTTGGAGGAGTTAAGAGCAGTTCCAGAGGACGGCTAGGGTTTGAGGATAGATTAGGGACGTAAATCAATTATAATTTATGGAGTTTTTATTTAACTTTCGTATCAAATTCCGTTTTTACCCCTTTTATTTAGAATTAAAATTTATCAGATAAATATAGAGGCCTAGTTTGTATTATTGATACAAAATATGCCCTAATAGCTAAATCTTCTCTTAAAGAATTAGTTAGATTGGTAAACATGTAATTTAAATTTAATTTAAGTTAAATAAATAAATTAAAGAAATCTGACCAATAAAAATGAGGGTAATAGAGAAGGCAATAGGAGAGGTCGTAGAGGATCCTCACTCTTAAAACTCCTAAGACATTACTTAAAAGGGCTCGTTTGGAAGCGTTAGGAATCATTCCCGGTAACATAATGATTTCGAATCAATCAAAAACTGTGTTTGGTTATGAAAGTACCTTCATTTCCGTTTCCTTTTCCTTTCCTTAACCTATTCCATTCCGTTTCCATTCCACCAAACGGGCACTAAATCTGTTTAATTGGTTTTCACAAGTTCTAAAAAGTTTAGTTTTCGAAATTTCTCACAATATTTTTTTTATGATTTGAACTAGTTCTCCTACCTAAATTTACTTAAATCACAAAAATGAATTGTACTTTAATTTTTTTCTCAATTTATTTTGATTTCAATTTAAATTATTATAATTTAATTTTAAATCCTCAAGTGAAAAATCAGTTTAAATTTGTTTAGTTGATTTTTAGAGTTCTATAAAAAAAATCAGTTTTGAAAAACTGTCACGAGATCTTTTTAATCTGATTTTACGAATTCTAAATTTATGTACAGGTTTATTTTTTAAAATTAAAGTTTTTATATATAAAATATTAAAATTTCAGTAATTAGTTCTTAAAAAATAGAAATTTATAAGGTTCAGTATGTTAATAAAGAGTTTATGTAATTAGTTACAAAATGATTTTTATATGATTACAATGACCTGTATTTTAAAATAAATATTTGATTAAGTGATTACATATTAATTTATTTTTAACAAGAATTTAAGTCTCAAAAGAGGTGTTTTGAAAAGGGTAAAATCCACTTTCAATATACCTTATATTTCACCTAATATAAACTTGATAAACGGTTAGTTATTTAAAAATAAATTTGAACAAATAGACTTATTTAATTTAAAATCTATATGATGGAATTTCTATTATAATTTTATTATATGTATATGTATATATTTATTTTATTTTTTTTAAATTAATCATTTATTTATCTTATTCACGCAATTTTATCTGAAATTTTATTATATGTATATGTATATATTTATCTTAAAAAAAAATTATTTCGGTTGAAATTTTTAAAAATTATTGTAGTTAAAAGCTAAAATTTTATGAAGTTAAAATACTTTTATTATCTAAAATTTTGTTATTTATTTCAGTGTTTATGATGATTGTTGTAGTTAAATTACTTTTCAAAATTATTCTTCACTCCTGTTTGTGATATATTTTGTTATTAGTTCATTATTTTATATGAACTTTTACTGATATCTATTCTTTAATTAAAAATAACTTATTTTATTTTTAAGAATTAATTTTCTATTAATAGCCATCTTTATTATCATATACGTTATCTGAAATATAGATAATGAACGCCGAACCCCCAATCGTAATCTCCTTTGCATGATGAATGTGTGTTATCATTGTCGGTTGGGTAAGTTGGATAAGTGATCCTTTTTGTATTTATGAGTATCAAGTAAACCCGTTTGTTCTACAAGATACAAAGTAGGCCCCTTGAATTCGTTTAAAAAAATATTAATTCAAATGGTTATTAGGTAATTTCAATTTACACAATTCAAGTCCAATTGATTTACACAATTCAAAGCTCAATCGATTTACACAAGTTCAAACTTTACACAAGCTCAATCCCAAATGAGCCACACAAGCCCAATCTCAAACGAGTGTACAAATATAATGTCAAACTAGCTACACAAGCCCAAATAATACGGAGTATTTGCCCGTTTAGTCTGGCTCGATCTTTCGATACCTAAAGAATCGATAGAAAAGACAATAAAAAGAAAGAGGTATGGAAAGAAGAAGATCCGATGGTGAGAATGGATCGGTAGTTGGATAGATCAAGGTCGAACCTTAAGCAACGACCTGGAAGCACAAACGGGCATGATCGCCAAATACGCAACCAACGAAGTTTTGTAGAATCCTTCTGCTACAACCAAACAATTTAGGCATTCTAAAAGAACCCTAGATCACCTGGATGTTTTTTTGTTTCCAATTGAAGCACCCTACATTGTCGTGGCAAGTAGAACACTCAAACAAGTTCAAACGAGTTGCGAGCAAGCCATCTCTTACTCAGGTTACTCTCCACACGTGAAGACGATAGTAGACACAACAAAGATAACACAAAGCATAAACAAAATGTATTTATTTCAAGACGAGAAAATAAGATGCACAACCTCCCTATTTATAGGGTAAGGGTCATCTGAATGGACCTCATAATCTAAAACTTGGGCCTCAAGTATCTCTAAAGATACGATTTTCAAATATATCCAAGTTTTCCTATAAGAAGATATAATTTGTTTACAAAAATAAATAAAGTAACTTGAGCTGAAAATATAATTAAAAGTCCGTAAATTAACCCATAATTAAAGATGTCGTTATGTACTAAAATATAACACTCGATTCAAACATCAACCATGTTTATAACCCACACGTGTGTGGGTTTTACGTATGTATGGCCGACCTTCTTCTCCTTGTTTCCTCGTACGTGTATGGATGGATGTGCTCGAGTGTTGGGTTGGTCTTGCATGTGGTTCCGGTCTTCTATTGCCGAGGAACAAGGGTTCTTCTTAATTACAAGAAGCAATACCTCCATTCATGTTATCACATGAAAGATCTTGGCCCTTTGAGGTATGTTCTTGGTATCGAAGTGACTCAACACCCCCAAGGTTTGTTTGTTTCCTAATGTAAATATATTTCGGACATTCTCACTAAATCTAGTAATTTAGGTTCTCTTCCGCCGGCCTTCCCAATCGAACTTTGCCAATCTCTCTCACTTGATAAGTCCGATCCATTCATACACCCTGAATAATATCGACGATTGGTTGACTGTTTGATCTACCTTACCATTACATGCCCCGATCTCAATTACTCGGTTCATATTTTATCTCAATATTTACGTACAAAACCTACAATCCAATACTCGAATGCCCGGTATTCGAGTTCTCCAGCATCTCAAACGAAGTCCCGGTCAAGGTATTCTTATCATATATAGAGACAAATAAAAAGTTATATTTCAGATACGAGACATGGTAGAAGCAAGAACAAAAACAACCCTATGAACCTTTCCTAATTCTAGGTTTTTGTAGTTTTTAGAAAAAAAAGAAGAACTAATTAAGGTCTATTTGGGAACCACTCCCTTATCGAAGTTAAAGCTTAAACTTATCGGTATCCGCAGCTAAAGATAAAGTTTATTGGGTAGTTGAAATATGTAGTTGATTGAACAATCTTTTTTTATATAAGTTTGATGGGTGTTTGAGAGAAAAAAAAATGTTTACTGAAGGTAATGTAAGTCTAAATTACTAAAATGGTTTACACCAAGAGAAACAATCCAAAAAAAAAATTTAGCCACTGAGACTTAAAAAAAACTAAGTTAAAATAGGATATTCGCTATTAACCACTTAGGCACGAGGGCTAGGGTTTTCAACACTTTGAATAAACCCTAAGAAAATCAGGAAGAGAATATCAAAGCTTTGGTACTGAAATATTATTTTAAACTTAAAAAAAAATCTCACATGAGATAACTTCGTTCTATATTGATCCAAGATAATAAAAAAAATTTTAAAAAAAATCAAATAAGTAAGAAAAACATACAAATTAAATTGTTGATGCAATTCGAGTTAAAACTCTACTAGTTTGATCTGGAGAGAGAATATCCAACCTAGCATCCACTAAACAATCAAACGGTTATAAGCTTAAAAAAACAAGTGTAAGAATAAAGAGTAAGATGAGTAGAAGGTTTCTCCTTTTTATGCGCTCACTCTTGTGTAATCTCTCTTGATCAATGGACAAAGTGATCTAGCACATAAGCATCTTAGATGAAATCACCATCGACAAACACCCTAGAGCTCTTTCTCTTTTCTTAGATAGAAACCCTAAAAAAGTAATAGTGAAAGCTTTGTCCATCCGGCTTCAAAGGAAGATAGGTTTATTATACCCAGTTGACAAAATGGGTCAAAGACCCGTCTAGCTTAAATTCTCTCGTTTTCTGGAACTACTAGAAAATAGGAGCCCACTCCTTATTTTTCATTTTATTTTAATATAATTTTGTCATCAAATTTATCCTATATAAAGCTAAGGTAGCATAAGATCTAATCCTACATTCCCACAGCACCCAAGTATCAAAAATCAATTTGATAGTTGAAACAGATTCCATTTTGCCAAAAGAAATTCCTGGGTCCCTTCATCTGGTGATTCTTATTTTTATATTTGGTTGAAATATTGGTCGGTCGTTGAATATTAATTGTTTCTCCCATGTTTAATCTCAGGTCTCTGCTCTGCCGTGCAGCACCCTTTCAGGGTCGGTACTGATTCTCAAAGATTTATTTTTAGAATCTTGCTTTTGTTGTCTCTTTCTGCAATCTTGTACAAGTAGGATTTCTGGGTACGTTTTTCTCTCTACTGTTTGGTTTCACCTTCTGCCTCATGGCCTTTTCTCCGTTTGTTGTAATGATTTCACTCGAGTATTCATTTGAGTCAAAGTTTGGATAATTGGATTGTATCCCCGCAAAATCGATATAGCAATTTCTTGAGAATTTAGGGATTTTCTAGTTACAGTTCATAGCAACATTGGTACTGAATAACCAATTTAGAGTTGACCCCAATATCAAGATAGCAATTTCTTGGGAATTTAGGGTTTAGAAACAATATAAGGGATGACGATCATATAAAGCTTCTTGAGTTAGGGTTCTTGAATGTTCGCTCAAAACAACAATGGAATATCAAGGTGTTGGTAATGCTTCACTGCCGAGACAAGGCTCCTCGTTTTATAGCCTTACACTTGATGAAGTCCAGAGCCGGTTGGGTAATCCTGGAAAGCCAATTCGCAGCTTGAATATCGACGAGTTTTTGAGAACTGTGTGGTATGAGGAAGCCATTGACAATGCCGATTCTCATGATACTGCACAGCTTGCCCCTAATCCTTCATTGAATGTGCAGTCAAGTTTTTCGGTATCTCGGGATCTTAGTAAGAAGACAGTTGAGGAGGTTTGGAAGGATATTCAAACAGGGGAAGATGATCAGAAAAGATGAGAATGAGAATCAAGAAGGACAAAATACCTCCGGTGAGGTAGCTCAGGAGGATATATGGAATGCGATCGATGATGCAAGTAATAGCAATGCTCAAATGAGTCAATATCAGATGCATCCCGTGGATCAAATGCCGGCTATATTACCGATGATTATGCCAAGCCAGCAGATTCAGCAGCAGACTATTACTGCAAGTAGAGGACTAGCTTTTGGAGATTCAGCTTACTTGAATACATCCATGTCGCCTTCAGCTCTGATGGGGCCTCCATCGGATACACAGGCACCCGTGAGAAACAAAACGGGCGAGACTCTTGACAAGAAGGAGAAGAGAAAGAAAAAACAACGGGAGTCTGCAGCCCGTTCACTTAAAAAGAAACAGGTTCGGGATTCAGTTATGTTGGTGTAATTTGTGTGTAACATTTGATTTACAGCTTGTTTCAGTTTGTCCATTTAAAAATTTGTTGTTTGTGTTTTCTGAATCAAGCAGGCTTATACTGAGGAGCTGAAGAGGAAGGTGTCGCTACTGGAGGAGGAAAACGCAAGGCTACGGAAACCGGAGGTCATAATACTCTTTACATGTTGTAGTGTCTCAATGTGATTGATTATGGTGACTAATTGATCTCCATAAGGAGTTATCTGGTAATCTCAAAGAAATCATGATCACTATTTATTTCTTGACCTGATATGGTAACATGGTTCCCCTACAGATTCATTCTACTGTTGTTTGGTGTTGAGGTTTTGGGTTTTAAGCATATTTGATCAGAAATTATAACATAGTTGCATGCGAAATCGGGGCAAAATGTGTATATTTTGACATAAAAGTAGTCTGTTCTCTATACCAATGCAAATGCATAAATCTTTTGATCCTTGTGTCTTGAGGTAGCTCACATTTTTCTAGTTTGACAATGTTGACAGGAGTTTAATGAGAGGTTTCCACCTCGAACCGAGCCCAAGTACCAACTGCGTCGTACTAGCTCAGCTTCTTTCTAGCCACGAAAAGCCTCATCTCACAGTGCCTCTCGCCTTTGAGTCATTACTCAACATTGTGTTCCTCCTCCTCATTCATGTTCCCTATAAACATTGACTTGTAAATTTCCGCTACTTGTTTCCCTGAAAGCTTCTATAAGTAGAGCATATAGCATGTAAGCTTCAGGTACCCTATAGCTTAGCAATTTCAGCTAACATGTATCTTGTGTCAAACACATTCTTGTATAGTTTCAGCACAACAATCTAACTGCTACGATTCGGAGCACTGTTACAACATGATTATGGCATAAATGTATAATGACTCGATTCCGAAAATAACATCCTCTTACAGGCTTGTACAAGTTAATTAAATCCTAAATTAATGATAATTGGATGTTAGAATTTCTAATGCTACGTGGCTTTATCTGATTTGACCGAGGCCTCCATGGTTCTTGCCACGACTTTTTGTCCCATTCAATACAATAACAACAAAAATCATATCACTTTCCTTTTCTTTTTATTTTTTTTTAATAAAGAGAGATTAGAGAATAAACTCGAGAAGAAGACCTGAAACCAAACGCAGGAGAGCCATCATCCTTCACATCACTCCTTCCACGCTATCTGACTTCATCTCTCTTTCGATCCTACAAAAATCTCCCCATTTCCCGCTTTTCTTTATTACACTTTCATTTGTCGTCTCTCTCACCTTCTCTCCCTTCTGACCTCCAATTTTCATCTCCGGTTAGTTCAGAATAAAACGTTTGGTATTATTAATCTATGCTTGGATTATTCGCTGATCGAAATAGGTTTTGGATATTCCAATTTTTGGAATCTGGGTTGTCACATACTCTGTGTATAGTTTTACTTGGTACTTGTTGTAATTAGCGGGTATATAACCAATTTGGTGGTTTTGATTTTGATTGTTTCTCTAGAAGATAATCTTATTCACTTCTGTTTTCCCCGTGATTCAAATTGATCAGAACTAGTCACGCTAATCACAGAAGCTCCTCCTCCTTTCCGCCTTTTGACTTTCTCCTTTTGCAATTTTCTGTTATTGTTTCCTGATTCAATGCATATATTTTTTCCTAGTTCTGATTTTTTGTATGCCTGTATTGTTACATCTGAGTTGGAATAAGAAGGTACTTATGTTCGGAGGATTTGTACTTCTTAATTATTATAATTAGTGCAATCTAAAAGTATGTGGTCAAATCTCTGTTTCTTTATGCATCCCCATGAAGTGAACTCTATGATTCCCTTCCGTGATCCACTTTGATGTGCTTATTTGATGATGGTTAGACTCTGATGCTAATCGTGGCTAAGTATTAAGTGAAGTTTCTGGTGTATTGCTTTCTGTCTCAGAATTCAGTGTTGCTGGTATGTATAAAGCTCAAGGCAACGAACAAGCAGCAAATTCTGTTTTGAGAAGTCCAACTTCTCAAGGAAACGGGAAACAAAGATTAAGATGGACGTCCGAGCTGCATGAACGCTTTGTTGATGCCCTTACACAACTCGGAGGACCAGATAGTGAGTGTTTTGTTACCATCTGGAGTTTACTAGTTTCTATTTGACCGATACCATCCATTGTTGATGGACCTAACTTGTGTAGGGGCGACTCCTAAAGGAGTCCTAAGACTAATGGGTGTCCCTGGCTTGACCATCTATCATATCAAAAGCCATCTACAGGTTTGTTTTCGAAACCACATTATTCATGTTGCCAAGCATTATCTTATGAAGTACAAATCATCTTTCTGAATGTAGAAATACCGCCTATCAAAGTATCTTCCGGAGTCTCCAACTGATGGTAAATTGAGTTTGTCTTGATGATGATGTGTTTTTTGATCTTGTTCTTGTCTAAATTGCGGTTGTTGGCATTGACAATTGGGCTCTAAAGACAACGATAAAGGATTTGAAGAAGGTAGCTGCGGCAACACTTCGTTGCAGTGAGTAACGTAATCTTATCCTCTTGTGGTTACATAGTACCATTCTCAACTTACAACTTTGCAACTTGTTTCCTTCTTGTATAGGGGAGTACCAAGTAATGAAGCTCTGAGGATGCAATTAGAAGTTCAAAAGCGTCTTCATGAACAGCTTGAGGTTTGTCTTTCTTTCATTTATCAAATACTGTTACTTATCCAATTGTGCACTAACTGAACTGCTTAGTTGCTGATAACTGATGTGCTAGAACCCACCTCATAAGTCCGGTGAGGATTATCTATAACCAATTAACCATAGGAGAAGTAGCCACCAACCGTATATACTAAGTTTGATTTATTTCTCTAATCTATGTGGACTACACCAGCCCAATGATGATCAAGGCTACCTGAAAATATTGAATGGTTCTGAAGACATGTTGATTGGGATTGTACATTTGCAGGTACAAAGACAATTGCAGATGAGGATTGAAGCACAGGGAAGATATCTACAGAAAATCATAGAGGAGCAGCAGAAGCTAGGCTGTGTTCTGAAGTCATCCGAGGCATGGCAATCAGATGATACCGTGGAAATGAACAAGCCATCCGATTCTCCTTCAACACCAGATGCCTCTGGGTGCCCTCCATCCCCTCACAAGAAGCAGAAGCTTGACGATTGGTCATCAAGAGACATTTCCCCACCCATCCCAATTATGACAGACGAGAAATGCGATTTACTACATCAGCAGGGTCAAGATTTCTACAGGCCTGCTGCTGGCTTCACAGCGGAAGATAAGGGATTTAACTAAGCAAGAATACAGCAAGCCTGTAAGAGGTTATTTTCGGAACCAAACCTTTTGCAGAGTTTCAAATAGGGCAGGAATCGAGTCATTATACATTTATACCATAATCATGTTGTAACATTGCTCCGAATTGTAGCAGTTAGATTGTTGTGCTTCCATTTTTGTTTCAGATTTTTTGTAAGTAATACACTGCATAATGTTCAAACTATACAAGAATGTGTTTGACACAAGATGTGCTCTTACCAGTTAGCTGAAATTGCTAAGCTATAGGGTACCTGAAGCTTACATGCTATATGCTCTACTTATAGAAGCTTTCAGGGAAACAAGTAGCGGAAATTTACAAGTCAATGTTTATAGGGAACATGAATGAGGAGGAGGAACACAATGTTGAGTAATGACTCAAAGGCGAGAGGCACTGTGAGATGAGGCTTTTCGTGGCTAGAAAGAAGCTGAGCTAGTACGACGCAGTTGGTACTTGGGCTCGGTTCGAGGTGGAAACCTCTCATTAAACTCCTGTCAACATTGTCAAACTAGAAAAATGTGAGCTACCTCAAGACACAAGGATCAAAAGATTTATGCATTTGCATTGGTATAGAGAACAGACTACTTTTATGTCAAAATATACACATTTTGCCCCGATTTCGCATGCAACTATGTTATAATTTCTGATCAAATATGCTTAAAACCCAAAACCTCAACACCAAACAACAGTAGAATGAATCTGTAGGGGAACCATGTTACCATATCAGGTCAAGAAATAAATAGTGATCATGATTTCTTTGAGATTACCAGATAACTCCTTATGGAGATCAATTAGTCACCATAATCAATCACATTGAGACACTACAACATGTAAAGAGTATTATGACCTCCGGTTTCCGTAGCCTTGCGTTTTCCTCCTCCAGTAGCGACACCTTCCTCTTCAGCTCCTCAGTATAAGCCTGCTTGATTCAGAAAACACAAACAACAAATTTTTAAATGGACAAACTGAAACAAGCTGTAAATCAAATGTTACACACAAATTACACCAACATAACTGAATCCCGAACCTGTTTCTTTTTAAGTGAACGGGCTGCAGACTCCCGTTGTTTTTTCTTTCTCTTCTCCTTCTTGTCAAGAGTCTCGCCCGTTTTGTTTCTCACGGGTGCCTGTGTATCCGATGGAGGCCCCATCAGAGCTGAAGGCGACATGGATGTATTCAAGTAAGCTGAATCTCCAAAAGCTAGTCCTCTACTTGCAGTAATAGTCTGCTGCTGAATCTGCTGGCTTGGCATAATCATCGGTAATATAGCCGGCATTTGATCCACGGGATGCATCTGATATTGACTCATTTGAGCATTGCTATTACTTGCATCAGCGCTCGCATTGAATAAATCCTCCCGAGTTAGTTGAGGCATCTCATATTGACTCATCAGAGCTGAAGACGACATGGATGTATCCAAGTAAGCTGAATCTCCAAAAGCTAGTCCTCTACTTGCAGTAATAGTCTGCTGCTGAATCTGCTGGCTTGGCATAATCGTCGGTAATATAGCCGGCATTTGATCCACGGGATGCATCTGATATTGACTCATTTGAGCATTGCTATTACTTGCATCAGCGCTCGCATTGAATAAATCCTCCCGAGTTAGTTGAGGCATCTGATATTGACTCATCAGAGCTGAAGACGACATGGATGTATCCAAGTAAGCTGAATCTCCAAAAGCTAGTCCTCTACTTGCAGTAATAGTCTGCTGCTGAATCTGCTGGCTTGGCATAATCATCGGTAATATAGCCGGCATTTGATCCACGGGATGCATCTGATATTGACTCATTTGAGCATTGCTATTACTTGCATCATCGATCGCATTCCATATATCCTCCTGAGCTACCTCACCGGAGGTATTTTGTCCTTCTTGATTCTCATTCTCATCTTTTCTGATCATCTTCCCCTGTTTGAATATCCTTCCAAACCTCCTCAACTGTCTTCTTACTAAGATCCCGAGATACCGAAAAACTTGACTGCACATTCAATGAAGGATTAGGGGCAAGCTGTGCAGTATCATGAGAATCGGCATTGTCAATGGCTTCCTCATACCACACAGTTCTCAAAAACTCGTCGATATTCAAGCTGCGAATTGGCTTTCCAGGATTACCCAACCGGCTCTGGACTTCATCAAGTGTAAGGCTATAAAACGAGGAGCCTTGTCTCGGCAGTGAAGCATTACCAACACCTTGATATTCCATTGTTGTTTTGAGCGAACATTCAAGAACCCTAACTCAAGAAGCTTTATATGATCGTCATCCCTTATATTGTTTCTAAACCCTAAATTCCCAAGAAATTGCTATCTTGATATTGGGGTCAACTCTAAATTGGTTATTCAGTACCAATGTTGCTATGAACTGTAACTAGAAAATCCCTAAATTCTCAAGAAATTGCTATATCGATTTTGCGGGGATACAATCCAATTATCCAAACTTTGACTCAAATGAATACTCGAGTGAAATCATTACAACAAACGGAGAAAAGGCCATGAGGCAGAAGGTGAAACCAAACAGTAGAGAGAAAAACGTACCCAGAAATCCTACTTGTACAAGATTGCAGAAAGAGACAACAAAAGCAAGATTCTAAAAATAAATCTTTGAGAATCAGTACCGACCCTGAAAGGGTGCTGCACGGCAGAGCAGAGACCTGAGATTAAACATGGGAGAAACAATTAATATTCAACGACCGACCAATATTTCAACCAAATATAAAAATAAGAATCACCAGATGAAGGGACCCAGGAATTTCTTTTGGCAAAATGGAATCTGTTTCAACTATCAAATTGATTTTTGATACTTGGGTGCTGTGGGAATGTAGGATTAGATCTTATGCTACCTTAGCTTTATATAGGATAAATTTGATGACAAAATTATATTAAAATAAAATGAAAAATAAAGGGCTCCTATTTTCTAATGGTAAAAAATAGGATAAATTTAAGCTAACACTAGCTTAATATAGGATTTAAGATTATAGAAAAATATCATCTAACTTGTGTACGGAAAAATCAATGATATAATTTATATAAAAAAGATTAAGTTAAATATTTTTTTAATTTATCACTAAAAAAATTTTTATAAGAAAAAAAAAATATAATTTTTAACTTACAAAATCTTACCGTGAAAAATATTTGTAAGAAAATTAAAATTATAAAATATAGTTTTTAAATCTTTTTACAAAAAACGAATCAATTGTTTTAAAAAAAACAGTAAATATATTTAAAAACACAAAAGAAAATTTGATTCTTTTAACAAAACTTCTACAAACGGTTTTTTACAAACGGTTTTTTTACTAACAATATATATTTAAAAATTATCTATTTTTCAAAAAATCACAAAACCAATAAATTTTTTTTTAAGCCTCTTATTAGTATACAGAAAAAAATCATCCATTTTTAGTTGAAAAAACGAATCCAATTTTTTTTAGAACTCGTTTTAGTAAAATATTTTAGTTGAATAAAAAAACATCCAATTTTTCTTTTGAAAGAAACAAATAATTTTTTTTAAAAAATGATATAAGATATTGTGCAAAAAGAAAAAAATTTTTTCACTGCCTTATTCAAGTATGTGCATAACAATACAACTCTTTGACCTTGTATAAGAGTTCATTTGAAAAATAAATAATCAAATTTTTAATTAAAAACAAAAAATTGTTAAAAAAAAAGTAAAAGATATTAGAAAATTAAAATTAAAATTTTGATTCCTTTTACAAAATTTTTACAATCGATTTTTTAAGTTACAATAGATATTTAAAAATCATATATTTTTATAAAAAAATAAAAAACGAATAAATTTTTTTAAAAACTATAATCAGTAGATGAGGAATCAACATTCATTTTTTAGTTAAGATAAATGAATTAGATAAGCTATTTACACCTGAATTAATAATACAAAAATATTAAGAGAAAAATTGAAAAAAATTAATGAAATATTTTAAGAAACAAGTTGTGGTACGTTGTTAATTTTTTTTAAAACTAACGAAAGATTTGAAATTATTTTAAAACAAAAAAATAAATGTTAAAAAATTTGATGGCCCCAAAGATTTGTAGTCGAAGTAATTTGAACAAAACAAATTTCTTGGAATCTGAATTAAAAATTAAAAAATTAGCAAATCTGAATCAAAATAATTTTTTTTTTTTGTAAAAAACAAAAGTTGAATAAAAAAAGCGAAATATTTAAAGAAAAAAACAAAACTTAATAAAAAAAAATTGCTAAAACAAAAAACGAAAGACGATTGTAAAAGACCGACTTTGTAGTTGGAATAAATGTTAAAACAAAATCTTTAGAGAAATATTCAAAAAAAAGTAATGAGATCTGTTAAGAAATATATTGAAATCTTTAAGATGGGTTATTTGCAAGCTATTGAAACCCTTATTCTTGCAAGTTGTTGAAACACAAGTTCTTGAAAACAAATCACGGAAGTACGAGAAATTCAAGAAGATGGAGAAAATAATTGGGTTATTTGCTACAAATTTCACATATTCTCTCGAACTATAGATTACACACAACACATAAATCGTGAAACAGAAAAGACAAAGAGAAGATAAGAAGGCATGCGATTGTGAATGAATTTGAAGATACAAACATAGATTTTAAAATTGATAGATTTGAAACTTAATAAACGATAGCATCGACGATTGAAAATCGGTATAATAAAAATGGAATGATAGTAATGGGATAACAACGTAGAAAATAACCTGAAAACGATATGATGAAGCAACTTAGAAATTTCATCAAATCATCAGAACCCTGAAAAAGATGAAAGAACTTTGATTATTATTGGAATACAAGAACTGAATGGAAGACTGTGAGATATTATTTGTATATATAGTGTGAGAAATAAAACGTACATGAGAAGTTTAGGTTTTATCGTCAGCTAACGTAAATGAGAAGTTTATTTTGTTCCCAACGTAAATTGTGTTAACAAATAACAACGCAAATATTTTGTAGATATTGATCTTATTATATTTAGTTAAAAAAAGATTTTTTTTATAAAATTTTGTTTTGTTTGGATGTATTTTTTAACGTACACGAGAAATTTAGGTTTTATCCCAACCCAAACTGTGTTAGGGGACAACAACAACGCATAAGTTTTGTAGATTTTGATATTATTAGATTAGTTAAAAGATTTTTTAAAAATTTTGTTTGTTTGTTTGGATATGTTTTTTAACGTGTGGGAGAAGTTTAGGTTTTATCCCAACGTAATTTGTGTTAGGAAATAACAACGCAGAGATTTTGTAGATTTTTATTTTATTAGATTTAGTTAAAAAAAGATTTTTTTTAAAATTCTGTTTTGTTTGGATATGTTTTTTAACGTACAAGAGAAGTTTAGGTTTTATCCCAATGTAAATTGTGTTAGGAGATAACAACCCAAAGATTTTGTACATTTTGATATTATTAGATTTAGTTATAAATTATTTTTTAAAAATTTGGTTTTAGTAAAAAAAGATGTATTGGCTTAATTCGTGATTTAGTAAAAGATTTAATCCTAAAAAAATTGTGGAAATGCCATGTCAGCATTAGTGTAGTGTACTTTAGTAGAGTATATAAAATTTTTAAATTAACAAATCTGAATCAGAATATTTTTTTTTTGTAAAAAATATAAATTGAATAAAAAAAAGCGAAATATTTAAATAAAAAAACGAAACTTAATAAAAAAAATTTGTTAAAACAAAAAACTATAGACAATTGTAGAAAAACCGACTTTGTATTTTGAATAAATGTTAAAACAAAATCTTAAGAGAAATATTCAAAAAAAAAGTAATGAGATATGTTAAGAAAAATATTGAAAAATTTTAGATGGGTTATTTGCAAGCTATTGAAACTCTCGTTCTTGCAAGTTGTTAAAACACCAGTTTTTGAAAACAAATCGCGGAAATGCGAGAGATTCAAGAAGATGGAGAAAATAATTGGGTTATTTGCTATAAATTTCACATATTCTCTCGAACTATAGATTACACACAACACATAAATCGTGAAACAGAAAAGACAAAGAGAAGATAAGGAGGCATGTGATTGTGAATGAATTTGAAGGTAAAAACATAGATTTAAAAATCGATAGATTTGAAAATTAATAAACGATAGCATAATGAATGCGACGATTGATAATCGGTATAATAAAAATGGAATGATAGTAAGGGGATAAAAACGTAGAAAATAACCTAAAAACGATATGACGAAGCAACTTATAAATTTCTTCAATTTATCAGAACCCTGAAAAAGATGAAAGAACTTTGATTAGTATTGGAATACAATAATTGAATGGAAGACGATGGGATATTATTTGTATATATAGTGTGAGAAATAAAACGTACAAGAGAAGTTTAGGTTTTATTGTCAGCTAACGTAATTGAGAAGTTTAGGTTTTATCCCGACGTAAATTGTGTTAGGCGATAAGAACGCAAATATTTTGTAGATTTAGATATTATTTTATTAAGTTAAAAAAGAGATTTTTTTTAAATTTTGTTTTGTTTGGATATGTTTTTTAACGTACAAGAGAACTTTAGGTTTTATCCCAACGTAAACTGTGTTAGGGGATAACAACGCAGAGGTTTTGTAGATTTTTATATTATTAGATTAGTTAAAAAAGATTTTTTTTAAAATTTTTTTATTTTGTTTGGATATGTTTTTTAACGTGTGGGAGAAGTTTAGGTTTTATCCCACGCAGAGATTTTGTAGATTTTGATATTATTAGATTTAGTTAAAAAAGAATTTTTAAAAGATTTTTTTTTTGTTTGGATATATTTTTTAACGTGCAAGTTTAGATTTTATCCCAATGTAAATTATGTTAGGGGATAACAACCAAAAGATTTTGTAGATTTTGATATTATTAGATTTAGTTATAAATTTCTTTTTAAAATTTGTTTTAGTAAAAAAAGATTTATTGGCTTAATTCGTGATTTAGTAAAAGATTTAATCCGAAAAAAATTGTGGGAATGTCACGTCAGCAATCGTGTAGTATACTTTAGTAGAGTATATAAAAGTTTTGAAATTAACAAATCTGAATCAGAATATTTTTTTTGTAAAAAAATACAAATCGAATAAAAAAAAACGAAATATGGAAATAAAAAACGAAACTTGATAAAAAAAATTGTTAAAACAAAAAACGAAAGACAATTCTAAAAAACCGACTTTGTATTTGGAATAAATGTTAAAACAAAATCTTAGGAGAAATATTCAAAAAAAAAAAGTAATGAGGTCTTTTAAGAAAAATATTGAAATCTTTTAGATGGGTTATTTGCAAGCTATTTATACTCTTGTTCTTGCAAGTTGTTGAAACACCAATTCTTTAAACAAATCAGACAAGTACGAGAAATTCAAGAAGACGGAGAAAATAATTGGGTTATTTGCTACAAATTTCACATATTCTTCCGAACTATAAATTACACACAACACATAAACCGTGAAACAGAAAAGACAAAGAGAAGATAAGGAGGCATGCGATTGTGAATGAATTTGAAGATAAAAACATAGATTTAAAAATCGATAGATTTGAAAATTAATAAACGATAGCATAATGAATGCGACGATTGAAAATCGGTATAATAAAAATGGAATGAAGTAAGGGGATAACAACGTTGAAAATAACCTGAAAACGATATGGCGAAGCAACATAGAAATTTCTTGAATTTATCAGAACCCTGAAAAAGATGAAATAACTTTATTAGTATTGGAATACAAGAATTGAATGGAAGACGATGGGATATTATTTGTATATATAGTGTGAGAAATAAAACATACAATAGAAGTTTAGGTTTTATCGTCACCTAACGTGAATGAGAAGATTAGGTTTTATCCCAACGTAAATTGCGTTAGCGGATAGCAACGCAAATATTTTGTAGATTTTGATATTATTAGATTAGTTAAAAAAAAGATTTTTAAAATTTTTTTTGTTTTGTTTGGATATATTTTTTAACGTATGGGAGAAGTTTAGGTTTGATCCCAACGTAAATTGTGTTAAGAAATAACAACTCAGAGATTTTGTAGATTTTGATATTATTAGATTTATTTAAAAAAAATTTTATTAAAATTTTGTTTTGTTTGGATATGTTTTTTAACGTACAAGAGAAGTTTAGGTTTTATCCCAACGTAAATTGTTTTAGGAGATAACAACCCAAAAATTTTGTAGATTTTGATATTATTAGATTTAGTTATAATTTTTTTTTAAATTTTTTTGATTTAGTAAAAAAAATTATTGGCTTAATTCATGATTTAGTAAAAGATTTAATCCGAGAAAAATCGTGGGATAAAAGTGTAACGCCCCAATTTTTAGGCGCGTTTGCGATATTTATATTTGCGGCTTTTATTGATATTTTAATAGCCTAAATATTTTTTTTCCGAGTATATTTATATTTTTAATATGTTCTCGTATATCCGTATTATTACTTTCGGAAAAGTTTGGAAAATCTTTCCGACTCGAAAATCCCGTTCCGAAGATTTTAAAATGAGTCTATCCTATCTTTTATTCTTTTATTTTTCTATTTCTTTTTCCTTTTTCTTTTCTCCCTCTATCTTCCTCGCTGGTGAACAGATAGAGGACCCGACCCCTCGCTTCTGCTCATCTGCTGGACAACTTTGCACAAGGACTCCTCTGCTGTGCCTATTTCCTTCTTTTTCCCTCATGCAAGCCAACCCCAAAGCTCTTCATTCTCTCCCCAACCCTTTATTCTCTGCACATCGAGATTCACTGGGAAGCGGCACACAGGTTCGTGAGAAGCTTCCGCCACTGGAGAGGGAGTTGTAGCATCGGGAACCACCGAAGAGGAAGCTACACCACTTGGAAACTGTAACACCCCAAATTCTCGGAACTCGGGGAGCTACTGGTTAGGACCTCACAATGGGTCCTGACCTTGGTTTAACAACAACATTACTTGGATCTTACAACAAGACACAAATGTACTTAAAACAATTTCGAAACATAATAGTTTTATTGTATGAATGTACACATGTGACAGCCTTACAAAACATAAACAAATACATAACATGCATGATGTAAGGGAGACTCCCCCGTCCCCATCTAATGAGTACGTGGACCCGGCTAACCATCCGTTACGGATCACTCTGCAACTGTCTATCTCTACAAATCTACAACACGGATAAACCGTTAGCTAACAATCCAAATATAAGCAGAATAAGGATAGCACAAACACACTCAAGATAACATAAAACAATCATCATGCTGGCACACAAACCGGTTATTATCTATTCATTAAGTGAGTCACCTTATTCCATTTTACAGTTGTGGCACGAGATATCTTAAGAGTTCTCGCCTCCGTTCCTTATCCAACTGGGTGTAGGTCTAGCTTACCTCCGCCGGTAGCATCACTACAAACCGAGTGTGGACTAGTCCCTAAAGAAACCCCCAGCACCCTCAAGCTAACTAAGCAGAATGCCACCGCCCGTTACTCTTAGGCCAAGGTATAGGTCGGTATATAAATATTACTAAAATATAACTATAGGCATCTCATTCACACACCACTACCATTATTCATACTCATATCTAGAAGTCAGCTAAGTAAGCCCAAAGGACTTACCTGAATTCAAACATAATATCGTTATCTCGACTCGGTTTGTAACCGCAGGAACTCAACCGCCTGTTATAAAAGGCAAGTGGATCAATAATATATCCCACTTAATTAGAAGTCTCTGACTTCTAAGATATTTAACTCTATCATCAGCTAAATTACCAAAATACCCTTATACGGATAAATGACTGTTTTACCCCTGGTCCCGAAACTTTATAAAATTCCATAACAAAGTTCCAAATTATTCTTTGGAACTCAAAACCACGCTCAAACTCTCAAAGGAAGGTTTGCTAAAGATTTAGAAGAGTTAACTACATTTTTGACTTTCATAAAAAGTCGCTAACGTCCGACTTTGGCTTAAGATATGAAAACCGAATAAAAATATAAAAAGTCTAACAAAAATCTCTAAGTCTTTTATGCTATGCACTCTATCCATAGCATCCAGAACTTCCCAAAAATACATAATAATCACTTCTACACAAATTCTCAAAGTCGGTTCCAAAACCAGAAATTTATACTTAGCCAATTTCTGAGTTCTTTTTCAAACAGCTCAACTAGCCTACTTTGAGCTCCTATGGATCCAGATCCGACCGTTGGATCGGTCTCAACTTTTGATATGTTGAACTATGTATGACACTCTATAAAATACTATAAACTGAACGGTGGATTTTGTTTCTATGGTATCCAAACCTAAGCTCAAACATGACTGCACAACCCAGAAAATTCCAGTACTTAACAATTTCAGCAACATCCAGAAAATTGTTTAAGGTCTCAACTTCAAAAATTCATAACTCCTAAACCACTTGCTGGATTCATCCCAAATTTTAATTTGTTCCACCACAATATGCTAACTATATCATATCCAAAATTCAAGTCAAACAGAGATCAAACTCTTATTCAAAACTATCTCTCAAAACAGCATCACATGCTGTTTTTTTTCCAACACTCAGCACAGTTATAAAAACTGTGTGAGGAGTCAACTTTGAGACACCCTAACTGTCAAACTGTAACTCCAATTCTTCCCAAATTTTAGTATGATCTACTATGAACTACTGACTACAACATATCCGAAAATCAGCCACAAAGGAGGAGTCTAACTTATCCAAAACTGGATTACAAAACTGTGTCAACATGCAGTTTTCCCAACACTTAGAATATTTCAGCACAACAGAAAATAAAACTGCTTACGACCCAATCTTTGCAAAATCATAACTCCGAAACCATTCAATGGATTCCTCTCAAATTTTAATATGTTCTACTACAATATCTCATCTATAACATATAAAAATTTCAGCCAAAATGGATCAGTATTTCATACCTAAATGGGAACCCGAAGTTGGATGCTCGACAAAGTCGAAAAAAACTGAGAAAATGCAACAGTTTCTTGAGTTGCTTCTTAGCTGCAGCATATGGGTTTCAACAATGGTTCATAGACAACTATTAGAACATATATATATGGAGGGAAGCAAGGAAAGAGTGTGGGCATACTCAGTTACGAGATTTGACAAAAGATGGAGATAGAAGTGAAGAGGACTCACCAATCCAGTACAATTCGATCCCAATGATCGATGATTGTCCTCGGCAAGGAGAGAGGGATGGCTGGAAGACTGGAGTGGTGGCGTGGCTCGTGACGGGGCGGCGGCGATTCGTGGTCTACGGTATTGTACGATACAAACAAATCAGACCCGCACTACTCTTTACAGTAAGAAGGGACAAGCAGGAGGTGGCAGGACGACTCACCTAGTTCCTACGGCGACATCGACGGTCGAGGGCTGGCTAAGGAAGTCGACTGCTTCTGAAGGTGATGCCCGAGTGTCCGTTGTGTTGCAGACGGCTGGGGTGCGGAGTTCCAGGCGGTCTGTGCAGAGGACGAGTGCAGAAGTCCCAGGCGGCTCTGCGTTGGGCGACTGCTGGTTGTCGAAGGGCTGGACTGGGTCGGCCTGCTGCTGCGCCGGACTGGACTACATTGGCCTGCTGCTGCTGTGTCGATCTAGGTTGCATAGGCCTGCTGTTGTGTCGACTTCCAAATAGGCGAGAGTGGTTGCGGTATAGAGAGAGAAATCAACGGGAGAATGTAGCAGCAATTAGGTTAGGAAAATAATAGGTTTAGGTTAATTAATTAGGGATTAGGGTAAAATATGGGTTGGGCCAGCTGGGCCGGAAATTACTATCTACTGGGCTTAGTCCGATGGGCCTGCTCATCCTACTAGATGATAGCTATTAAATGAGTCGTTAACTTATACGGAAATGTTATTCAGTTTACATATTTATCATTTTATGTGAATTAAGTCACATAAAATGATAGAACTTTGATAAAATTTTCATAATGTATAACATTCTCTAGAATGAGAAGAGGTTGGCGGATCGAAATCCGGTTTGATCGGTATTAAACGGAAAATAAATTTTCCGGGTATTACAGAAGCCGCCGCCTCGAGCTGTCGGAGCACCAGCAGGCCGGGAGCGAGCGCCCTCTCCTTTCCCCTACTCTCGGTTCTTTTCTGTTGCAAGGAGGGACATCCGTTGCCGCCTGGAAGCCGTCGCTGCAAGGAGCTGCACCGCTACCGTCCGTCGCTTCTCCTCCGCCTGCACCGCCTGGCTGCTTCTCCTTTCCTCCGCCTGCGCAGCCGCCGGAGCCCTTTCCCCCTTTCTATCTGTCACACTCAAATTAATGGTTGTAAAAGCTGCTTGATTATTTTGTAATCGAACCCAGATCTGCAACCCAGGCCAAGAGGAGTAATCGGGAGCCCAACGCCTTGCCGCCTCTATCGGCTGCCGGAGCCAAGGAGCAACCGCCGGAGCTGTATTCATACCCTGCCGCCGCCCTCATAGCTCCCTCTTTTGGTGAATCTGCCTGTTCAGATGTTGAAGGAGTTCTTCAGTATTTCAAATCTCACAAAAAGTTCGGAAGCACCCCGATAAAGGCCCAACGAATCCATTCTCGACATCCCTAGATCCTCTTCCGTCTTTTGACGTCACGTGAGTACCTTCTCCCCCGAGCTTATGATCATACCTCGATCTAGTTATGTTTAGTAGTATCATGCTAGGTTGGATCTAGCATAACTTAGAGTGAATACCAAGTAGCATAACTTAGAGTGAATACCAAGTAGCGGTTATGGACCTTAGGTGAATGTTTGAGGATTGTGAAATGTTTTAAGGCTTGAGGTGTTGATGTTATCTTGTGAGGTTGTTTATGACTTTAAGTTGTATGTCGAGCTTGTGAGAATCTACGAGTTGAGGTTGTATGGTTGTTGAGGTTGTGGACTAGGAACATGTTGTCCTAGCTTGTGAGTTGTATCACCTTGTAGAGGTCCTTTAGGCTATAAGTCTAAGGACTTCTAGCATGAGATATAGATGCTGATGTTGTGCCTTATTTGGTCAGGCTGAGAGTATCTTCCTGCGGGAAGCAGAGTGCGGTATATTTTTGGGTTGAGCATTTGTGACAGGTAAGTCTCTGGACTTACTTAGCTCGTATTCTACATATTAGTTTTGATGCGTGTTTGGTGGTGTGTGTTTATTGTTTATGTTATAACAACAAAATCGGTAATAGGACAACTGACGTTATATGCTAATATTTGGCCCAAGTGTATGATAACGGACGGTGATTGCATGTCCAGTCCAAAATGGGGCGACTGGGAGGTGCCTTGCGACCAGTCCAGAGGGTGATGTTGATAGGCGTCAAGTACAAACCCGGCATGGTGAAGGGGACAAGGGCGAGAGATTCTCGTGTCACACCATAAGTGCATTAGTAAGGGAATAACGTTAAATAAAGATAATAAAACGACTTGTGTGTGTTTAGATTATAATTGTTGTGTTATGATGACTTATGTGTGTTTATGATTATTATGTGTGTTTGTGCCATAACCTCGACTCTAATACTTGAATGCTAGCTAACGGTTATATAACGATATTGTTGTAGTTGCCTTGCAGGTTAGGTACGCGGCCGAGAGATCCGGAAGAGTGGGCAGCCGGGGTCCGTACATTGTAGGAAGGGTTTGGGAGTGGAGTCTTGTGTATATATCTATATTGTATATTGTATGTTTTCGGCGTTTGGTCGTTACAGTTGTTATATCGGCTGAGGTCCTTGGTTTGTATACATTTGGGGTTCATATCATTGCATTACAAACGTTTTTAGTATTGCCTTTATTTGTGCCTTATTGGAAAGGTCCGGTGAAATTGCTGTCAGGCTAAGGGTCGGGACCCATTGTGAGGTCCCGCCCGTAGCATCTTGAGTCCCGCGGATTCGGGGTGTTACAAAAAAATGTGTAAACTGTGCTAGGGGATAACAACATAGAGGTTTTGTAGATTTATATATTATTAGATTAGTAAAAAAATATTTTTTAAAAATTTTTTGTTTTGTTTGGATATGTTTTTTAATGTACAGGAGAAGTTTGGGTTTTATTAAAGTTTTGATATTATTTAAGAAATAACAACTCAGAAAATTTTGTAGATTTTGATATTATTTAAGAAATAACAATCAGAAATTTTGTAGATTTTGATATTATTATATTTAGTTAAAAAAGATTTGTTAAAATTTTGTTTTGTTTGGATATGTTTTTTAACGTACAAGAGAAGTTTAGGTTTTATCCTAATGTAATTTTTTTAGGAGATAACAACCCAAATATTTTGTAGATTTTGATATTATTAGATTTAGTTATAATTTTTTTGAAAGAATTGACGATATAGGGCTGTTTCTTTTTCATCTTTGTGTAATGACCCCTTGTACTTTACACCACACTATACTACCTAAAAAAAGGTTAAATAAAAAGTTTTTCCCCAATTCCGATGGTGCACAATATGTAACACCCCAAATTCTCAAAACTCAGGACATTACTAGTTAGGACCTCACAATGGGTCCCGACCTCAGTTTGACAACAATTTTACTAGGATCTTGCAACAAGACACAAATAAGAAAAACCGAAATTCATAAAATAGTATTTTAAAGAGATGAATGCAACAATGTCTAACAACCTACAGTACTTAAACAACGTAAAAGTCTAACTGTCTTAACAAGAAGAAAGAAACAACAAAGCAAACACCCAACCCCACTCTAAGGAGTACGGAGACCCGACTGACCATTACTTCCGGATCACCCAGCTGTTGCTCTAACCTGTGGTAAATCTAAACAACACAACAGAACAACCGTTAGCTAGCTATGTAAACGTTAAGCAGATGAGAATAGCACACACACACATCATAGCAAAAGTAAACACTCATCATGCTTTCAAACAATTCATTTATTATCTTTACTTAGGTCATTCACTCTTACTAATGATACTTATTTTGTGACACGAGGGATTCCCAAACCTCGCCTCCGCCCCCGTGTAACCATCAGGAATGGATCCGATGCATCTCACCTTGTACCTGTATGGTCTAGGTATAGAGAACCTCTCAGTCTCCTGTCAGAGCTGGGCAGTGATGTCACGGCCCGTTATATATACACTTGGGCCTTAAAATATAATAATAACAGTCGTCCTATCAAGTTGTTATTACAAACACACATCATATACACCACTATTGTCATTCAACTAACATCCATAAACTAGCTAAGTAAGTCGCAAGGACTTGAATCCAATTGCACTCTCTCAAATCTCAACTCGGTCTGCACTCTCGGTAACTCAAACGCCTGTCAAACAAGGCATGTGGATCACAATCACATCCCATACTCTTAGAAGTTATAAACTTCTAAGTTGTACAATCTCATGAAGAGAATTTACGGAAAAAGTTCTCTTAAGTTAAAAAGACTATTTTGCCCCTGATCCCGAGACTCCGAAAAAGTCTATCACTTAGTTCTGATATTCTCTTCTAGGACCTATGTCCTAACTCTAGTTCTCATAGAAAGGTTTAGTGAGGATTTATAAGAGTTACCCAACATTCTTAGTTTACACAAAAGTCGTTAAGGCTCGACTTTGGGTTCAAATACACGGCTTGGATAAGGATATAAAAATCACGAGATAAAATCCTAGATCCTCTATGATATACATACTAAACATAGGGGTAAAGATCTCTAAAAAAAACTTAATCATAACTCTTCCATAAATCTCCAAAGTTGGGATAAAAGCTTAAATTTCCCATACTTAGTCAATTTTCCTCTAATGTAAAAACAACTCATCTATACTACTTTGAGTCCTTATAAGTTCTAATCCAACCGTTAACTTTGTTCCAAATTTTAATATAGTAAACTTCATATTTTTATCTACAGTATATCAAAAATTCAACGGTGGATGTTCGATCTAAGATGTCCAATTACGGGTTCAAAGTTAGCAGTTTCAGCTCATAAATTTTGGAAATTCTGGGTTAGTTTTGGATCTTAAAATCAAGTCTTAAAGCAACACCCTTTTTCCCTTACCATACTTTGAATATCCTAGTTAAAAAAAAAACAAGAGAAACATGATACATACACACAACCTATCCACTCTCTACCCCTTCACCATGCTACCAACAAAGGGCAAGTTACACTTCTCTATTAACCCAATCTCCTAACTCAGTCTATACTATATCCCTTATGTTGCTGAAATTCTTAAACAATACCAAGAAGAAGGAGACAACAGTGTAGAGGACTCACCCCCTACTCAGTTGCGGTTAGGATCCGTGACAACCCTCCCTAATGGACTGGAGTGAGGCTCGCGTGCCAGACTAGGCTCGGGGATGGCAGTAGCGGTTGGTCCCTGATGGTGCAACGAGGCTAGGTGTTTAGATATATGTAGGGAAGTAGAGGAGCATAAGAGATAACTAACAGCGTTGCTCACCTTATGCACGACTCCAGTGGCGGCAGCAATGCTCCCTGATGCTCGACTCCAGCGGTGTCCGGCTCCCTGTGGTGGACCAGCGATGGCGGCTCTACTTGCTATGCAACAGGAAGGTTGTCACGATGGGTCACTGACTCAGGAGGAAGAGAGGGAAAAACCGGTACTCACCTGTCGACGCAGACGGGGCAAGACCCGGCGCAGAGGGAGATCGTCTGGGCGGTCGTTAGTCGGACGTCTTCAGTCGCTGGCCGGTGTCTTTGATTCGGTTCCGGCATCGAGGAGTTGCTGCTGCAAGGTTGGTCTCACAGAGGAATGCAGAAGATGGAGCGTAAGGTTTGCCGTTTAGTTTAGGATTAAGGCTGATTAGATTAGGTTAGAAGCTAATTAGGTTTAAGGTTAAGGTAGATTGTGGTTGGTGATAGCATGAATTATAGTCTATATTTTGGGGTTCGTTTGGACGTTTTATCTTTCATAATCTGCATGTTTGTATGTATTATATGTGATTATATTACCATTTTATCTACCTTTGTGGGAATCGAGGTCTACACCTAGTTTTGTTGTAATCGTAGGTAAAATGGCACGTTTTGCATCAAAAAGGAGCAAAAGGAGCTATGGAGTCATTGGAGCTATATTGAGGAACATAAGGAAGCATCCAGGAAGCATAGCCATGGATTAGAGATTCACTTTGGACCAGTTTTGAGAGATTTCACATTCAGTTGTGACTCACCTCGGTTGACCACAGATTCATCTCGACCGAGGTGATCCAGGGAAGTCGACTCGACCGAGGCGAATACCTAGGACGCGGCGAGAATATTTTATTCTTGGTTGAGATCTTTTATATTTGGAAAGTGATCTTATATTTTTGGGCTTGGCTCCTGGAAGGAAGAACATATACTAGATGATATATTTTACCTATTTTTATGGGAAGAGGTCTTTTCTAAGATATCTTATCTTCGGAGGGTTATTTTCCTATAAAAAGGGTTGGATTTCCACAAATCCAACATCACGCTATACCATCGATCAGGGTTTATACGCAGCAACAGCCATACTCCAGTTGGGAGATTTGAAGAACATTTTTGAAGGTTGAAGGAAGATTGAAGATTGTAGCTTTTATAGCTTTTGGAAGGTTTTCTTGTAAGATTACCTTAGATTCTCTTCCTTGTTGTCTTGCTTGTTGGATTTATATCCAAGGAACGCTTTTGTTGTGATATTTGATTCAGTTATTGAAGTCTTTTCATTAAATTCTTCTTGTTCAAATATTCACCTTCTTCCCATATATTTGATTAATAGTTTCATGATGATGATGAGTGGCTAATTTCCTTGTGTGATTCTAGGGTGATTGGCTGATGGTTGTGGGAAAAACAATGATAGAATAATCTTAGATTCCAGTAGGACCCTGAAAGTTCGAGTCTTTAACCTTAACCCTAAGCATCTCGTTCAGTCGATGAACATCTCGGCCGGGGTGGAATTTGGCTGACCGAGGTGACTTATCTGATCCTAAACTGAGAGTTAAGTGTTAGAGTTTGCCAAATCCTATTCTTATTACACCT
Source organism: Fagopyrum esculentum (assembly GCA_033239045.1). Classification (NCBI taxonomy): domain Eukaryota; kingdom Viridiplantae; phylum Streptophyta; class Magnoliopsida; order Caryophyllales; family Polygonaceae; genus Fagopyrum; species Fagopyrum esculentum. Next base: position 39,085,384 of record BSUD01000003.1, read on the forward strand.
TTCCTGGTTCAATGCATGCTTAGGATGAGACTTACCCGGTAATTCCTTAGTTTGTGTACCTAAGATCATAAGTGTAGGTAATAAGGTTTATCCTTTATTGGGGTTTGAGTGTGCTTTCATCCCATCTTTGTGAGTTAGCCTGAGACTTACTCGGTGAAGGTTGATTCTATTCCCTTAGATGGTGTGTTAGTTTGAGGTTATAGTTCTTTATCTTAATTCCTTGAGACTTACCCGGTAATAGGAGTTACGGTTTTGGATTAGTGAGTAGTGAGACTTACCCGGTGATCTATTCCACTTTAGTAACACCTTCCCCATGCAAAAACCTCAGCTTTGTCCGCTTATCTTTAGATCTTGAGTTGGAACCACAACTAGATGCTTTAATCCCTAGAATTGCATATTTGCTTTATTGACTTCTTATTCATCTTTGATTGTGTTAATTGCTCTTGTGGTTAGTATTTACATAAGCATACCGTAATTGGACTTTGTTTCACTAAGTCCCTGTGATCGACCCCTGGAATTCCTTGCTTTTTACTACGATTGACCCGTACACTGCGGGTTCGCATCCTTGTTTTAAGCTTACGTCTAGGGTTATAAATTTAAAGCTTGCACACACCGTTTGGAGCGAACAAGTTTTTGGCGCCGTTGCCGGGGACTTGGTCTAGACCGAGCCGGTTACGGTTTGCTCTTGGGGCACTTGCCCCCGTGTCTACTTACCACTCTACTTGAGTGACTTTTGCAGGTTCTTTCTTAGGTATATGCGAAGAACCCGCACTGGGAAGGAAATCATTCCTTACGATCCCGAACCAGAAAAGACATACAAGCGACGCTTAAGAGAAGCGAAGATGGCCCAACAAGACAACCGCGATCTTGAGGCCGAGTTGAAAGAGGCGTTAGAGCTGCTACGCCTCAGCAGGGAAGAACTAAGGCGAGAGAAGGAAGAAACTCGCACCAAGACTGAAGCAATCGAAGCAGAGATGGCCGTCATACGAGACCAGATTCTACTTCGACCGAGGGAAGACCCAGTTCCCGATGCTGGACCGAGGCAGGTCCCAGTTGCTGACCCTCGACCGAGGCAGGTCCCAGTACCTGACGCCCCGGCCGAGATACTTCCACCTCGTATGCCAGTCCGAGATGTTCTTCTTGCAGGAATCACACGAACCCTAGGTCAAAGGATGGACCCTAATCAACAACTGAGGCATCCAAAAGTTAACCTAGGAGATCCAGCGGACCATGACTACGAACTTCGACCGCAAGTTCTATCCATGATTCGCCAATGCCAGTTCGGAGGGATGGAGAAGGAATCACCACATCAACATCTTCAAAACTATGAGATCTTGATGGAAACCTTGAGACCTTCAAGGATTGAAAATAACAACTACAAGCTAAGACCTTTTTACTTTTCTTTAAAAGATAGAGCTCTTACTTGGTATCAATCTCTTCCTCCAGGAAAAATCAGCACATGGGAGGAGATGACAACGGAGTTCTTGACCAAATTCTTTCCCCCCTCAAAGACCGCTGAAATGAGAGGGAAGATCAACGTTTTCATCATGAAGGACAAGGAGAGCTTGTCCAAGTCATGGGAACGTTTCAAGGACATTCTTTTGGATTGCCCACATCATGGGATTCCAAAGTTAGAGTTATTGGAGATATACTTCAAGAGACTGGACGGAAGCACCTAGTTCAATCTCCAACTACTCTCCGCCGGTACCTTTATGGACATGGCGATTGACGAGGCTTGGGACTTCATCGAGAAGCAAGCCTTGCATATGGAGAAATACACCCACCAAGGAGCTGAAGGTGGAGTTAAAAGAGTTAACTTCCAGGAAACTCAGCCCAACAACAATCAACTCACGTCTTTGAAGAATGACGTGAAGCAATTGAAGGAACTCTTGGTTGCTCAAACCAAGAAGGAAGAGCAAGGGCAAAGGAACAACAACAACGGATACCGTAACAACAACAACGGTTCTAGGAACAACAATTACAACAACAACAATAGAGGATCTAATAGCAACAATTGGAGGACAAACAACCAAAATTCTGGTAACAATCATTCAAACTCCAATTCTAACGATTCCTCTAACCCTTTCCTCTCTTCCCCTTCTTCTTCTTCTACTCCATTGAAAAGCCAGGGGCAAGGATCAAGTTCGTCTCAGCCGAAAAAGAAAGAAGCAGTTCTGGAGGCTATCTTGATCAAGCTCAACGCTATGGAGAATTCTATGACTTCATTTTCGAAGGCCCAAAAAGCCTTTGAACAACAACTTGCAAGTAGGGCGAATGAAGCGCCAAGAGATCCAGGGAAGCTTCCAGCAAGGACGGAAAGCAACCCTAAGGACCAGATCATGGCCATAACTACGAGAAGTGGACTGAAAACTGCAGATCCAGTGCCTCGGTCGGTGCCAGTACCGACGAAGACCACCTCGGTCCAGGTGCAGTCGAAGAACACTTCGGCCGAGATGCCAACCGAGGTGGAGCCACAGAAAGAGGAGGGGAAAACTAAAGTTTATGTTCCACCTCCTGCATACAAACCACCACTTCCATTCCCCTAGTCAAGAGCCAGAGCACATCTAGACAAGCACTTTGGTAAGTTCCTTGACTTGATGAATAAGCTGCACGGAAACACACACAACACGCATCATACTTGTATACATACACATCCGTTACTTCTTATCTTTTTAGGTTGTTACATTTCTAATCCATTCGTTCAAGTGTGACACGAGAGTCTTATAACTCTCGCCTCTGTCCCCGTGTAACCAACAAGAGTGTGGCGGCCCCCAACCCGCATACCCTGAGGGAGTGATGAAGAAGCCCGCCCGTATACCGTGTATGGCCTAGTCGCAGAGATCCCCCCAGTCTCCCTCGGGAAACTAGGCAGTGATATCACCGCCCGATAATAACATACAATGGGCCAAATATATATAACCGAGTTTCCCTAATCCGGTTTCATGATTATAAACAAAGATAAAGCACATACCATCAACACATATTCAAATAATGCGTAAAAGCGAGCTAAGTAAGTCCGTAGACTTACCTCGTCTCAAGGGTATCGTAAAAACAATCGATCTCAACTTCCCGTAGGAAAAACACCCCAGGCCTGAGCATAACGAGGCATACATCAATAACGATCTCAACAACTCAACTCAAGGACTTTCAAAACTAACAACCGAACACGAGTCCTAGCAACCTATAAGCTAGGAAACGCTCCTAGACCCTAAGAGGTCATAAACTCGATAAAACTGAGGAAGGGTACCACAACAGCCCACACCCTATATAAGGTTAAACACTACCCAAAGCTGGAGTAAGGCCACAAGGTAGAAGAGACCATATGTTCAACACACACGAAAATGATCAACATCGATCCAACGATTTCTAAGGAGCACCTAGGTTCACAACCACTAGGTGGCATTCTTAATCTATCCTAGGTCCATCCTAGGCATGATACTAACATGATATAACCTCAAAGATAAGGAAGGAACGAAGAGAAAGGGAGAAGAGAGCCTACTATTGAAGGAAATGCAACCGTAGAAACAAGCTGGCGCGACTGCATGATGAAGGTCACGGCCCCCGCGGCGCCTGGAAATCCTGATGCCATCCCCGCGGCCCTGCTCACCGCCCCTGCGGCTGGCTAAGATCCGCCCCGCGGCGCCTGATGCCGCCCCCGCGGCAGAACTCCAGAAACAGCGTTTTCTTCGATCTTCGACTGTGCACTTGAGCTTCTATGGCTTCCTTCTTTGCTTGGGCCTTCTACAAACACTAACAACTGATCTTAGACACCTCTCCACGACCTAATTGAGGTAATAACAAGCACATGGAAGGATTCAACAAGGTCTCTCTTCACAGGTTTCCTCCATAGCCATGGAGAAGTGAAGAAGGGAAAAGGAAATGAGCAAGAAAGGAGAAGAGGGGAGGAAGAAAACTTACCCAAAACAGAACCAAGCTCCTCACTACAGTAGATCCCTAGCCAAGAGCTTCCAAGGAGAAGGAAGAGGAAAGAGCTCAAGAGGGAGAGTGAAGGAGAGATTAGCGTGAAAGAGAAGAGTAAAGAGAGAGTGAGTAGAGTGAAAAGTGAGCTGCACAAAAGGGGTGGGGAGACCCAAGGGTCAGCTGCCCCATATGTCCCCTCACTCCAAAGACCAAGGGGCCGAAAAGTGAAAAGGGGAAAGACGGAAGGTCGGAATGAGATTAAGAATAAAATCCCGTCACTCAGCATCCCATGTATGTGGGAAAACTGAGCCGCTAACGCGGAAAGGTCGATAAACCTCTCAACACCCGGAATAAATATTCCGGATGTTACAATAAACGATACTACAAAAGTTATTCCAAAATTAGGTTCGGATGAAACTTTTTTCCGAGAATACACGATGGTGTAAGGTTAGGAATTAAAACGCGGTGACTCACCGCGTTTCTTCTGTAAAGAAACGCGGTGAATAACCACATCAGACGAAAATTTAAAAAAAAATAAATGAAACAAACGCGGTGAGTCACCGCGTTTCTTTCATTAAAAAATAAATAAATAAGAGAAACGCGGTCAATGACCGCGTTTCTATTGTTTTTTTTTTAAAATACTTGAACTAGAATATAATTACGCGAAAAAATGTATTTACGTATTCATTTGGATACACTTGTCAATCTAACACCCCAACAATGAGGAACCAAATTTAGTCTGTTTCTCAAATATAAAAGGGCACATTATAATTTTTTATTTGTTTCCGAAACTTTTATTTTTTCTGTTTTACTAGTTATTGTTATTTAAATAAAAATAATTTTTCTCTCCACTAAATTTTTTTAATAGTGAAACAATAAGTGAAAATAAAAAACATTGTTGAGTAAAAATGTACACAAATTTACAAAACACATTTTTATGTTTTATTCGAAAACAAATTTCAAAACACATTTTATTTTTTTTTTATTTGAGTTCGACCCTCTCTTTTTGACCTTTTGATTCTAAGTTATATAAATACCGATGTTTGGTTGGTTTTAGTAATTTGGACTGCACCCGTTTTTGGACGGGTTGCCTACATACCTCGTTAAAGAGGATCAAGCCTCACGTAGTTCAGTGCAGTGTTTTCATGCATCAGAGAATCAAAGTCCAAACTCACCTTCTATGAAGGGTTGTCCAGACGATGATTCAACTATCATTTGCATGGTATTTATATCTCGATTATGCATCAAAGGATTAAATTAAACCCACCTTCTAGGAAGGGTTGCTTAATTCATCCCGCTATCACGCGCATGATCAAGAAAAGTGTTAGGTTATTTATTTTATTTTAAAATTTGTGACTGAATTCGGTTTTTTTAATCTACCAAATTTCCTACGTATCCTTTATAAGGAATCAAGTCGTACGTAGTTCTTAAATGATTAGATTTCTTTGTGGTTAAACCCGACGAGCGGATGCTTTATATCGAGTTCATGAATATTTGAGGGTTTTGGTTTAACTCCAAGATTTATTTTGGAGTTGATTTTATTTGGACAGTGCGACTGAATCAAATATTGGATTTCCTACGTAGCTCGGAAAGAGCATCAAATCATGACGTAGTTCTGGATTTTTGTGAGGTTGAACTCGATGAGCGGATGCTTGATATCGAGTTTAGAAAACTTGGTGTCTTTTGATTTTACGTCCAAGATTTAATTCAAAATTTATTATACTCGAACGGGTCGACTGAATCCAATTTAATTTAATATCGGATTTCCTACGTAACTCAGAACGAGTATCAAGTTATAACGTAGTTCTACCTTAGAACTATTTAATATTTTGACTTTGTATGGTTTTATAAGCCAAGAGTCATGTCCGTAACTGTTAAAATTTTCACACTAGTAAGTAATGCTTACTAGTATTTCACTTAGGAAGGAGTAATTTTAGCGATGAACTAGCTTTTCATCTTGATTATGCATGAATTGTGCAAAGGTCTTAAACTTGACCAACTACGGGTTTTGAGTAGCGGTCGAAAGTAATTACTTTCGGATCAACTATGGGTTAAGTTAGTGGTCGAAAGTATTTACTTTCGGACCAACTATGATTTTGAGTAGAGGTCGAAATTAATTACTTTCGGACCAACTATGAGTTTAGGTAGCGGTCGAAAGTATATACTTTCGGACCAACTACGAGACTTGTATACAGTTGTATTTTTTTTTGCTACAGTTTTACGTTCTTTAAGCAGTTATTTTTTATTTTGTAAACCAGGTTTGAACTTTCTTTTGGCCAAGCTCATTAAAATAACAATATATAATTTTTTTTCTTCCAATGCATGAAACCATGGACGTGAGCCTCATTACTTTGAGTGGTCTGGAATTAATCTCGATCCCTTGTTAATAGGAAAATTTAAATCCCATTGATTGGTCTTTTATATTGTAATCAAAAGTTTAAAAGAAACAATTCCTTTCACTTTGTCTTCTTATCTTTAAGTGTGTTTTTCTTTAAAGGCTTTTTTTTTTTAATTTTTAATCTCCTTTGTAACCAAATTGATTACAATTAACCACACTAAATGGCTGATTAACTCCTATTAAATAGGAGTTGAATCATTTCCACGTATTTAGTTGGAAATCAAAATCCTTGAAGGTAATTTAAATATCATTTTTTTATTCCTCTATTTTTTTTCCTTTTGAATACTTCCTTCTTTCTTTTATGTTTCAAAGTGAAGTGAAGATATATAGAAGATCTGATTTATAGTCTCTTTATTATCCCTTCATATTAATCCATCGATTCCGATCAACTACGGAGTTTGGTGTAGCGGAGAAATCCGTCGTTTCTGTCCGACTACGGATTTTGCGGAGGTAAAATCGTTTGATTCCGACCAACCACAGATTTTGTAGTAAAGAAACCCATCGGTTTCAATCAACTACGATCTATAAACTGCAGAGAAAGTTGATTTTTTATCACCCGCCTCTTCATCTCTATCAAAACAAACACTACACAACTTTGTTAATTTGTTTCACAGAAGAAATTTAGAACAATATCATCCTTCTCTGTCATATATATTGATCTCAAGAAAGCATTTATGCTTAAAAAAATATTTGTGGATTTATCCTGACAATAGCTATGAATGCCCCCGTAAACAAAATGTAAGATTTGTTTTACAAAAAGGATTCTACAGACCATTACCAAGGAAGAGCAAATGATTTTTTATACCAAAACACAAAATCTTGATCAACGTTGAGAATGAAGAAAAAAACATGATTTGTAATTGAAAGAAGCTATTGAATTCTATTCAAAAAATCATACTTACTTTCAACTTTGATCGTAGAGAAACAAAGCCAAATATGCAGTTTATTTTGATCGATTTCAATCTTGCGGATGTTGGGAAGAAGAAGACAGCGAATGTAGGGAAGAAGAGAGAGAAGGATTTTCAACCCTTTTTTATAGGTAAATTAAAGCTTTCTAATAAAGGGTTTTGGGAGAAGTTACGTGAAAACTACCCACTATGCCACAATTGAAATTAATATTTTCTTAATAAAGTTAATTAATTAACTTCATTTACTGTGGATTTGAAACTTAAACTGATTGTCCACGTTCATGCACTCTTCCAATCCTATTTCTCATTTTCTTTATTTTTCTTTAAATTTAAATGATATTCTTTATAATTCAAATTTCATTTAATTAATTAGTTGTTGAGTCTTTGTTAGACTTTGTGCTTATAAACATAAATCCCTTAAGCATATATATGTATATGAGAATTATATTTTGCACAATCTAATTTTTTTTATACAAATTAATCAAAATGACGTTTTGTAATGAATTTCATATTTTTGTGAGTGGGTAACAAATTATAAAATTCATCAAAATTTACCCATAAACAGTTGCCCCCCGAACTTTATGCGTGTGAATATAAAACACGTTTGAAGTTCGAGATTTTTTCCTTGTAAGACGCTTCTCATTTGAAACCATTTGGTTTCATTTATGCATGCATGAAAGAGGAACATATTGTATACTTGAATAGTTCCACGGAAAATTTTGTTTGGATATGGAATTTACCCATAATCACTTCGTCAAGAATAAGATGTATCGGTATAAAAACTTTGAACTTTGTAGAATTTTTTTTCTTGGAATTTGTTTTTGATATTTGATATTTGGCTTGAGGCCTTTTTGTGGCGGACAAGTGTTTAGTTTTGAAAGCTTTATGCCATTGGTTTAGAGACTTTGTAGGTTTCTCTTTTAAGTTTTGGGGACTTCCTTGATTAAGTAATTTGATGATGTTAGTCAACGTGATTTATCTCTCTTTATTTGAGATAAAAAATAAAGGAGTTTGGAAGAATATCATTTTTTTTGTTTGAGGGTATGAGAAAATTCACATTGCAAAGCAATTATGAATTTGATCAAATATTTGGGGAAATTTAAAAATTTATTTCTTTTAAAGGAAGTTTTGTTTTGAAGAAATTGGGATTAACCATTAAACTTGAGAATGGTGTTCAAAGTATAGTAATTTAGGCATAGAAACCTTCAACTTATCATCTTTCGTAGACATATTTTGCTTACCCTGCTTTTCTTTTCTTTTTTTTTTTTAAAAAAAAGAAAATATTTTGTTGGTTTTTGTGGCTGCACCTAGCATTTTGACTTGCTAGACTGCCTACGTACCCCCTTTGTGAGGGATCAAGCCTTTTCATAGTTCTTTTGGGAGCTTACGGGGCAGTTCTTTTGGGAACTGGTGATTTTTTTTTTTGTTTTTGTGGCTGCACCTAGCATTTTGATTAGCTAGATTGCCTACGTACCCCCTTTGTGAGGGATCAAGCCTTTCGTAGTTCTTTTGGGAACTTGTTTTTTTTTTTTT
>BSUD01000003.1:39094268-39388254 GCA_033239045.1 Fagopyrum esculentum
TTTTGGGAACTTGTTTTTTTTTTTTTTTTAATAGCCCTTTTTTCTATACACATCACCAAAACAACTCGAACCCACCTTCTATGAAGGGTTTTTCAAGTTATTTCACTATCATTTGTGTACAATGGCTTTTTTCCCCCTTTTTTTTTTACATCAAGTAAAGAACTTCCTTATAAACTTCCCATTTACACAAGAATATAATATCTTGCCTTCATTGTTTGAAAGCTCGTATGTTCCCTTAGGGAAAATCTTGGTGATAACATATGGGCCTTCCCATTTTGGCTCAAATTTTCCTTTTGATTTTCGGTTAATGACAATTGGTCGTCTTACTGTAAGAACCAAATCACCCACCAAAAAGGATCGGAACTTGACTCGTTTATTAAATGCACCAGCTACTTGAGCTTGATAGATTTTGAGTCTTTGTTGTGTCGCCAACCTACACTCGTCTAATGCTTCGAGTTCAGCTAGACGGACTTTGACATTTTCCTCGGGATCGGTGAGTTGTACCGCAACCCTAAGGGAAGGTAATTGTACCTCCAAAGGTAAGACGGCTTCAGATCCAAATACCAAATTGTATGGCGTACATCCGGTAGATGTTCGAACTGTTGTCCGGTATGCCCACAATGCTTCATGCCAATCTCTTCTTGATTTTGACACAATCTTCTTGAGAATTTTGCATAGGACCTTATTAAATGCTTCAGCTTGACCATTCGAGGATGGATTATAGCTTGATGAAAATTTGTGTTTGAAACCGAATTTTTCAGCCAGTTTCACCATTACTTGATTTTTGAAATAGAGGGCATTGTCCGATATTATCTTCAAAGAAACTCCATATCGGTATATCAAATGGATTCTGATAAAGTTGGCAACTTCTTTTTCCCCACTACTTTCAATGGTAAAGTTTCGGCCCATTTGGAGAAATAATCAGTTGCGGCCAAAATGTATTGATGACCCCGTGATGATGACGGATTTATAGGCCCTACAACATCAAGACCCCATGCATTGAAGGGCCAAGACAAGATTGTCGGATGAAGGAGTTGAGGAGGTTGATGAATGAAATCACCATGAATTTGACATGCATGACACATCTTAGCAAAATTCATTGCGTCTTTCACCATGGTCGGCCAATAATAGCCTAGCCGTTTAACTTGATCGGCTAACTTAGGACCACCTTGATGTGCCCCACATACTCCGGCATGAGTTTCTGTGAGAATATATTTTGCTTCTTCTTTTGATAAACACCGAAGCAGTATACCATCAAAGGCTCTACGATACAAGGTATCATTTTTCAACAAGAAACGCGGTGCCCGCCGTTTGATATCCACTTTCTTTTTGGCATCATCAGGTAAAATCCCATGTTGAAGATATTCAATGATTGGTTGTCGCCAATCAAGGTCTTCATCAATCTCATATACCGAGGCAACATGCACTTCTTCGGTTGAGTTGAATCGGTCTAAAGCCGATGAAAGCAAATGACGCTCCCCAATTGTGATTTGAATCTCTCTTTCATAAGGTAGTGTTAGGGATGCCGCTAATTTGGCTAGAGCATCAGCCTTATCATTTCCGGATCTTGACACATGCATTACCTCTATTTGTTGAAATTGTTGCATGAGGCATTTTGCTCTTTCATGTAAAGGAACTAAATTTGGATGCTTTACTTCATATTGTCCATTTATTTGTCTAATGATCAATTGAGAATCACCAAACACTTTTAATGGATCAATATGCAACTCAAAAACTATTTCAAGACCGATGATTAGTGCCTCATATTCCGCCACATTGTTTGTGCAAGTCTCTAAAAGAGAGAAAGAATATGGAACCAAGCCGCCATAAGGAGTGATAAACACAATACCAACTCCAGATGCTTGTTTTTTCGCCGCTCCGTCAAAATATAATTGCCATGATGTTTCCTCAACCATTAGAACTTCTTCATCTGGTAGATCATATACCAATTCTTCATTGTCAGGGGTTGGATGAGCAGCTAAAAAATCAGCTATGATTTGTCCTTTTACTGCCTTTTGTGACACAAACTTGATGTCAAAAGGAGCTAATAGCATTGCCCACTTGGCTAATCTCCCAGACAACACTGCTTTTGATAAAATATATCTTAGCGGATCAGCCTTTGAGATCAAGGTGATTTGATGGGTTAAAAGATAATGTCGTAGCTTTTGAACGGCAAACACCAAAGCAAGACATATCTTTTCCATAGCAGAATAATTGTGTTCTGCCCCTACCAAGGTTCGGCTGATATAGTATAAGGCATTTTCTTTTCCCTCATCATTGTTTTGAGCCAACAAAGCCCCTAAGGACCGTTCAAGAGCCGCAGTGTACAAGATTAGAGGCCTTCTTGATATTGGTGCCATCAAAATTGGTGGATTCATCATATACCTCTTGATGCTATCCAAGGCATTTTGGCATGATTGATCCCATATAAATGGAGTATCTTTCTTCATTAACCTTAGAAATGGCTGACATCTTCCGGTCAAATTCGAAATGAAACGTCGGATGTAAGCAAGTTTCCCTTGTAAGCCCCAAAGCTCACGGAGATTCCTTGGAGGAGGCATATTCATGACTGCCTTAATTTTATCAGGATCAATTTCAATTCCCCGACCCCGAACGATAAAACCAAGAAATTTTCCGGATGTCACACCGAAAGCACATTTGAGGGGATTCATCTTCAATTGGTGCTTGCGTAGCCTTTCAAAAACCCTTCGAAGATCATTTGGGTGATCTTCTCTTTCTTTTGTTTTAACAACTAAATCATACACATAACACTCAATTGTGTTATGAAGCAAATCCCGAAAGATAATTGTCATGGCTCTTTGATAAGTTGCTCCCGCATTTTTCAGACCAAACCGCATTATTGTATAACAATAGGTGCCTTGAGGTGTTCGGAAAGCTGTTAGCTCTTCGTCATGAGGATCCATTTTAATTTGATTGTATCCCGAGAAACCATCCATGAAACACAAAGCCTTGAATCCGGTGGTGGCGTCAACTAATAACTCGGTTATAGGTAATGGAAATTCATCTTTAGGGCATGCTTCATTCAAATCCCTAAAGTCCACACAAATACGAAGTTGACCATTTTTCTTTCTCACCGGAACAATGTTAGCTAGCCAAATTGGATACTGGACCTCACGAATGAAACCCGTCTCAATAAGCTTCTTAACCTCAATATTGATTTGGACTATCAACTCAGGACGAAAGCGGCGTTGTGCTTGTTTTACTGGCTTTTTCTCTTCAGAGATTGCTAGTTTATGCATTGCCACTTCCGAGTCTAAACCAGGCATATCTTGATAACCCCAGGCAAATACATCTTTGTATTCCTTGAGAAGTTCTTCATAGATTGTTTTTTCTTCATTAGTCAACAATGCACTAACAAGAACGGGCTTAGGACACTCAAGAGTGCCTAAATTGATTTCTTGAAGATCATCAACTGTAGCTTGTCCACCATCTTCCATTTCTGTTGGTGCTGGTTGAACTGTGTTGATGAATTCTTTTGAATCCCCCTCTATATCAACAGATACCATGTTCACCTCTTCTACTTCGGCATTCATGAAATCTTCATTTGGATTTTGCACAAGCAACCTTGCTTTCTTCTTTTTCTTACTGATCCTCCATTTTTTGATTTGTTTTGATTTGTTTTTAGTCCTATCAACATATTCAAGCCTTTGAAACACAGAAGCTCTTGTTTCTCCACTCGTTGAACCGGTTTCAAGCCTATCAAATACTGTAATCCGAGATGTTGATGCTTTATCATCGAGAAACAAGCTTTGCTCCTCCGGAGTCAATGTCATAGGCTCTTCAAAACTCGCTGTCAATATACCCCCTTCGTGAGAAACCTTCAACTTTTCAATATCATCCTCATTGTAGGGGATATATGGAGTTTTGTTTTTTGATAAGAAATTCGAATTATTCACTTTAACTTTGAACTTCTTGTTCAACTTCCTTGAAAGTGATTTGGAAGGAGGATTATTGGTTTCAACTCTTGACACTATCCTTCTGTTATCACTTGTTTTAACCCCGAAGGACCTTTGAATGACCAAAGTCGTTTTTGGAATAGACTGGTCAATTCTCCGTAGAGGAAAGGTGTAACTTGTCATGAGAGAGTTCATAACCTTCTCTACCGAGTTCAAGGGTTTTTGCCCGGCTTTCCGTCTATCTTTTGGTGTGTACTTAAACAACACCTTAGAACATGGATCACCTTTCTCATTCTTCCCGTTCAGAGAAACTTTTGGTGCTTGGTGAACATTATTAGTATTTTTACCATTGACAACCTTTATGGGCATGTTTGAGTTGAAACTAACCGCCTTATAAAACTTGGCATCGGCATAATTAACACTTTCTCCGTGAAAAGGGTTTGGGTCACCTCGAATAATCCTTTCATTTCCATTATCATCAGTGTATTTCAAACATTGATGAAGAGTAGAAACTATAGATTTACTAGCATGAAGCCATGGTCGACCAAGTAAGGCATTATAAGAGGTATCTGCATCTATGACATGGAACAAAGCATCTTTATAAAGATTGTCAAGAACAATCTGTAATGCAATGGTACCCATGGCTTTTTGTCCCACTTGATTGAAACCTTGATTGGTTAGCAAAGTAGGAGATAAATGTGCGGTCGTCAACCCCATTGTCCTTAGTATCCTTAATGGAAGAAGATTTACTGCGGATCCACAATCCAAAAGGATTCGATTGACCTTTGTATCCCCAATAGTGCCCGTAACATATAATGGCCGATTATGATACTCATTCCCCAATTGAAGATCTTCATCCGAGAATGTTATACAAGCCATGCATGAGGCACATTGAGTTGGCGGGGATAATGAAACATCATTAACCTCCACCATTTCAACTTGATCTTTATAATCATCGGGATCCATAAGAGCCTGAATTAGGGCTTTCCTCAATTCATTTGACATTTGTAGGGCATCATAAACACTCAAGCGTGCAGGAATGCGCTTCAAGTGACTAATGACGTCATATTTTACTTTCTCTTTGTACGGAGCTTTATGAAGCGAAACCGGTACGTGAGGGGTGGATTCTTTTTGTAACACCTCATTGTCCTCCACATTTTTCTGAGGTAGTTGAGAAGTTTCTTTATCAAGAGGTTCATCAAAATTTGTCACTTTTGAATGTTCATTGGAAATCAATTCTTTCTCCTTTCTTTTTTCATTGGGTTTCAGAGGTAGAAGTTGACGTCCGGAACGAAGAGAAACTGCATCAACTTTTGGTTCCTCCTCTTCACATATATCGTCCCATGTGGCCATACAACATTGTGCAACTTCATTGCCCCAAAATGCCTCATCTTCTGAAGGTTCTTCATCACCATAAAATTTATTTGGGACAAAATCTTTTAAGGTAACCGGTACCCTCTCAGGTTGAACGTATTCTTCCTCAGAGTCGGAATTTGGCTTCTTTTCCTTCTTGTTTTTCTTTTTTTGTTTTTCTTGTTTTTCTTTTTCTCGGGTTTTCTTCCGATCATTCTAAACCCAGGAGAACTCGATTTGTGAGTGGCTTCTGGCCGGGTCTTTCGAGTTACACAAGTTTTCCACTCAAAATCACTATCAATGTCAAGATCATCATCATCTGAAAACAGATCTTCGATATCTGAGCATGTCATAATCTCATATAGAGTTGGGACCCCAGGACCATCTCTTGGCATGTCAGGGTATGCCCAAACGATGTGGATATCTTTGCCACCGTCTACTGAAAATTGTACAGGTATCGCCATTAGAGGTAAGGAAACCGTGGAAATACCTTCATCTTCATTTGACCAAGATGGTTCTTCGAGTGTATTTGGAGTCACCAAATTATCCGCATCCACTAAGGATGTAGTATTTGATGAAGCCTTTGGAGCTACCGAGTCTTCACCTTCAATCTCGATTTCTCCTTTGTTAATCATCCTCTCAACTATATCTTTGAAGACATAACAATCTTTTATAGGGTGACTAACAATTTGGTGATAAGGACAATACTTTGGATCATTTGTCCTTCCAACTTCATTTGGCCTTTTTGACTCTGGAAGTGTAAGAAGCTTAGACGACATCAACTCATCGAAAATCCCTTGGACATCATCATCGTCAAAAGGATATTTCTTTTGCTTCCTTTCCTCAAGAGTGAGTCTTTTAATGACATCTTTACCTTTTCCTATATCTTGATTTTGGGAATTATTTCCTGTGAAGATTTTATTTCCGGGTTTAATAAAGGTTGCCATAGACTCTCCCTTTTTAAAAGGTCTTTTTCCATCATCTCTTTTAAGTTCATTTGCCTGAGGACGATAGGTTTTTGCATCACGCCGAGCCAATTGTCGTTCAACATTGCAAGCCTTTGAAACTAAGGCATTAAAAGAACGAGGCTCAACACTACCAACATGCACTCCTAACTCAGGAATTAAGTTATTAGTACACATCTGGACACATGCCTCTTCACTTAGCTTTTCTGGGCATTGAAATCTCAAGCTTCGCCATCTGGCGATAAAATCATTTGCAAGTCATTTGACCTTTGAAAGGTATTAGCAAGATCCATAATGGATATCTTTGCCTTAGAGCTCACAAATTGAGCTAGGAATGCTCTTTGTAAATCATCCCATGTGTGGATTGATCCCGGTTGAAGTTGAGTGTACCAAGTAAATGCCGATCCCTTTAAAGATTGGACAAAGTGTCGGATCAACAAAGCATCACTCAATGCGGTCTCACCACATGCTGAGTAAAAATGAGCCAAATGCTCGTGTGGTGATCCATGCATTCCATCAAACTTATCAAAAGTTGGTCTTTGATAACCGGGAGGGAATGGTACAGATTCATATTGGATAGGATATGGCTTTCTATACCCGAGTACTGGAGGGTTTTATGACACTTGGAATTCTCGGATTCCTTGAGCAATCATCTCCCTAATCTCTTGTGGGGAAACGGATGAGCTACCGCCAGGACTTTCATCATTCGTCCCTATTAGCTCATGTCGACTAGCATTAGCTTGGTTTTCAATTTGAGCCATAAGTGTAGCTATTTGAGCTTCTCTTGCGGCTAATGACCTTTGCAAGTCTTGAAGTTGTTCCTCAACACTTGTTGTTCCGGTCATGAAGACTTGCATGTTCTCAGATTCATCTTGGGTTACAACTCTCGTTGCTCCTTCCTTTGCAATAACATGTGGAAATTCCTCCTCTTGGAATAGAGAAGATAAATCTCCATACAAAGGTGAACTTGAGCTTTCTTCCGATTCTCGTTGTGGACTTGGTGGTTGTGAAGTTACTTGAGCATAAGTCGTTGACTTAGCTTTTGATCTTGTAACTGGACCATCACAAGAAACAACTTGAGCCTCTTGCGAGACTGAGCTTTTAAAAATACGAAGACTTCTTTCTCTCTTTTGAGTTTTAGAAGTTTCTTCAATCACTTCATTCTCATTTGAATTTTTC
Organism: Fagopyrum esculentum; assembly: GCA_033239045.1. Taxonomy (NCBI): domain Eukaryota; kingdom Viridiplantae; phylum Streptophyta; class Magnoliopsida; order Caryophyllales; family Polygonaceae; genus Fagopyrum; species Fagopyrum esculentum. The sequence goes on from BSUD01000003.1 coordinate 39,101,683, forward strand.
TTGGCCCGTGAGGGTTTGTTGATTTTAAGCTTTGGAGCTTTTGGTTGATTACCCTCCTCGGAATAAGAAGTCATGTAGACTTGCTCAAATTTGTCCAATGTAATAGGAATTGACCCTACAAGAATTTGCCTTGCGGTAGTCATTGAAAAATTATCCATTGCATGCTTTGAGTTTAAAAGCTCTTTTGCAGCTTCACAAAGGATTGTGTTGGCTTGCTTTAAAGCCGGCGAGGAAGCGAGTTTACGAAGCGGTCCAGTGTTACGACGGGAACCATTCTTGCGTCCCCTCCTTCTTCGAGACCTGTTCACCTTCTTAAGAGTGTTTTCAGCAGGAATACCAACAGGCACACCATTCTTCTTGATGACACGAATGATTGGCCTTGGGACAACCCTAGCGGAAGGCTTTGTGCCATTAAAGCTAGGAGAATTGTCATGTACAACTTTGACAAAAGCAGGTTTCCCATTGTTGAACTTGTTGCTGGGCTTTATGCCCCCATGTCCCGAAAGAGCCATGGACGAATTCGGAGTTGCATATTCCTCCAAACCTTGAAGACTCTTAAAAGAGTTTTTCAAAGGGATTTCAGCATAGATCGCATTAGGAGCAATGTCAAAGACAACTTCAAACGACTTGCGGCGGAGCCATCGTCCTCCTTGGATGACGAAGGTAGCCGGGAGTTCATTGAAGTTCACAATCGCCCTTGACGCCATTTCCTTGCAATCAAATAAGATCAAACATTAGTAAATGTATAACTTAGAGATGAAAAGAAAGAAAAGGTCCCACTGGGCGTGCCAATAAATATGTTGAGTAAAAATGTACACAAATTTACAAAACACATTTTTATGTTTTATTCGAATACAAATTTCAAAACACATTTTATTTTTTTTATTTGAGTTCGACCCTCTCTTTTTGACCTTTTGATTCTAAGTTATATAAATACCGATGTTTGGTTGGTTTTAGTAATTTGGACTGCACCCGTTTTTGGACGGGTTGCCTACATACCTCGTTAAAGAGGATCAAGCCTCACGTAGTTCAGTGCAGTGTTTTCATGCATCAGAGAATCAAAGTCCAAACTCACCTTCTATGAAGGGTTGTCCAGACGATGATTCAACTATCATTTGCATGATATTTATATCTCGATCATGCATCAAAGGATTAAATTAAACCCACCTTCTAGGAAGGGTTGCTTAATTCATCCCACTATCACGCGCATGATCAAGAAAAGTGTTAGGTTATTTATTTTATTTTAAAATTTGTGACTGAATTCGGTTTTTTTAATTTACCAAATTTCCTACGTATCCTTTATAAGGAATCAAGTCGTACGTAGTTCTTAAATGATTAGATTTCTTTGTGGTTAAACTCGACGAGCGGATGCTTTATATCGAGTTCATGAATATTTGAGGGTTTTGGTTTAACTCCAAGATTTATTTTGGAGTTGATTTTATTTGGACAGTGCGACTGAATCAAATATTGGATTTCCTACGTAGCTCGGAAAGAGCATCAAATCATGACGTAGTTCTGGATTTTTGTGAGGTTGAACTCGATGAGCGGATGCTTGATATCGAGTTTAGAAAACTTGGTGTCTTTTGATTTTACGTCCAAGATTTAATTCAAAATTTATTATACTCGAACGGGTCGACTGAATCCAATTTAATTTAATATCGGATTTCCTACGTAACTCAGAACGAGTATCAAGTCATAACGTAGTTCTACCTTAGAACTATTTAATATTTTGACTTTGTATGGTTTTATAAGCCAAGAGTCATGTCCGTAACTGTTAAAATTTTCACACTAGTAAGTAATGCTTACTAGTATTTCACTTAGGAAGGAGTAATTTTAGCGATGAACTAGCTTTTCACCTTGATTATGCATGAATTGTGCAAAGGTCTTAAACTTGACCAACTACGGGTTTTGAGTAGCGGTCGAAAGTAATTACTTTCGGATCAACTACGGGTTAAGTTAGTGGTCGAAAGTATTTACTTTCGGACCAACTATGATTTTGAGTAGAGGTCGATATTAATTACTTTCGGACCAACTATGAGTTTAGGTAGCGGTCGAAAGTATATACTTTCGGACCAACTACGAGACTTGTATACAGTTGTATTTTTTTTTGCTACAGTTTACGTTCTTTATGCAGTTATTTTTATTTTGTAAACTAGGTTTGAACTTTCGTTTGGCCAAGCTCATTAAAATAACAATATATAATTTTTTTTTCTTCCAATGCATGAAACCATGGACGTGAGCCTCATTACTTTGAGTGGTCTGGAATTAATCTCGATCCCTTGTTAATAGGAAAATAATTAAATCCCATTGATTGATCTTTTATATTGTAATCAAAAGTTTAAAAGAAACAATTCCTTTCACTTTGTCTTCTTATCTTTAAGTGTGTTTTTCTTTAAAGACTTTTTTTTTAATTTTTAATCTCCTTTATAACCAAATTGATTACAATTAACCACACTAAATGGCTGATTAACTCCTATTAAATAGGAGTTGAATCATTTCCACGTATTTAGTTGGAAATCAAAATCCTTGAAGGTAATTTAAATATCATTTTTTTATTCCTCTATTTTTTTTTCCTTTTGTATACTTCCCTGTTTCTTTTATGTTTCAAAGTGAAGTGAAGATATATAGAAGATCTGATTTATAGTCTCTTTATTATCCCTTCATATTAATCTGTCGTTCCTTCCTAGTCCAGATTGTGGCCGTTGTATCGACACAAAGTGTTCAAGTTGTAGCAATAGAATCCATCGATTCCGATCAACTACGGAGTTTGGTGTAGCGGAGAAATCCGTCGTTTCTGTCGGACTACGGATTTTGCGGAGATGAAATCGTTTGATTCCGACCAACCACAGATTTTGTAGTAAAGAAACCCATCGGTTTCAATCAACTACGATCTATAAACTGTAGAGAAAGTTGATTTTTTATCACCCGCCTCTTCATCTCTATCAAAACAAACACTACACAACTTTGTTAATTTGTTTGACAGAAGAAATTTAGAACAATATCATCCTTCTCTGTCATATATATTGATCTCAAGAAAGCATTTATGCTTACAAAAAATATTTGTGGATTTATCCTGACAATAGCTATGAATGCCCCTGTAAACAAAATGTAAGATTTGTTTTACAAAAATGATTCTACAGACCATTACCAAGGAAGATGTAATAGCTAGGATTTCCGAATTCTAACTAATGTTTATTAACTTAATCGTTGATAGTAATTTACATATAACTCGCGAAGATTTCGCAAGTGAGGAGTAAGAGTCCCACCGTTATGTTCCTCGCGTAATTTTGGACGTTTGGGAAAATTTTTACTTTTTCCCCCGGGTAATTATTTTTACCCTCCGGTGTTATTTGGAGCATTTGGGAGCTCCAATTAATAAAAATGCAGTTGAGAGAAATGATTAGGACATCGGATATGTCTTAGATATGAAATAACATGGAGAGGCAAAACGACCAAAAGAGTCGCTATTTCGTTTCTTAACGGCTAAGAAAGACGGCTTAGGAATACAAGTTTTCCGAGGCAGTTGTGTAATAATTATCCCTACAATATTCCAGATTTAATGTTCCAATCTCGAGAAGTTTGGAGAAAGAGGTTCGACCCGCCTTTGGATCGGCTAAAGGATAATTATCGACTTTACTAAAGGATAATTATCGTCTTCACTACAAATAGCGGAAAATCCTTTATTAATTCATTTCCTTTCACGTTTTCTCGTAAAAGCTCTGATTTCTCTCCACCTTCAAACTCAGATCTACTCTCCGTTTCTAATCCGATTTCAATTCCGTTTGAGTTTCTGGATTCCTCTCTTCATTCTCTTCATAACGGTACTGAGTTTCTGCATTTCCGAGTATATGGAGGGCTGGTCGAGCATATATGTCACCAGGACGGTTCTGTCGCTCAGATTCCGATGAATTTGATGTTGTCCATGCGTAGCCTGCGTCGTTGTGATTCCGAATCTTCTTTCAGATCGTCAATCGGGTTAGTAACGAATAAGTTATGAATTTATTCGTTTTCCGTACTGCGATTTGGCCTAAATTGACTTTAGGCTTGTCAAATAGGACAATTAGAAATTCCATTATGGTCGTTATATTATTCTGGTGATTATGGGTTCTTGTTTGATGAAATCTGATGACAGGGGGGTTTAGAAATTACCTACGGGCAAAACGTTATTCTGGCGAAATCTAATTAATTAATTAAAGGTTAATTAACTAAATTATGATTAAAATTGAGATTGAGGAATGTTGATTAGATACTACCTTGAGATTTGAGGAATTGTGAGCTATGTTGAGATATTGAGGTTTAGTTGGTGGTGAGGCTTATAGATTGATTATGATCCTTATGGATCCCTTTGGGTCTAGGTGTGACCCCTTTGATGAATAGAGGTTGATATATCTCTTTATGCCTTTTTATAGGCCGTGTTGTCCCTCCAGTGTAGAGGTGATCGTGGTTGATTTTGTACGAGGTTGAGGTAAGTCCGTAGGACTTACTTAGCTACCATCCCTATATTGGGTGTTTGCATGAGTGGTGTGTGCTTTATATGTTTGCTATGATATCATGAGTTGTCGTTTTTATCGACCTATGTTCTATTGACTGCCCCACTGCGTGGCTGTGATAACCTTTCCCTTTCATCCCGCCGTGGAGTCTGGGAGGTTCTCTGATGTCAGGCCAGACTGGTTTACAGGAAGTGCGCAATCCACTCCCATAGGGTACACGGATTGTGTGACCGATACTTGTACAGCTGGACATTGTACTCAGAGGCGAGGATGTATCGGTCCTCGTGTCACATACTTTCATCTATATATATATATGGTTTTTGAGTGAATGGTTATTATATAAAGATAATAAAATGGGTAAATGTGTGAGAGCATGATGATGTGTTTATCTTCCATGATTGTGTTTGTGCTTATGCATTACCTCATATATGTATGGTTAGCTAACAGTTTCATACCGTGTTGTAGATGTTTATAGGTTAGGCGCTGCTGAGTGATCTGGCAGGGTGACAGGCCGAGGACTCTCATACATTAGGTGGTTGGTTTGGGTTTGTTGTGTTCCCCTCCTTCGTGAGGATGTTCTTTTGTACCTCCTGTGTGAGGTTGTCGTTTTATATACTCGGCTATGTTGTTGTTTACTTTGGGTTGTACAATTTATACTGTTTTATGTATTTGTTTTATATCTGTCAGTGCCATGTTGTAAGGTCCAGTGAACTTGTTGTCAAGCTAGGGTCAGGATCCATTGTGAGATCCTAGCCCAATGTGACATCCCGAGTCCCGCGGATTCGGGGTGTTACAGAGTTGGTATCAGAGCCCAGGTTGACAACAATGGCACTTGCTACCTACAATGGGGTTTGATAGGTAAAATAAACAGAGCCCACATGGGATCTGACGTTTTCAAAGGTTTTGGTTTTAAGTGTGGTTTTGGGATAGAATGTACGAGAAGTCGTCACCTCTGCCATGGATCTCTGCAGCGTAGATATGTATATATATCTGTGTGTACTATGGATTATGCGGATGTATTATATACATATCGATACCTATGGCTTATATATAGCCTTATAAGATTAGGTGCGTATATCCTATAGATGACTCAGACTAGAGTAGTATCTGTAGTGGGATGAGGTAGGGGTACACCCCCTCTTCCTCTAGTGGTGATAAGTTAGGGACCAGTTTCCGCTGTTGTTTCGCCTATGGCAAAGAACGAGTTTGAAGAGGCTGATCGTGTCTCCATGAGTAGATCCGAGTTTCAAGAATATATGTAACAAGTATATGAAGCGGTGATAGCGGGTAGATCCACACCGGATTTACCAACAATTGTGAGATCAACTGAAGCTTCTGGATCCGGAAAGAAGCAATGGACTGAATCAGTTACTAGAGAAGCAAAGATGATGAATGGGGAACCAATTCCGATATCAGGACAATCTAGTGATCTTTTGGCCATGAAGATGACTGGCAAGGGACTACAGTGTTTTAATTGCGTGGACGTTGGGACACTGGCGAGTTGTGTGCCCAAAGGCGCCCATCATATGCTTTACGTGTGGTAAAGCAGGGCATAGAGCGAAGTTTTGTCGACAGGGCAAGGCATTGCCTTTTCAAGTTCCCTTCAAGAGTGAGATCATTCCAGGTGGACGATGAAGGTCGAGTTACCCTTCAGTTGCACAGGTTGCAAGAATGGGACAATTATGTTACAATTGTGGCTATCCAGATCATTTGCGTTCTGAGTGCCCTTTGGCACCGATAGCTTGTTTCACTTGTGGTGAGTTAGGCCATCTGGCCCTTTTCTGTCAGCAAGGTAGTGTTTCTTCCCAGCAAGACCTTCCTCTTTCCGGTGTTGAAAGAGTGGAAGTGGAGGCTATAGTGAGGACCTCAGTGATACTTGAGAAGCATAGATCCGAGATTGAGTGATGATATGTAGTGGAGTTTTGTTTGTTATGAGTGCTATGCATTTCTTGTCTTTCGATGCATGCGTTAATGGTTGATCTTTGATATATAGTAGAAGGTGGACTTTCCTTTACAGGATTACCAATTAGGGGTCTGAGGTACCCGCGAGATATGTGTTTGTTCCCTTATTCCGGTACTTGTGTATGGCTTGTAGACTTCTTTGTCATGCCATAGGTGCATGAGGAAGTCATTATGTGTATGGATTGGATGAATAGATATCATGCGGTGTTAGATATTAATAGTAAGGCTATTATAGTCTTTACTGATATGGTAATTAGAGGTCTTCTAAGGTTAAGACCTTTGAAGAGACGGGTTTGTCATCAGGACTATACGAGCAGTGAGTTGATAGCACAGGGATGTGACGCCTTCTAGTGTTATACCATGAAGGAGCGAGATAGTCCAACAATGGAAGGTATTCCAGTTGTTTATGAGTTTATAGACGTGTTACTGAACCGTCTAGTTGCCACCTCAACGGAGTGTGGACATTGTTATCAAGTTGAAGTATGATACAAGATTGAATGGGAAAGCCACACTATATGGTGCTTGTTGAGATATTGTACTGATAACTTGAAAAGTTGATTTAAACGGGTTTACCCTAGTGGGTTCCATGTTCCGTATTGATGACCTGATGAGTTAGCTTCAAGAAGCAATTGTGTTTTCAGGATTCCTTTGTGCTCAAGATATCCCTAGTCATGGATGAGAGAGCAGCATGTGTATGAGATAACATCCCATACCCGTTATGGACACTATGAGTTTGTAGTGATGTCATTTGGATTGATGAATGTTTTAGTAGTTTTTATGGAGTTGATGAACAGTATCTTCATCGACTTCCTTGATTAGTTGGTGGTGGACTTCATGGATGACATGTCGGTATACTCTCATAGCAGAGAATAGTAGACCGATCGTCTGAGGACCGTTCTGTAGATTTCGAGAGATAGAGGGTTGTATGCTATGCGCTCTAAGTGTAAGTTCAGATGTCAGTGGTAGCCTTTTTAGGCCATGTTGTCTCCGCCAGTGGGATCATGGTTGACCTGGCGAGAACTAAGTATGTTGTAACATGGGAGATACTGATGAACATTAAGGAATACGTAGTTTTCTCGGCTCAACCGATTGCTACCAATGCTTTGAGGAAGGATTTTATATGATTACGTATTCATTTGTGAGTCTTTTGAGAAGACCACCATAACTACGTGATGAAAGCAGTGTGTCTATGTTCTGAAGAGTTGAGGAGGCATTTGACCTCTGCTTCCATTCTGTTGTAGTTAGAAGATTTTTGGGATCCCGTGATTTACGGTGATACATCCCAACTAAGTCTGAGATGTGTATTACTACAAAGGAGTAGGGTTATTGATATGTGTATTTACAACTGAGAACGTATGATGAGAACTACCCGACTAATGATTTAGAGTTAGTAGTGGTAGTTCAAGCCTTTAAGTTTTGAAGACCGTCCTGGTGTGATCTTCATGTCAGATTTCTATAGATCATAGAAATCTGAAGTATATTTTATGTAACATGGGTTGAATAACCGCCAATGTTAAGAGCTTAAGTTGATCAAGACTTTGACTTGAAGATTCCATATCATTCAGAGAAGTTGAACGTTGTCGCCGATAACTTGAATGGAAAGACGCTCCAAGAGAAAATCATTGTGAGACTGATAGTTCAGCCTCAGCTTCAGAGAGATCTAGCTTGGTTAGAGTTGGACAATCAGTTCCTTGATGAGGATACCCAGTTATACCTCAGAGGTTATAGCTGGTGTGTTTGTTGAGGTCCAATAGAAGCAGGAGACATGCCTGGCCTTGACAAGGTTTAAAGAAAGGATGTCTCGTACTAAGCCACCATAGTTCTCCATGGGAGTAGATGGACTGATGAAGAGTCATGACCGCTTTTGTGTACCTGCTGATGTAGATGGAGACAAAGAATATTACGTATACCCATTGTACGCCTTATTCAGTACATTCAGGTACGAGTAAGATGTACCACGAGATGAGACGATTATATTGTATGAAGCCGATATAACCAGATTTGTGATATAGTGTGTGACATGTCAGCAGGTCCAGATAGAGTACTTCCGATCTAGAGATAAGCCCCCACCCACTACCAGTGTAGTAGTAGAATTTGGGAGGACATCTTTATGGACTTTGTTATGGGATTGTGACCCTGTACAAGATTGATGTTATTTGGATTGTTGGTAATAGATTAATGAAACCGGCACGTTTCATTTCTATCAGAAGGACGTGTCTAGTGAATGAATTGGTTGAGGAGTACACTAGACAAATAGTGAGACTCCATGGTATACCGAGAACGATCATTTCTGATCGAGATGGATGTTTTTACTTTGAGATTGTGGGCAGCAGATTCAGACTGATTTGGGGACAAGTATGTACCTCATGACTACACTTCACCCCCTGACAAATGCTTAGTTAGAGAGGATCATCTAGATCTTAAAGATCTATTATTTTTTGTAAGTTGAATAGGAAACGTGGAGGGTTATATTACCTTCCATTAATGAGTTTATTATATAACAATGAAGGACGTGCATCTTTTTGGGATGACCCTATGAGTCAATATATAGACATAGATGTCATATATCCTTATACTAGAAGTGATCTAGCAGTAGAGTGGAATAACACCTGACCAGATGTTCGCCCCTAGAGGTGTGTGCAAATAAGTTTTAAATTTATAAAACTAGAATCAAGCAAGCGAACCCGCAGTGTACGGATCGACGTAGTTAAGCAAGAATTCCAGAGTATCGAACACAGGGATTTGGGTGGGAACGAACTCGATTGCAGGTTATCAAGCAAGTAAATATGAGAGTTTGCAAATATTGGGAAAACAACAATCCTAAAGATCCAGGTATTCAGCTGCGGCAATTGATTCAAGATGTACTTAATGATGTAAAGACAGAGTTGAGGTGTGCAAAGGTATACTAATGTAAGGTAATCGTACGGTGAAGTTCCAAAAACCTTTTGTGACTCACCTACAAGGCACTCCCTATACAGGTTGTTGAGGCTCAATATAGAAGGATTCTAAAGGCGAGAATTAGTATCAAATACCCAAACTTATAACCTAAAGATCAAGACTAACTTAATCGATTGAGGTTGTTGAGGCTCACAATCGAGGTAGAGGTTGTTGAGGCTCACTACCACCTAGAAAAGACAAGTCTAAACTAAGCTAAAACAAATCTTTAACTTTAGATTGAAGTAAAAGCAGGTTCGTAAACTTGAGGGAAATTACGGTTGGATCTTGAGATTCCACGGTCGTGGAACTCAAGAACAACCCGTAATTTGGGTTTGTCGACGAGGTTTCTCTAACTCTCAGGGTCTAATCTGTTTGCGATCAATCTATCATCATCTATGCCACAACTATCAACCCTTCACCTTAGAATTGTTAAGGGTTTTTAGCCAATAACAATCATATTGATTTCAATTCAAGAATTAGAAGATGAAAAGATGAAAACTTTCAAGAACTTTCAATAATCTTCAACTTAATCTCAAAATCGCAAAGAGAACAAATAATGTCAAAAGATTCGCAATAGAACAATTAATCGTAATCCTAGGAAAGAAAAGAAAACGGGATGTCAATCCGTTTTTCAAATCAAACCTAATCAAGAAGAGAGATCTCCTTGCAGAATCTTCCAAGAACTTCGATCTTCCGCAATTCCTGGGAATCTCTACGACAATCTCCACCAAAAGTACGAGATTCCAGGAATTCCAAACACGAACTTCGATCCCTTCAAAGAGATCTCAATTGCTTCCAAGCAAGCTAGGCAAAACGTGCTCGTCTAGACGGTGATGTCGCAAGTGTCGTAAGCGGGTCTAAGCGAGTCTCAGCGGGGATAAGCAGGTCTGCCGAAATCTCTTTTCGGCCGTCTTTTTATAGGGCAAGACGAAATATCGGCCCGGCCCAACCTTCAAAAGATCGTGGCTTCGAAGTGTGGCGAAAAGATTCGCCAAAATCACGGTCGTGGAAGTGTTCCACGACCGTAATTTAGAGCGTGGAAACAAATACGGTTTGCAACATATGTTCCACGGCCGTGTAATCCCCTAGAATGAACATGGTTTTCTGACTTCAATTCCACGGCCATAATTCTGAACGTGGTTTGTGATACGGCCGTATTTTAGGGCGTAATTTAGGGCAAGAACGTGATTCTTCCCTAAACTCGTGCATTCCTCAATCTAAGACTCCAAATTGCTTCCAAAGAGTGTCCTCGATCTATGGATATATCAACTCAACTTTCCTTTGCTCGATTCCGTTCGGAAATAGCTCCAAATCACCTATAATCAACATAGAACTAGTGTAGACATCCATATCGACAATATAGGTAATACTAGCTCACTTATGCACAAAGATCAATCAAAGACTATCAAATATGAATCAAATACGTTTAGAAAACGTGCCTAAAATATCACAATATTTCATGCTAACAAATAACCCCATACTTAACACTTGCTTGTCCCTAAGCAAGGTCTTTCAAAAAGCTTTAAACAAGAGTTAGGATGAAATATGTGCACCTTCTTTTGGATGAATGTGACTTCTAAGAAATAGATCATTCTCAAACTTTGCTTCAATCGTTTATCAAACTTTCACACACTTAATTAGAGAGTAAAAGACAAAGAAAACTCATGAATCAATTTAACTTCCAAACAAGCATCATAACCTTCAAACATTATCAAAATCAATCACAAGAAACTTCAATTTAGATCACAAAGCCATATAACATTCTTTTGATCTTAAGGACTTCCAAAGAAAAGGTCTAGAATATGGAAGGGAAGGGAAAACTTTAAGGGAGGGTGGTGCATAAATCCGGGAAAGTGGACAACTACCTTCTTCTTCTTATGCGGTTTCCGCAACACTTCACTTAGAGCTTCGCTCTCTTCTTTTCATTTTTCGACTTTACTTTTGGAGTTATGGATAGAGGTGCACAAAAACCGAAGCCTAGGAGATCGGCGTTTCTCAAATTTGCTAGAGATGCCTCAAACCCTTAGCGCACATACCATAATCCGCTAGGAATATCGCTCAATTCGACTTTGGCAAGACACAAACACCCGGCTATGTGAATGGTGCCGAGTTACTTATCGTCATGATTGACTTCCCCAAACCTATAATTTCTTTCTATTCAATTGATTGCAAATAATTGCTCTCATGGCCCTCCCACATCAAACATGCCTTTTTCTCATTCACTTCTTCCAAGTTCCCGGATAGGTAAAGGAGGCTAATATTTCAATGAGGAGTTAGATGATCAAAGAAAGAAGAAAGAGAGTATCGAATTGCCTTAATCATTTCAACAAGAAGTATAGGAACTTATAATGTGATTTCAACTTCAATTTCCTAACATGATTTAGGTAACATTTTCACATTATAAAACTTGCAAAAGAGGTAAAATTTATTCATTCGAATCCTCCTTTTCAATTCACAATCCTTTTAAGCATGCAATTGTCATCAAACTCAATTCGCAAGTAGTGATTATCATGGAAATCATCTCAATTCATTAGAAGCACAAAATTTTCAAAATTTTTCAATTTTTATGGGTTTTTAAAGTTCTTTTTCATGCAATGCAATAAGGAAACGTGTAACATATAATGAACATGCATCGATAGTCTCAAATGAAAGCAAACATAGAGAGTAGAGTTATTACAAACTTTTTAGTACATCCCACCCCATACTTAGGACGAACATTGTCCCTAATGTTCAAAAGAAAGAACAAAAGAAAGAAAAGAAAAGGAAACTCACAAAGTGGTGGCGGGAATGTCTAAAACAAACTATCATGCATCGATCACTGCGGTGGCGGTGGAGGTGGAAATGGAGAGAAACTCGGATCATAAGACCGCCCAAACTGCTGGCGGTAGACGTCCCTCATCATGTGGTCAAGGTCGTCTAGGCGTCCGTCTCTAGCATCCGCCCGGATCTCTAGCGCTCCGACTCTCTCTGAAATTCCGGTAGCCCAATCCGGCATCCTCTCGTACCATCCCGGGGCGTGATCAAACCATGCAGGGGCATCGGTCGGTGCTGGCGGTGGTGGTGGTGGTGCTGCTGGCTGCGTCGTGGACCAAGGAGGAGGTGTGTCGTACCAAGTGGGAGGTGTAGTCATCCACGTGGGCCTCTCACTCACGCTAGCGCGGCGAGATGACGAGCCTGAAGCTCTAGCTGGGCGTGGAGAGCGCCTAGGTACATCCCGGGCCGCCTCCGGCTGGTCCGGAAACGTGCCGAAATCCTGCTCCGCTCCTCCACCACTCTCGTACTGGTCTCCCATGTCCTCCTCATCCACAACCGGTGGTGGAACGTAAGGGGGAGCTACTAGCCTGTTCGCATGCATCGCAGCGAACGTCTCCTTCCAATTGTGGCGTCCCGCCACAATGGAATACTCTAGCAGCCACTCTATACCCCTGCCTGTCCTAGTCTCCCAAGGCATGCCCGCATAAGGCGGACCTCTGTGTGTGGGGAAGATGAGTCCCCTAACCATAAAAGCATGCAGCCCTAAGGGAACCGCCGGTATACAGGTGCAAGCGGAAAAATCTACACCAAGCGTCCTAGCAATGTGGGTCACTATCCCACCATACCCAATGTTCCCCTTCTTCTTGTTCTTGAGCTTGCTCATCGTGGCAGCCAAGAGAGTGGCACAATCTGCGCGGCGACCATATAGCATACAGTAGAGCAAGAATAGCTCATCCGTCTTGATCTTTTGGGGCGTCTCTGTCCTAGGAAAGAGACACTCCGAAAGAACACGGTGAGCTATCTTCAAGGCTAGATGGTACATCAATCTAGCCTTGGTATCAGCGGGTTGCCAACGGTCCTCGTCGGCATATATCATTGCAACTTCTGCCCAAAAATCCTTAGGGTAGACACCACTAGGGAATCGACCATTGTAGGTCTCATGGAACCCGAAAATGGTCCCAAACTCAACAATACTCAAGTGATAGTCTCGTTCCATGAGACGGAAAGAGACGGTCCTGTCAACGTGGCTGTGCTCGAAAGACGTCACAACCTCTCGGGTAATCTCCTCATAGGCGTCTTCACGAATGTTCGTGAAGACAGTCAATCCGGCTCTATCCAAGAGCCATGTAAGATCCTCAACTATGTTGAGAGGATGTAGATCCTCCAACAACAAATACCTAGGACCTATCACTGTCCTCTCCTTGATCCGGTCAAGTGCTACAAGGTGGTTCTCATGTATGGTTAGGATGCTAGGGTGAGGAGGTGAAGATGGAGGTAAAGGTGAGGATGGTAGTGAGGGAGATGAGGGTGGTGGTGCCCTAGAGGTGGAGGGGTTGCCCTTTCTTTTCTTATTTTGGTCCCCTTTCTTCTCCTTTATCCTTCCTGAAACTCTCCTTACGAAATCCATTTTCAGCAAAAATCACGGTCTGTTCTTGGGGAATTACGGCCGTGGTTTACCCAGCGACCGTGATTCGTCTCAGAAATTCGTGAATCTCAGCAAATTCACCAACAATCACCACAACAAGCAGCCCTAATCTAATTCCTTCCAGTCTTTGTCAGTTCTTCCTAAAAATCTATAGCAAAAACGAACCAAATCCGCGAAAATTCAAGAAGAAAGAATAACCTCTTTTTCGGATTGAAAAACCCGAAATGCGCGTTTGTTGATGGATTTCTGCTCGGTTTGTCGCTTGGATCTTGTTTGTGGTTGGATTTGCTGCAGTTTAGGATGAAGAATCGTTGAAAACGATTAGAGAATGAAGAATTGGGAGAGGCTGCGGGTTTTCGGTATCTAGGTCGTGGAATGGGGGAAATGTGGTTAAGTTTGTGAAGAATGTGGCTTATATAGTGGCCGGCAAAATTTCCAAAAATCACGGTCTATCGGGGCATTCCACGGCCGTGGAAGTGTACGGAACCGTGGTTTTGATGATTTTTCACAGGCTTTTGAAAATTACGGCCACTGTAGCTATGAAGACCGTAATTTAGACCGTGGAACCTTCTGTAAAGCTTCAAAGTCCAAATTTCGTCACTTTTCTTCGACATTATCCTCCTTTTCTCCTTTTCCATCGATCCTACAACCAAAAACACGAACATACCGGAAGAAATCGAGGCAAAATAAAGCAAAAACGTTTATTCTAAACTAATCTATGAATCGAAAACAAAAATGAGAATGCAATACCTTGGGTTGCCTCCCAAGAAGCGCTTTGTTTAAGGTCCGTAGCTAGACCAATCTTGCACTTATTCGAGTGCGGTAGGCGCAAACTCCTCAGCTTGGAGTTCCGGCGTATACTTCTTGAGTCGTTGGCCGTTCACCTTAAAACTTCCGCTAGCTTCACCCCATACTTCAACTGCACCATGGGGGAAAATGCGCTTAATTAGAAAAGGTCCATTCCAACGAGATTTAAGCTTACCTGGAAAGAGGCGAAGTCTTGAATTGAAGAGGAGAACTTGATCTCCTTCTTTGAAGTCCTTTGGAATGATATGCTTATCATGCCAACGCTTTGCTCTTTCCTTGTAGATCTTAGCGTTTTCGTAGGCGTTCAAACGGAGTTCATCCAGTTTGTTGATGTCTAGGAGACGCTTCTCTCCCGCTTCCTTCATGCCGAAATTCAACCATTTAATAGCCCAAAACGCTTTGTGCTCCAGCTCTACCGGCAAATGGCAAGACTTCCCATACACAAGGTTGTATGGTGTGGTTCCTATGGGAGTCTTGTACGCAGTCCGGTACGCCCATAATGCATCATCCAGTTTCAAGGACCAATCCTTCCTAGTCCTTGAAACTGTCTTCTCTAGAATTCCCTTGATCTCCCTATTTGAGATCTCAACTTGTCCACTCGTTTGTGGATGGTAGAGGGTAGCGATCTTGTGAGTAACCCCATACTTGGCTAGAAGAGCTTCAAAGCGACGGGCTATGAAGTGAGAACCTCCATCACTAATGATCGTCCTTGGTGTCCCGAATCGTGGAAAAATGGTCTTGTTGAAGAACTTAACCGCCACCATGGCATCATTTGTGGGAGAGGCAATTGCTTCCACCCATCTAGAAACGTAGTCTACCGTCAATAATATGTATTGGTTTCCACAAGAAGATGGGAATGGTCCCATGAAATCGACTCCCCAAACGTCGAAAATCTCCACCTCTTGGATATTGTTGAGGGGCATCTCGTTCCTTCTAGAAATATTGCCTGTTCTTTGACAAGCATCGCAACAAGAGATAAAGGATTGCACATCTCTAAATAAGGTAGGCCAATAGAATCCAGATTGCAATACCTTTGCGCTAGTCTTGTTCGAACTAGCGTGTCCTCCACAGGGTAGTGAATGACAATGGCGGATGACACTTTGCATCTCATCTTCCGGCACACATCGCCGAATGATGCCATCCGGACCTCTCTTGAAGAGGAGAGGCTCGTTCCATTAGTATTCCCGGACGTCCTTAAAGAACTTCTTTCTTTGTGCGTAGGATAGTCCGGGCGGTATCTCCTGGCAAACCAAATAGTTAACAAAACCAGCAAACCATGGTTCGTTACCTTTGGAGATCTCGCTGATGCACTCCTCTATGATGTGTAGGTGCTCGTCTGGAAAGGAGTCATCAATGGGTAGATGGTCGTCCTCTAGATGTGTGAGGCGACTCAAATGATCCGCAACAGAGTTTTCCGAGCCTTTCCTGTCGCGGATCTCAAGATCGAATTCTTGTAGGAGAAGAATCCATCTAATTAGCCTCAGCTTCACATCTTTCTTTGCAAGGAGGTACCGGATCGCAGCATGATCCGTGTAGACAATCACCTTTGCACCTACAAGATAAGAGCGAAACTTGTCAATAGCGTAGACAATGGCTAGAAATTCTTTTTCCGTAGTGGCGTAGTTGAGCTGAGCTTCGTCTAGCGTCTTGCTAGCGTAGTATATGGCGTGGGTTCGTCCTTCTTTTCGTTGTCCAAGAACAGCTCCAATGGCTACGTCACTAGCATCGCACATAATCTCGAAGGGGAGAGTCCAATCCGGAGGTTGGATGATAGGTGCTGAAATTAGAGCTTGCCGAATGGTGTTAAACGCATCTAAACATTCCTGTGAAAACTCAAAAACCGCATCCTTCATCAATAGATTAGTGAGAGGTTTTGATATCTTAGAGAAGTCTTTAATGAAGCGTCTATAAAATCCAGCATGTCCTAGGAAACTTCTTATCCCTTTCACCGAAATTGGGGGAGAAAGTTTCTCTATGGTCTCTATTTTAGCCTTGTCTACCTCTATCCCTCTACTAGAGACTAAGTGACCTAATACGATTCCTTCTTTAACCATGAATTGACACTTTTCCCAATTAAGAACTAGGTTAGTGTCTTCACAACGTTGTAAAACAAGAGAGAGGTTAGAAAGGCAATCGTTAAAAGAGGAACCGTATACGGAGAAGTCGTCCATGAAGACTTCCATGATTTCCTCTACGTACTCGGAGAATATGGCCATCATGCACCGTTGAAAGGTGGCTGGGGCGTTGCAAAGCCCGAACGGCATTCTCCTATATGCGAACGTACCCCAAGGGCACGTGAATATGGTCTTCTCTTGATCATCCGGATGTATCGGAATCTGAAAGAAACCACTATAACCGTCAAGGTAGCAAAAATGTGAATGTTGTGCTAACCTTTCAAGCATTTGATCGATGAATGGCAATGGAAAGTGATCCTTCCGTGTTGCGTTGTTGAGCTTGCGGTAGTCTATGCACATCCGCCATCCACTCACGGTTCGGGTAGGAATGAGTTCGTTGTTCTTGTTGGTGATGACCGTCATTCCTCCCTTCTTCGGAACTACTTGAACTGGACTCACCCATTTGCTATCGGAGATAGGATAGATGATACCTGCATCAAGAAGTTTAAGAATTTCCTTCTTGACAACCTCCTTCATGGTCGGATTCATCCGCCTTTGAGGTTGTCTTGAAATTCTAAAGTCCTCCTCCATTAGTATCTTATGCATGCATAGGGAGGGTTTAATTCCTACTAAGTCCTCAATAGTATAGCCTATGGCTTTTCTATGTTTCCTAAGGACAATCATGAGCTGTTCATGTTCATCTATGCTTAATTCAGAGCTAACGATAACCGGAAAGGTAGAATTAGATCCAAGAAAAGCGTACCTTAGATGAGTAGGAAGTGGTTTGAGTTCCATCACTTTCGGAGCTTCCAATGATCCTTGAGGAGCGTCCGACGTTTCCTTAGAAGTTTCTAAGGGTGTTGAGTGGTTTGGAGAAGAATTAGAAGAAGTTGAAGAAGTTTGCCGGTTACCCTTTTCCACGGTCAGAATTACGGCCTCCTCATGTGTTCCACGGCCGTGTAATCCCCTGGAATGGAGATCGATTTTGGTTGTGAAATCCACGGTCGTGGAATACAGGGTATGACCGTGGATTCTTACATTCTCAGCCTCATCGTGGAGTTTTTCAAACTCCTCTTCATGGATCTCCTCTTGTGCTTCTAAGGCTTCAATTTCCTCTTTGCACTCTTCTTCTTCTCCTTCATTGGTTAGACTCATAGTGATAACTTTTTGTAAAGGATCGTTAAAGAGAATCGCACTTACCTCCTCCCTAGACAAACCTTCTTCGTCTTGGATATCGTAGATATCCTCGTCAAAGATTGGCTCCTTCACTAGAGTGGAAAGGACGAACTCTACTTTCTCTTCTCCAATATCAAAAGCGAGTCTTCTATTCTTGCAATCGACCATGCAGCCGGAAGTTGCAAGAAACGGTCTTCCGAGTATAATCGGGACCGGACTATCTGCAGGAATGTCAAGCACGACAAAATCAATGGGAACAAAGAATTTACCTAGCTTGACCGGGACGTCTTCTACAATGCCGATGGGGCGAGTGATGGATCGATCCGCCATGTATAACGTCATTTTTACTGGTTTAGGGTCGCCTAAACCGATCTTCCTACATAATGCAAGTGGTATGATGCTCACACTTGCTCCCAAGTCACATAATGCGTCGTATGTGACGTCTCCCACTCCAATGGGAATGCAAAATGACCCCGGATCTTTCAACTTTGGGGGCATTTTCTCTTTCATGGTCTTGATGAGATCCGAAGAATCCGAACTCATCTTGACCTCTCCGAAGTCTTCTAGCTTCCTCTTGTTGGAGAGGAGCTCTTTCAAGAACTTGCCGTAAGCCGGCATACCTACAATAGCATCAATGAAAGGTATATTAATATGCAGCTTACTCATGAGTTCTATGAACTTACCGAATTGTTTATCTAGGCGCGCTCGCGCTCTAGATTGAGGGAACGGTAGGGGAGGTTTGAAAGCTGGAGGAGGAACATAGACATCTTCCTTCTCTTTCCCCTTTCCTTTGTCCTTCTCTACTGGGACTTCAACGAACGTAGGCTGCGGATCGGTGGTAGTCACTCCGCTCCTAGTTGTAATCGCCATTACCCTTCCCTTAGGGTTGTCCTCCGTCTTTCCTGGAAGTTTCCCTTGATTTCTAGGAACTTCCTCCGCATGATCGAACATTTGGTTTTCTAAAACCTTTTGAGCTTTGTCAATCTTAGAAACTCGATCATCAACCTTAATGAGGCGGTTCTCCATCCCTTGAAGCTTTCCCAAGATCGTTTCCAACATGGGATCGGGCTTCTCCTTTCCCGTATTGTTTCCTCCATTAGATGATTGCCCCTGGCTTTTCAAAGGAGTAGAGGAAGAGGATGGTGGAGTTAGTGAGTTAGAATTGGAAGGATAAGAGTTACCGGTATTTTGTTGATTGGAGCGCCAATTGTTGTTGTTTGAACCCCGATTGTTGTTCCAATCATTGTTCCGGTTGTTGTTGTTTCCATTCCAGTTGTTATTCCGGTTGTTACCCCGGTTATTGTTGTTGCCGCCATTGTTGTTGCCCAAATAACCAACATCCTTCCCTTGCTGCTTTGGGAAGTTGGTCTTGATAGCCTCCTTCAACTCTTTGATCTCATTGTTGAGGGAGAAAATCTGATTTTGAGCTTCATGTGTGAGCTTCGCTCCTTGCTCCACACGATTTCCCTCCACTTTCCGGTGGGAATACTTCTCTATGACTCTTGCTTGCTTCTCAATGAAGTCCCAAGCGTCATCTTCTCTCATATCCATGAACGTTCCACATGAGAAGGATTGAAGGTTGAATTGCATTCCCGCATCCAGCCCTTTGTAGTAAATTTCCAGCAAGGCAAGCTTGGATATGCCATGATGAGGGCAATCCAAGAGCAAATCCTGAAACCTTTCCCATGATTGAAACAAACTTTCATTAAGTCTCATAGAAAAAGCATTAATCTTACCTCTAAGTTCTGCCGTTTTGGAAGGCGGAAAGAATTTGGTGAGAAACTCTGCGGAAAGGTCTTCCCACATGTCTAGTTTCCCATTAGGAAGAGCTTGGTACCAAGATAACGCTTTCCCTTTCAAGGAGAAAAAGAAAGGTTTGAGCTTATAGCTGTTGGTAGTAGCGTTCTTCGGTCTCATCGTCTCCATCATACACTCGAAGTTTTGCAAGTGTTGGTGTGGAGATTCGGCACTTGTACCGCCAAATTGGTTTTGGCAAACAAGGGTGATGACTTGAGGGTTAAAGCTAAACCCTTGAACATCTTCAGCATCAAAATTCACACCTAAGCGGCGTGGTTGTTGTGTTGGATCCATCCGTTGGCCAAGAGTTCTTGGCTCATTATCCACACGTTCGACTCTCGCATTCCTAGGTGGGATGCGGCGATTAGTAGCTCCTTGTGGATGGAAGGGATTTATATTGATCGTGGGATCAATCTCTTCTAACGGCGGCATGGAAGAGTCACTATCATCAGCGGATGAGTGGCTTTTTCTTTTAGACCTTGATCTCCTTCTTGAGGACTTCTTGCCTACCTTATCTTCAAGGTCGCTCATCTTTATCCTCATTTGGAAGAGCATGTCTTGTAGACCGTTAACTTGAGATTGATGACGATCCATCTCATCCTGGCGGAGAGTCTCATTCCAACGGAGTTGAGCTTCCTTTTCTGCCAACTCCATTTGAAAATCACGTTCGTTTTCTTCGGCCATCTTCTTTTCCTTGCGCTTTTGCCTTAAGGTTTTCTCTAGCTCTTGATCAAGAGGCAAGAGATCTTCGGTGTTCCTAGACCTGCCCATGCACTCAAAGAAAAATCAAATAACGAGAGCAAGCTCCCAAGCTTGACAACCGGCTACCGGATTCGGCCGAAACCAAATCCCCGGCAACGGCGCCAAAAACTTGTTCGCCCCTAGAGGTGTGTGCAAATAAGTTTTAAATTTATAAAACTAGAATCAAGCAAGCGAACCAGCAGTGTACGGATCGACGTAGTTAAGCAAGAATTCCAGAGTATCGAACACAGGGATTTGGGTGGGAACGAACTCGATTGCAGGTTATCAAGCAAGTAAATATGAGAGTTTGCAAATATTGGGAAAACAACAATCCTAAAGATCCAGGTATTCAGCTGCGGCAATTGATTCAAGATGTACTTAATGATGTAAAGACAGAGTTGAGGTGTGTAAAGGTATACTAATGTAAGGTAATCGTACGGTGAAGTTCCAAAAACCTTTTGTGACTCACCTACAAGGCACTCCCTATACAGGTTGTTGAGGCTCAATATAGAAGGATTCTAAAGGCGAGAATTAGTATCAAATACCCAAACTTATAACCTAAAGATCAAGACTAACTTAATCGATTGAGGTTGTTGAGGCTCACAATCGAGGTAGAGGTTGTTGAGGCTCACTACCACCTAGAAAAGACAAGACTAAACTAAGCTAAAACAAATCTTTAACTTTAGATTGAAGTAAAAGCAGGTTCGTAAACTTGAGGGAAATTACGGTTGGATCTTGAGATTCCACGGTCGTGGAACTCAAGAACAGCCCGTAATTTGGGTTTGTCGACGAGGTTTCTCTAACTCTCAGGGTCTAATCTGTTTGCGATCAATCTATCATCATCTATGCAACAACTATCAACCCTTCACCTTAGAATTGTTAAGGGTTTTTAGCCAATAACAGTCATATTCATTTCAATTCAAGAATTAGAAGATGAAAAGATGAAAACTTTCAAGAACTTTCAATAATCTTCAACTTAATCTCAAAATCGCAAAGAGAACAAACAATGTCAAAAGATTCGCAATAGAACAATTAATCGTAATCCTAGGAAAGAAAAGAAAACGGGATGTCAATCCGTTTTTCAAATCAAACCTAATCAAGAAGAGAGATCTCCTTGCAGAATCTTCCAAGAACTTCGATCTTCCGCAATTCCTGGGAATCTCTACGACAATCTCCACCAAAAGTACGAGATTCCAGGAATTCCAAACACGAACTTCGATCCCTTCAAAGAGATCTCAATTGCTTCCAAGCAAGCTAGGCAAAACGTGCTCGTCTAGACGGTGATGTCGCAAGTGTCATAAGCGGGTCTAAGCGAGTCTCAGCGGGGATAAGCAGGTCTGCCGAAATCTCTTTTCGGCCGTTTTTTTATAGGGCAAGACGAAATATCGGCCCGGCCCAATCTTCAAAAGATCGTGGCTTCGAAGTGTGGCGAAAAGATTCGCCAAAATCACGGTCGTGGAAGTGTTCCACGACCGTAATTTAGAGCGTGGAAACAAATACGGTTTGCAACATATGTTCCACGGCCGTGTAATCCCCTAGAATGAACATGGTTTTCTGACTTCAATTCCACGGCCATAATTCTGAACGTGGTTTGTGATACGGCCGTATTTTAGGGCGTAATTTAGGGCAAGAACGTGATTCTTCCCTAAACTCGTGCATTCCTCAATCTAAGACTCCAAATTGCTTCCAAAGAGTGTCCTCGATCTATGGATATATCAACTCAACTTTCCTTTGCTCGATTCCGTTCGGAAATAGCTCCAAATCACCTATAATCAACATAGAACTAGTGTAGACATCCATATCGACAATATAGGTAATACTAGCTCACTTATGCACAAAGATCAATCAAAGACTATCAAATATGAATCAAATACGTTTAGAAAACGTGCCTAAAATATCACAATATTTCATGCTAACACCAGACTCAGGATTTTATAGTTCAAGTAACGTTGATTGAAGGAAGAATGCTGGATGTACAGAGTCACTAGATATTATATGTAGACAAGAGGCGTTAACCTCTAAAGTTCAAGCAAAAGTTCATGTCCGGCTGGAGGTATCTCAGCTGTGAGACGTTAGTTGTGTATTATGGAAAGGGAAATTGAGTTTCCAATATGTCGGTTACTTGAGATCTTGATCAGTTTTGTGAAGGCAACATAATGTTTAGCTTTCACTCTGAAGTTGGTGAATGTTCACCCAGTGTTCCTGTGTCTCAACTGAGAAAGTATATACCAGGTTGGAAACACTTTGTGAGTTATAATGATCTAGTGGTTAAGTTGAACCACATCGTTGTTGAGCATCTGATTACATTCTTGGAATAAGATATGAAACGCTTGCATTTGAAAGACATGCCCATATTGAGGATATGATGGTCGAGATGAAGACCTGAAGAGGCTATGTGAGAGACTGAGGATAGTGTCCCGAGGAACTATCCAGAGTATATGTTAGGACATACCCATTTGTGGGAGCACGAGTATATCTTAGTGCTATCTTGATGAATGTTGTGCTTATGTGCTTATTTGCTTATATGCCTTGATGTGTTATTCTATGCTAGTTGTGATGTGATTTATGATCTTAGTAGATCTTGATGTGCTAGCGTGATGTATGCTATAGCTGGAGATGATTACTTCCTCCACGTTATGATTATATTTATAGCTGGAGATGGTTCTTTTCTCCATGCTATTTGAGTGGGATTAGGATTTAGCTGGAGACGGTTCTTTCCTCCATGCTACCTTGATGGACATAGTTCAGTGGAGATGTGATTCCTCCATGCGATATATATGTTTATGGGTTGGCTAAAGACGTATTTCCTCTATGCATGTGATATGTTTTGGCTAGAGATGTGCTTCCTCTATGCCTTGTGATGTGGTATGGCGAGAGACGTGATTCCTCTACGCCTTTAGGTAGCGTTATGACCCTGTTTCCTGGAGTGATGATTCCTCCATGTTTATACTTGAGGTTATAGATTGTTATAGGTTGTGATCTTTTGAACGGAGATGTGATACCTCCGATAGAAAGAGTGAGAGTTATACCTCGGCGTATGGGTCCGAGAGGATTTGGGAATTGTTCAAGTTTCGGGACGAAACTTTTTTTTAGGGGTGTGTGATGTAATAGCTAGGATTTCCGAATTCTAACTAATGTTTATTAACTTAATCGTTGATAGTAATTTACATATAACTCGCGAAGATTTCGCAAGTGAGGAGTAAGAGTCCCACCGTTATGTTCCTCGCGTAATTTTGGACGTTTGGGGAAATTTTTACTTTTTCCCCCGGGTAATTATTTTTACCCTCCGGTGTTATTTGGAGCATTTGGGAGCTCCAATTAATAAAAATGCAGTTGAGAGAAATGATCAGGACATCGGATATGTCTTAGATATGAAATAACATGGAGAGGCAAAACGGCCAAAAGAGTCGCTATTTCGTTTCTTAACGGCTAAGAAAGACGGCTTAGGAATACACGTTTTTCGAGGCAGTTGTGTAATAATTATCCCTACAATATTCCAGATTTAATGTTCCAATCTCGAGAAGTTTGGAGAAAGAGGTTCGACCCGCCTTTGGATCGGCTAAAGGATAATTATCGACTTTACTAAAGGATAATTATCGTCTTCACTATAAATAGCGGAAAATCCTTTATTAATTCATTTCCTTTCACGTTTTCTCGTAAAAGCTCTGATTTCTCTCAACCTTCAAACTCAGATCTACTCTCCGTTTCTAATCCGATTTCAATTCCGTTTGAGTTTCTGGATTCCTCTCTTCATTCTCTTCATAACGGTACCGAGTTTCTGCATTTCCGAGTATATGGAGGGCTGGTCGAGCATATATGTCACCAGGACGGTTCCGTCGCTCAGATTCCGATGAATTTGATGTTGTCCATGCGTAGCCTGCGTCGTTGTGATTCCGAATCTTCTTTCAGATCGTCAATCGGTTTAGTAACGAATAAGTTATGAATTTATTCGTTTTCCGTACTGCGATTTGACCTAAATTGACTTTAGGCTTGTCAAATAGTACAATTAGAAATTCCATTATGGTCGTTATATTATTCTGGTGATTATGGGTTCTTGTTTGATGAAATCTGATGACAGGGGGTTTAGAAATTACCTGCGGGCAAAACGTTATTCTGGCGAAATCTAATTAATTAATTAAAGGTTAATTAACTAAATTATGATTAAAATTGAGATTGAGGAATGTTGATTAGATACTACCTTGAGATTTGAGGAATTGTGAGCTATGTTGAGATATTGAGGTTTAGTTGGTGGTGAGGCTTATAGATTGATTATGATCCTTATGGATCCCTTTGGGTCTAGGTGTGACCCCTTTGATGAATAGAGGTTGATATATCTCTTTATGCCTTTTTATAGGCCGTGTTGTCCCTCCAGTGTAGAGGTGATCGTGGTTGATTTTGTACGAGGTTGAGGTAAGTCCGTAGGACTTACTTAGCTACCATCCCTATATTGGGTGTTTGCATGAGTGGTGTGTGCTTTATATGTTTGCTATGATATCATGAGTTGTCGTTTTTATCGACCTATGTTCTATTGACTGCCCCACTGCGTGGTTGTGATAACCTTTCCCTTTCATCCCGCCGTGGAGTCTGGGAGGTTCTCTGATGTCAGGCCAGACTGGTTTACAGGAAGGGCGCAATCCACTCCCATAGGGTACACGGATTGTGTGACCGATACTCGTACAGCTGGACATTGTACTCAGAGGCGGGGATGTATCGGTCCTCGTGTCACATACTTTCATCTATATATATATATGGTTTTTGAGTGAATGGTTATTATATAAAGATAATAAAATGGGTAAATGTGTGAGAGCATGATGATGTGTTTATCTTCCATGATTGTGTTTGTGCTTATGCATTACCTCATATATGTATGGTTAGCTAACAGTTTCATACCGTGTTGTAGATGTTTACAGGTTAGCCGTTGCTGAGTGATCTGGCAGGGTGACAGGCCGAGGACTCTCATACATTAGGTGGTTGGTTTGGGTTTGTTGTGTTCCCCTCCTTCGTGAGGATGTTCTTTTGTATCTCCTGTGTGAGGTTGTCGTTTTATATACTCGGCTATGTTGTTGTTTACTTTGGGTTGTACAATTTATACTGTTTTATGTATTTGTTTTATATTTGTCAGTGCCATGTTGTAAGGTCCAGTGAACTTGTTGTCAGGCTAGGGTCAGGATCCATTGTGAGATCCTAGCCCAATGTGACATCCCGAGTCCCGCGGATTCGTGGTGTTACAAAAGAGCAAATGATTTTTTATACCAAAACACAAAATCTTGATCAACGTTGAGAATGAAGAAAAAAACATGATTTGTAATTGAAAGAAGCTATTGAATTCTATTCAAAAAATCATACTTACTTTCAACTTTGATCGTAGAGAAACAAAGCCAAATATGCAGTTTATTTTGATCGATTTCAATCTTGCGGATGTTGGGAAGAAGAAGACAGCGAATGTAGGGAAGAAGAGAGAGAAGGATTTTCAACCCTTTTTTATAGGTAAATTAAAGCTTTCTAATAAAGGGTTTTGGGAGAAGTTACGTGAAAACTACCCACTATGCCACAATTGAAATTAATATTTTCTTAATAAAGTTAATTAATTAACTTCATTTACTGTGGATTTGAAACTTAAACTGATTGTCCACGTTCATGCACTCTTCCAATCCTATTTCTCATTTTCTTTATTTTTCTTTAAATTTAAATGATATTCTTTATAATTCAAATTTCATTTAATTAATTAGTTGTTGAGTCTTTGTTAGACTTTGTGCTTATAAACATAAATCCCTTAAGCATATATATGTATATGAGAATTATATTTTGCACAATCCAATTTTTTTTATACAAATTAATCAAAATGACGTTTTGTAATGAATTTCATATTTTTGTGAGTGGGTAACAAATTATAAAATTCATCAAAATTTACCCATAAACAAACATAATTATTAAAACAAGTACAATCAACCAATGCATCATTCATTAGTTTATCAAAAATATAAATAAATGCATCATTCATTAGTTTATCAAAAAACAAAACAAATGCATCATTCATCTTCATCATCTTCATCATTTTCATCGATAACTGACATGTTTTCGCCTTGATAATCTGTAGACGGACCAATATGCCTGATAGGGTCTATATATGAAGACCGACAAGGAAGAGGGGGAGATACGAAAGGCTGTGGGATCGTCCTAAACCGCGACATACTCTCAGATGGATATGAATATGGCATGCTCTCCATAAGGCTAACAAATCTTGAGCCGGTGAAGTACCCCGACGGCCCTGGCGTAGCACCCGAACCCAAAGCACCTCCATATGATGTAAAATCTGGTGTGGTATGGGGCTAAGCATGGGGAGGTGTCGCCTGTGGATGATGTGTCGCATGTGGAGGTGTCCCTTGTGACGTACCAGCGCCATGTGAACTTGGATGCTGGTAGTAAGACGGATGAAAGGGTAGGTGACTAAGTATATATGCGCCTTGTGAACTCTCGTAGTCATAGTACCCTTAAACTCCACTCATCATGTCCCCATATTGTTGTTGTGAGTGCAACTGTGAAGCTTGGTCAACAGTTTCTCGTCCTCTGCTTGTTACGTCAAAAATATATTGACCCTGAAAAAAAAATAATTATACCAAGAACTAATTGATTAACTATATGTTTATTAGTAAAATACTCACGCTGGCATAAAGATCAGGAGTGATAGGTTGATAATGGGCAAGTGATGTCTGTCCTGAAGGGCTGATCAAAATACGCGTCCTACTCGTGTACCAAGTCATATAGTCATGTAAGAAGTTTGGCACACTTTCAGGTGGGTAAGAATGTGCTATAGTTTCTGTGCGCCTCTCCCACTCAGCGATGTAGGTGCTATGAAAAACCGCCCAGTCAGTATGATGTTGGCCCCTTCTATCAACAACGTGCAACTCCTTGATGTAAGCACATGAGATAGGTGGGATTTGCACTTGCCCAAACTGTCTCAAAACACGCTCAGGCCGATGATGCTCCACTATATCAAAACATATCATGGGTGTCTCACTCCTCCAAATATGTCGACCCTAGCAACAAATAGGAGCAAGGGCATCCAAAATATCGTTTGTATATGGCTCCCATACAAACTACAAAAACATTTTGGTGAGAAAAACATGTATAATTTACAAGATTATGTCGTTAAAGAATATTAGATCTAACCTCATCAGGCCTCTGACTGTCTATGGCATCCTGATAATACACCATATTTTTAGGGGCATGTTCATATGAGTATACGTGGCCTACCCATCTATAATATTTTAAAAATAAAAAAGAATTTTATCATTGATATAAGCGTGTATATACAACCGAAAAATTATCAATTTATATACCTCATAGCCAACGCATCTACTCTGCAAAGAAAGTGATCACCAAGTGGAGGTGGGTGTAGATCTACTGATGGATGCCTCTGTCTCCTATGCCTTCTCGCAGCATTCCAATGATTTGCTTTAGTACCTTGAGTCGGCTAAAACGAGCATTGTGGTCTTCCTATGGGGCTCCTCTCCCACGACCATAACTACAATTTCTTAATGAATATTAAAATGTGAAATAAGTTAATTTATTTACCGAAAGATGCTCAATATTTAGGGTTTACCTGCAATAAGATCAATGGTCCTGTAATCTCGTATTTTTCTTTATGGGCCGCTTTCCATAGTTGTCTGTACAGAAAAGCCAACGTCGCAGAATCCCAACTGTATCGACCAGCTGCCTCTAGATCCCCCAACAATGGGAGGTACAAAAGCTGTATAGAGCCACCACTGGTATCTTCAAAGATCACTGCGCCCATGAGCAATAGTATATATGCTTGAGTATGACGCTGCACTATGACCTCGTCAGCATCCTCTGGGAGACATCGTGCAATGAACCTCCGTAGCCACGGAAATTTTAAAGATGAACCCTTAATTTCACTCGGCTCGGGGCGCTCTCCAAGAAGCAACTCAAGAACTCTCCCCCACTGGTAGTGTGCACTACCAGTCACAGCAGATCCATCTATGGTAAGACCCAATAATACTACGACGTCCTGAAGTGTGATCGTCGCCTCACCGACAGCTAGGTGAAAAGTATGTGTGTCAGGTCTCCATCTCTCAACTAATGCTGTGATCAACTCAGAATCTAACTGAAAGGAAGATCCAAGACGATAGATCCCATAAAATCCAGCCATCTTAAGATAATGAATTACCCTCTCATCTAGTGGGAGGCATGAAACAATGTTTCTAAGATGTATTCTAGCAGTCAATGGCTGTTGAGTCTGCAAATGATTAAGCATTTTGTTAAGATTAAGAAATCAACACCAAATTATTAAAATTATCAATTTTAGTTTAGAGTTGTTCTTACATAAGGGACACGCGACCACACATCATCACTACGATGCTCAGCCTGACGCCTAAGCAAATCTGGTACACGGGGGCCAGGATCCATCTACATGTGGTAAAGAAGTTTAAGTTTAATTGAATAAACAATATCACAACAAACAAACACAACTTTATATTTCATTGATAAAACAACTTAATATAAAAACAAACAACTTCATATTTCATTGACAGCTAAACTTAATACAACAAACAAACAACTTCTAATCTCTGCTTGGTGACCCAACTTGAGAACGACAACTCCTTCTATTATGACCAAGTTGTCCACAACTTCCGCAACGACTTTTTCCTCTTTCACTTTGATCCATTTCATTTATGATTCTCGAGTTTCTTTGTCTTCCACATGGGCGCTTAGAACTTGGATCCGGGACTATTAACGGCCCATGTACTATTGGCCATTCTGTTTGATCGCCAATAGGTTGGAAGTATGGCTTGTATGTCTCAAGATATGAATGTGTGGTGAAAAATCCATGAACAATGGGCTCAAAGGACCACTTGTGATAATAACAAACAACAAGTACGTGGGCGCACGGAAACTTCAACAACTGCCAAGTATGACAACTACATTGACGTTGCTGGAAACGAACGGTAAAGTTGCGGCGACCGCCCCGGTCTACTCTAGGGACCTATACTTGATATATTCCTTGCTCAATGTTAAATGGATTCACTGTTGCTGTCATGGCTACCTCCTTGAAGTTTTCAATTTTTTGATCTATATGTTGAGATAAGGTTAAGACGTCTTGTATGCATCTAATAGCTCGACCACGCCTTGTAACAAAATAACTGTTCAAACGGGCGAACGTTGCTTGCACAATGCCAGTGACTGGAAGAGATCTTGTGCCTTTCATTATCCCGTTGAAACACTCAGACATGTTTGTGGTCATGCATCCATATCGTAAACCACCGTTATGATGTAGAGACCATTTCTCGAGGCCAATTTTTTGGAGAAACTCACGAAATTCACGATTTTTTTCCACCAATTTGATAAAACCCGGCGGATAAAGGACGTCGCTCACGGACGTATGCAGTCACACCCACTAGGAATTTGAGTTGCGAATCTTTATGACAAGTTTGAACATTAGACTTAAGATGACGGATGCAAAACCTATGATATGCATTGGGTGGACTCCATCTTTGATCCGTCATTGCCCTACTTATCCTTGCGTGTCTATCAAAAATTACACACAAGCCGACTCTATCTGTCACATGTTCGCGAATGCAACTCATAAACCCTGGCCAACTTTCTGTATTCTCCGCTTACACAAGGGCAAATGCAAGAGGGAAAAATTGTTCATTTGCATCAACAACCGTAGCAATTAGCAGGACATACTTGTACTTTCCGTATAAGTGGGTTCCATCAATTGAGATCACAGGATGGCAATGCTTGAAACCAACAATAGAAGGTCCAAATGCCCAAAAGACGTGTAGAAACATCCTCACTGACCGATCACTTGTTTCTGTTGTGACCCAGTCAACCACTGTACCCGGGTTTGATTGTTGTATGGCTTCCATATATCGTGGTAAATCAACATACAATTGCTTCCAATCTCCATAGATATCATCAATTGCTTTTTGTTTGCCCTCCCACGCTTTTTTGTAACTTGGAATCACTTTGCATTTCATGTTTATAACTTCTATATTGGTTCGCGGTTTGATTGTCAAGTCTTGGCGAACAAGTTTATGAATCTCATTGCTGATGAATCTGGAAGTTGCATTACGGTTATCGAGTTCTCGCGAATGAGAGACACAAGCAGGGATATAAGGCCCGTTATGCCGGTGCACAGATCACAAATCTAGCGCTTGATCAACCCGATGAGCAGAAAGTAGCCATGTGCATCCGGTTTCGCTTTTTCTAGCACAATAGACGGTGTAATAATGTGCATCTGCTCTACCTGTCTTGTAAGGGTATCCTTTTCTTAGGGAATAACTTCCAAGATGCATTTTCAAATCGCTCAATGAGTTGAAACATTGACCTATATATAATCCATCAACTTCGTGCATTTGAATGGAAGCATAAGGATCCTCCCATGAATTCATCTGTGTTGATACTGGTTCGACGACGTTGTTCCAGTTTGGGTTGATGGCTTGAGCTCTTATTATTCAATCCGCTTCTGCTACGACTTGGTCATAATCTGGTGCTGCAGGGCCATCGTCAAAGTGACGATCTTCTTCAGTTTCAAGAATCTCATCATCAGTCTCAACACCATTCTGATCAACATGTATATCATCGTCATCAACTTCATTTCCATCTCCATGGCTCGAGGACGCATGTGATGTTGATGGTGCCATGGTGGGATGGGTTGTATGCATGGGAATATTTTCATACCCGGCCATCACAGTTTGCGCGTACTCATTATCCGTCAGCAATCTCGTGTACGTTTCCATGTTTTGCCATAGGGGGTAGTTATTGTTGTCATCCATCTATTTTACATTATGTTAAATTATTATACTTAATCTACATAAAATATTTCCTACTCAATATTCATAGTAAATCTATAAAATTTATTGTAACGCCCGGTTTCCATGTTGCCCCCCTTGCGTATTCCTATTGATATTCCTTTATATATATATATATATATATATATTATTAAAGTGGTTTAAGACAAAAATAAAATTCATGAGTATGAGTATATTTTAGGTTTATTTTGTTCGGAAAGTTCGGAAAAGTTTCTCGACTCAGAAATCCCGTTCCGGATTTGTATTTCGAGTCTATCCCTTATCTCTTTTATTAATTATAATTTTTACTTCCCCCTTTTTCTTTCTTCCCTTCCTTCCCTGTTGCTTTTGGCGGATGAGAGCAGCTGACCTTTGGCCTCCCTAGCCCCCTCGTTGACAGAGCAGGGCAGCGTAGCCTTCGACCTTTGCCCTCCCTCTCCTGTGCCTTACTCCTTCACTCGACCCAGACCTTGCAGGCCCTTCCTCACTCCAGCCTTCCTTCTACCTTCTGTTTCCCTTTCCATTTGCTGCCGTGTGAACTAAACAACCACCCTGGAGATTCAGCAGCCTTGAAGGAGTGCCGCCGGGTTGAAGTAGTCCCTCCTCGCTGCAACATCAGTTGACCGGAGCGCCGCACCCCTCCCTCTGCCCTTCCGCTCCGCCTCAGCCCGCCGGAGACGCGGCCTGGTGAGCTTCGCCCTCCCTCTCCCTTCTCTTTTTCTTTGTTTTCTTCTCTACTGTGTAACCGTGGTGGTCGGGTCTTGTGACAGCGCCGGATTCTCGTCACCTCCTTCCCCTCTTCGCTTCCTTCAGCCACGCTGGAGACCACACCGCCTCGCCGGATTAACGCCGGTGCTGCCCTTACCGGACCTGCGCAGCGATAACTGCAGTTTATACCCAAAATTATTAAAATTGCAATTTTGGCCACTGTAAGAATTTTATTACAAGTTCTAGTCCAGTTTTGGAGCTCCGGGAAAATGCCCAAATTGTTGAGTTGAACGTCTTATCGGAAAATATTAAATGCGGAGTTTTGGGTATAATCGTGTTTTTCACCTTGAAAATGTTTTACGGGTTTTGACCTTGTTTTGAAAACGAGTTCCTCTAATTATATCTAAACCGTTGTTCAACCAATCTAGCTTATAAGCTAAATTCTTGTAGCTTTGATGTATAGGTCCGGAAGCACCCGTTAAGTCCACCTAATCCGTTCTCGACATCCATAGCCTGCGCACTACCTTGGAACTCGCGTGAGTACCCTCTCCATGTTTTTAGTTATATGGCGGTAGTGTATCATACTAGGTGAATCTAGTATAACATAGAGCAAATGCCATATAGTGGCCGTGACCTTAGGTGTTAAGAATAGTTTATGGATTGTTGTGTGCATCAACAAGTTTTCTTAGATAATCAAGGATATGGGAAATAGCATGCTAATTATGATCTTACGAGTTGAGAATATAGAAGTACGAGAGTTGTTACCTTGTCGAATAGTTGATGATAGTATGCCTCGTTGTGATCAGGCATTGAGCATTTCCTGCAAGAAGCCTAGAGGATTTATTCGTGTACCTTGAGTGAGGTAAGTCTACAGACTTACTTAGCTAGATTTTCGTATATGAGTTGTGACGTGTGGGTGGTGTGTGTTATTCCTATTAATTGTTATGATATAACTTATAAATCGGACTAGGATGTGGACGTGTTATTATTTATTTGGTCCAAGTGTATGAAAACGGGCGGTGATCACTTGTCCGACCCAAAATGGGGTTGGCTAGGAGGTGCCTTGCGATTAGTCCAACAGGTGATGCTGATTCGCATCCGGTCCAAACCTGCTTGGTGAAAGGGGACAAGGGCGGGATCCTTGTGATTTCCATGTCACAACTAAATGGAATTAGTAATGGAATAACTTAACTAAAAGATAATAACCAGACTTCTTTGCAAGCATGTTTATGTGTTTTCTTTATCATTATACGTGTTTGTGCCTTCTCGTTCTTCTTATATTCGAATTGCTAGCTAACGGTTAAAACAGGTTGTATAGATGCCTTGCAGGTTAGGGATGCCTCCGAGTGAGGTGGAGGAGTGGACAACCGGGGGTCTCCGTACATTATAGGACGGGGGCGTTTTTGAGTTTATTCTTGTTATGTTTGGCTTTATGGTTTTCGGATTTATGTTTTGAGCTGTGTCGTTTTGAGGACTTTGCTGAGTTTCCACTTTGTACTTTTACATTCCGTTCTAACATACATTATAAACGATTTGAGTTTTGCCTTTATTTGTGCCATGTTGGAAAGGTCCGGTGAAATTGTTGTCAAGGTATGGGTCGGGACCCATTGTGAGGTCTCGCCCGTAGCATCCCGATATCCCCGCGGATTTGGGGTGTTACAAAAGTGGTATCAGAGCCCTAGGTTGACAACAATGGCACTCGCAATCTTCTAAAGGCCAAATGAGGAATAAACAGAACCCCACGGGTTCCGACTTTTCGTTTTCAAAGTTCATATGCATGAGTCGGGATTGGGTTAGAATGTACGGGACCAGCACTCCTCACGCAAACCTCGGTGACATAGATTTCTGGATTTGATGTATATATTACCTATATATTGACATAGTTATAAGTATTTATGTTCGCTCCAAACGGTGTGTGCAAGCTTTAAATTTATAACCCTAGATGTAAGCTTAAAACAAGGATGCGAACCCGCAGTGTACGGGTCAATCATAGTAAAAAGCAAGGAATTCCAGGGGTCGATCACAGGGACTTAGTGAAACAAAGTCGGAATAGGTAAGCTTTAGCAATTACTAACCACAAAAGCAATTAAAACAATCAAGGATGATAAAAAGTCAATAAAGGAAATATGCAATTCTAGGGATTAAAGCATCTAGTTGTGGTTCTAACTCAAGATCTAAAGATAAGCGGACAAAGCTGAGGTTTTTGCATAGGGAAGGTGTTACTAAAGTGGAATAGATCACCGGGTAAGTCTCACTACTCACTAATCCCAAACCGTAACTCCTATTACCGGGTAAGTCTCATCCTAGGCTTGCATTGAACAAGGAAAGGTGTAATAAGAATAGGATTTGGCAAACTCTAACACTTAACTCTCAGTTTCGGATCAGATAAGCCATCTCGGTCAGCCAAATTCCACCCCGGCCGAGATGTTCATCGACTGAGCGAGATGCTTAGGGTTAAGGTTAAAGACTCGAACTTTCAGGGTCCTACTGTGATTAAGATTATTCTATCATTGTTTTTCCCACAACCTTCAGCCAATCACCCTAGAATCACACAAAGAGATTAGCCACTCATCATCATGGAAGTATTAATCAAATATATGAGAAGAAAGAGAATAATTGAACAAGAAAACCTTAAGAGAAAGGCTTCAATAACTGAATCAATTATAAAACCAACAAGCGTTCCTTGGATAGAAATCCAACAAGACAACAAAGAAGAAGGGAATCTAAGATGATCTTACAAAAACCCTTCAAAAGCTATAAAAGCTATAGACTTGCTTCCTTCAACCTTCAAAAAGATTCTTCAAATCTCCCAACTGGAGTATGGCTGCAGCGGTGTCTATGTAATATCCGGAATTTTTATTCCGTTTATTTCTGTAACAAACCCGATCTCGATCAGTTGACCCATATCCGTCTACTTAGTTAGACACATTATTATAAAATTTATCATTTTATGTAGCTTCCCTTCACATAAAATGATAGGATCTTTATAAAATTTTATCATTTTATGTAGCTTACCTTCACATAAAATGATAGGATTATTATAACCAATCCTAAACTATAACATGATCCGTATCCGTCTATTCCCTAGCCTACCAGTTCCGATCCCTTGACTTGACATAAAATAATAAGTTTAGCCCCAAACCCTAATTTAGAATATGACTCGTCGTTGACAAGTCTGTGACGAAGCTGTGACAAGGTCTGGACAAGTCTGTGACGAAGCTGTGACAAGGTCTGGACAAGTCTGTGACGAAGCTGTGACAAGGCCAGACAAGTCTGTGACGAGTCTGTGACGACTCTGTGACAAGGCCAGACAAGTCTGTGACGAGTCTGTGACAAGCCCAGAAGCCGCCATCAGCTTGCCCAACGCCCAGTGTCCGCCTCAGCCCAGCAGCGCCATCTTACCCAGCCCATACCTTTACCTTGTTTCAGTCCAGCTCTCCCTTACTTCAGCCCAACCCTATGACGCGGCCCAGCAGCTGGAGAAGGCCAAGCGGATCTCAGAATTTACTCCTCTCTCCTATCTTACGTAACTGGAAATTTGGAGCAAATCTTTTCCCCTAAATGCACAAGATCACGCCGGCCTTCACTCCTTCTTCCCACGATCTGCTGAGCGAGATTTGACGATCGGTTTACCTCAACTGCTCCAGGATCACGTGCAGCCCCATCGATCTACAGAAGCACGCCCAGTCTACGCAGATCCCTTGCAACCTAATCAGCACCATCGATATACAGAAGCACGCCCAGTCTGCTGAGCGAGATTTGACGATCGGTCCGTCCTTCTGTACGAGATCCATTGCATCCTCCCTTCTTGAGCACATGTATCCTCTTCACTCTTCATCTTTCTGTCACCAACCAGCACAAACCGACGCCATCCTTCTGCACGCAATGGTCTTCCCTGCTTGCTGTTGAGCCATTGGGTAAGCACAACAGACCAAGACGCCCCTCCTCCCTCCTTGTCGAGATTATAGTGAGTATGACATGCTCTTCCTTCCCTCGGTTTATATATATATGCGTAGCTGCTGCTAAGTCATCCTAGAACCCATACTTTGCAGCCAAAGGAGCAATTACAAGGAGCTGTTACTTCTTTTTCAGCTTTCCAACATTAACGAGCAGTCAACTTCGGGTCCAATTTTGGGTAAGCTATACTCTTCCTTTTTGGCTAGTTTTCGGATATGTTATAGATGGTATTTCAAAGTAAATCATACTAAAATTTCAGAGGAATCCATGTTATGGTTTGAGAGATATGGGGTTTCAAAGTTCAGTTTTATAAATGTGCTGAGTTGAGAAAAACAGCATGGGTTGCTGTTTTGTGAGATAGTTTTGAATAGGCTTTTGATCTCTGTTAGGCTTGAATTTTTGATATGATATAGTTGACATCTTTTTGTAGATCATATTAAAATTTGGGAAGAATCGGAGTTACGGTTCAAGAGTTATTGTGTTTCAAAGTTGACGTTTTTATATATGTGCTGAGTGTTGGGGGAAAACAGCAAGTGATGCTGTTTTGTGAGATGATTTTGAATAAGCTCTTGATATCCTTTCCGGCTGAATTTTGGATATATTATAGGTAAGATTTTATAGTAGAACATATCAAAATTTGGGATAAATCCAGTGAGTGGTTTAGGAGTTATGATTTTTCAAAGTGTACTCAGATTTTGGCTAAGTATAGGAAACTTCAAGTGTTGTAACCAACTTTGGAATTTTTATAAAAATGATGGATGAACAGTTTTGAGAAATTCTTGCTCCTAAGGATAGAGGGAACATCATAGATGATCTAGAGAATTGTTTCAGAATTTTTATAAGCTTTTACGAATTTTATATTTGAAACCGAAGTTAGACCTTTACGATCTTTCGGAAAATAGGAAAATAGGAAAAATGCCAGTTTGTAACCAAACTAAACTTTAGGAGTTAGAATATGATTTTAGAGTCTCAAATAGAAGTTTAGACATGAATTTTGGAAATTCTGGGAGTTTCGGGACCAAGGGTAAAATAGTCATTTGACCCTAAATTAGTACTGTAACTAGTTATGTTTTACTACGTTCTTTTATCTTAGAAGTCTTAGACTTCTAATTACGTGGGAGTGTGCTAATGCACTCATCTCCTTTGACAGGCAACTGAGTTGCTACAGTTTACAGAGCGAGTTTGGTTTACAAAGAGTCGAGCTTTATACTAGGTAAGTCCTTTGGGCTTACTTAGCTGACTTCTAAATATGAGCATGAATGATGATAGTGGTGTGTGATTGAGATGTTAGAGTTATAGGTTGTGATAAATATTTACCGACCTATACTTGACCTAAGAGTAACGGGCGGTGGCATTCTACTTAGTTAGCTTGCCAGCGCTGGGGGTTTCTTTAGGGACTAGTCCATACTCGGTTTGTAGTGATGCTACCGGCGGAGGTCAGCTAGACCTACACCCAGTTGGATAAGGAACGGAGGGAGAACTGTTAATAGCTCTCGTGCCACAACTGTAAATTGAATAAGATGAATCACTTAAATAATAGATAATAAACGGTTGAGTGTCAGCATGATGTTTGTTTAATTTTTGTTTCTGCTTGTGTTTGTGCTGTTGTCATTCTACTTATATTTGGATTGTTAGCTAACGGTTTATCCGTGTTGTAGATCTGTAGAGATAGACAGTTGCATAGAGATCCGGAACGGATGGTCAGCCGGCTCCACGTACTCATTAGATGGGGACGGGGAAGTCTTCCATACGTCATGCATGTTATATATCTTTATGTATGTTTGTAAGGCTGTCACATGTGTACTTTCATACCATTAAAAATATTATGTTTTGGAAATTGTTTTAATTACCTTTGTGCCTTGTTGTAAGATCTTAGTAAAGTTGTTGTTAAACCAAGGTCGGGACCCATTGTGAGGTCCTAACCAGTAGCTCCCCGAGTTCCGAAAATTTGGGGTGTTACAGTCTAAACACAATCGGTGGTATAGCATGCTATGGAATTGTGGAAAATCCAACCCTTTTTATAGGAAAATTACTCTCCAAAGATAAGATATCTTAGAAAGATCTCTTCCCATAAAAATAGGTAAAATATATGGTCTATCTTATCTTCTTCCTTCCAGGAATCAAGCCCAAAAATATAAGATCCTCTTTCCAAAGATAAAAGATCTCAGCCAAGAATAAAATATTCTCGCCGCTTCCCAGGTGTTCGTCTCGGTCGAGTCGACTTCTCTGGATTACCTCGGTCGAGGTGACTCTGTAGTCAACCGAGGTGAATCACAACTGAATGTGAAATCTCTCAAATCTGGTCCAAAGTGAATCTCTAATCCATGGCTATGCTTCCTGGATGTTTCCTTATGCTCCTGAATGTAGCTCCAATGACTCCTTAGCTCCTTTTGCTCCTTTTTGATGCAAAACGTGCCATTTTACCTACGATTACAACAAAACTAGGTGTAGACCTCGATTCCCGCAAAGGTAGATGAAACGGTAATATAATCACATAATATACATACAAACATGCAGATTATTGAAGATAAAACGTCTAAACAAACCCCAAAATATAGACAATAATTCATGCTATCAATTTATATATGACTTTAGGATGTTTTTGGACTTGTATGTACTTAGCTATGCATGTGACCTGAGGATGATTGGGCTTCTATGCTTTGCTTGTATCTTGGATTTTGGATTCTTTTTATGTTTTTATAAGTTTCCATTTTATGCTAATATTGCAATTATTATGAATATATATATATATATATATATATATATATATATATATATATATATATATATATACACACACACATATATAAATAAACGCGGAACGATATCAGATGGCACGTACGAGAGCTACCGCATACGTAGGACCCGCCAGGGGTAGACCACCCCTTCCTCCTACCGCTCAGAGACGGGGACGAGTAGGAAGACTTCCAGGCACGAGAGGTCGGGGACGTATCCCCACTGTGGACCCACCAGTTGTGGATCCGCCAGTAGTTGAGGATCCCGTAGAGGATGTCGTAGAGAGCATCATTCCTGAGGCTAGGAATAGGACCGTCGCGAGGTCCGGGGCTCAGAGTTCTCCATCTGCTAGGACTGGGGGAGCATCTATTGGAGCTAGCGTGTTTGCAGACTATGTACGACGAGTTGATGAGGCATTTAGGAAAGGAGCACCACCACCCGCACCACCAGTGCCTGCACCGGCACCTGCAAGATCAGCTGAGGTCACGCAGAAGGTTACTCCAATTAGGGCTGCGCCAGAGGTAGTTGCACTAGCAGTAGCTGCACCCGAGCCAGTTGTTGATGTTGTTAGGCGGTTCCGTGAGGAGTTAGCTTTGTTGGGTCCCGCCGCCCCTCCGGTGGACCAGCACGTTTACTTGTTCTCTAGGAGATTGAGGGAGTCCACCCGTGCCTACCTTGCGAGATTCCGATGTGACTCCCTAGTGGAGTACCAGGACCGAGCCATAGCATACGAGAGACACCAACCAGGATCTAGGAGAGCAGCACAGTCCGGAGGGCCGGACAAGAGGCAAAGGACGGGATCATTTGGTTCAGGAGCCCCAGGAAAGGGACGTGGTCCGACTCAGGGGCGTAGTCCGACTCAGGGGCGTTCAGGACCCTAGCAGTCCGGGCAGGCATCAGATAGAGGACGGCAGTGTTATAACTGCAGTGGGTACGGGCATATGCGATCGGCGTGCCCATGGACGACAGTGATTTGTTATATTTGTGGCAGACCTGGACACCGAGCCACTTTTTTCCGACAAGGCCCGGCACCATCCCAGCAGGGTTGTTCACCTGCTGGCATTCATAGTAGTGGCAAGAGACCACCCCAGCGTCAGACACAGAGTCAGCCCCAACAGAGGGTCCCGGGATATTCACAGGCACAGACTTCTGCCCAAGGACAGGGTAGAGGTAGGGGACGTGGTGGAGGAACTTAGGAGACTAGAGGCCAGCAGGCTAGAGTATTTGAGTTGAGGAGTGCCGTGGAGCCAGCGGCGCCGACAACCACAAGTACATTCAGATTCATGACTTTCCCGAGTTTTGTTTGATATGGGTGCTACGCACTCCTTTATATCCGATGATTGTGTAGCTAGGTTGACCTTAGTTATGGTAGAGGGGACACCCTTTGTTGTGGGGTTACCCGATGGAGGTAGGGTTAGCGGTATCCGCGAGGTACGCGGTTGTCCCATTCGTTTGGGAAACCGTGATTGGTTAGCCGACTTCTATGTCATGCACTTAGTACATGAAGAAGTCATCTTAGGGATGGATTGGATGGACCGCCATCGAGCCGTTTTAGACATTAGCCGGAGGACTGTGAAAGTCACTACCGAGATGGGGCATGAGGTAATTTTCCGAGGTTGGGACCTTGGAAAGACCGGTACAATCATTAGCGCGGTCCGAGCCGCAAGACTTATCGAGCAGGGATGCGAGGCCTTCTGATATATGCCATGAAGGAGGAGACGGGACCATCACTAGAGGAGATTCCCATAGCGTGTGAGTTTGAGGATGTCTTCAGGGAGCCACCTGGACTACCATCACAGAGGAGCGTTGATTTTTCGATTGAGTTGGAGCCCGGCACGAGGCCGATCTCCAAGGCTCCATACCGCATGATGCTGATCGAGATGCTGGAGCTGAAGAAGCAGCTCGAGGAGTTAGCCGAGAGGGGTTTCATACGCCCGAGCGTTTCCCCTTGGGGTGCACCGGTCCTCTTTGTCAAGAAGAAGGACGGATCTTTGAGGCTATGTATTGATTACCGAGAGTTGAACAAAGTCACCATCAAGAACAAGTACCCTCTACCGCGCATTGATGACTTACTTGACTAGTTGCAGGGAGCCTCCGTGTTTTCACGTATTGACTTCAGGTCGGGATATCACCAACTGAGGGTGAGAGAGGAGGACATGCCGAAGACGGCATTCAGGATGAGATACGGTCATTACGAGTTTGTCGTGATGCCATTCGGGCTCACGAACGCACCTGCCGTCTTCATGGAGTTGATGAACGGCATCTTCATCGACTTTTTAGACCAGTTTGTGGTAGTGTTCATAGACGACATTTTAGTATACTCTCGGAGTAGAGAAGAGCATGCGGGACACCTGAGGACGGTGCTTCGAGTCCTCCAGGATAGAGAGCTTTATGCAAAGCTCTCTAAGTGCGAGTTTTGGATGTCCGAGGTGGCATTCCTAGGTCATATAGTTTCCGCCGAAGGTGTCATGGTTGACCCGGCAAAGATTGAGTCAGTTTCTTCATGGCCACCTCCTAGGACGGTCAGGGAGGTGCGCGGTTTCTTGGGATTAGCGGGATACTACCGCCGGTTTGTTGAGGGATTCTCCGTGATTGCACGACCCCTTACTTCCTTGCTGAGGAAGTCCACCAGATTCGTTTGGTCCGAGCCTTGTCAGCGCAGCTTTGAGAAGCTGAAGAGGAGGTTGACCTCGGCTCCCATTCTAGCCCAGCCTGAGGGAATAGAGGATTTTGTAGTATATAGTGACGCCTCCTAACTAGGATTGGGGTGCGTTTTGATGTAGAGGGGTAGGGTTATTGCGTACGCT
Organism: Fagopyrum esculentum; assembly: GCA_033239045.1. Taxonomy (NCBI): domain Eukaryota; kingdom Viridiplantae; phylum Streptophyta; class Magnoliopsida; order Caryophyllales; family Polygonaceae; genus Fagopyrum; species Fagopyrum esculentum. Next base: position 39,143,128 of record BSUD01000003.1, read on the forward strand.
TCTCGGCAGTTGAAGCCGTACGAGGAGAATTACCTTACCCATGATCTTGAGCTAGCGGCATTGGTTCATGCCCTGAAGATCTGGCGACACTACTTGTATGGGGCCATGTGTCAGATCTTCACAGACCATAAGAGTTTGAAGTACATATTCACTCAGCGGGAGTTGAATAACCGCCAAAGGAGATGGTTAGAGCTGATTAAGGACTTTGATTTGGAGATTTTATACCATCCGGGGAAGGCGAACGTAATCGCCGACGCCTTGAGTAGGAGGACACCTCGAGAGGATGCGATAACTCGGCTTACGGTTCAGCCTCAGTTGTAGAGGGATTTGATGGAGTTAGAGATGGATATCCGGTTCCCGGATACGAGTTGTCACTTGTCCGAGTTAGAGGTACTACCTGACCTATCCGGAGAGATCCGACAAAAGCAGGAGGGATGTCCCATCTTGACTAGGATTCAGGACAGGATGGCCAGAGGAGAGGCACCGCAGTTTATCACAGGGACAGACGGATTGTTGAGACGTTAGGGACGTATTTGTGTACCGTCAGACCTAGAGTTGAGAGAGCGGATTTTACAGGAGGCCCATTCTACTCCTTACTCGGTGCATCTAGGTACGAGTAAGATGTACCAGGATATTATGATGTCTTATTGGTGGGGCGGGCTTAAGCCCGATGTAGCTAGATATGTGGCCAGATGCGCGACCTGCTAGCAGGTCAAGATCGAGCACTAGAGACCCGGAGGAGAGCTTCACCCACTGCATGTGCCGCAATGGAAGTGGGAGGACGTATCCATGGATTTTGTCACCGGTTTGAGACCGAGTAGGAGCTTTGATGCGATTTGGGTGGTAGTGGATCAGCTGACGAAGACTGCACATTTCATTCCTATTCGGGAGACGTGGCCGGTGAGTCGTCTAGCTGAGGAGTTTACTCATCAGATTGTGAGGTTACATGGAGTCTCGAGGACTATCATCTCGGATAGGGATGGGCGTTTTACTTCGAGGTTCTGGCATCAGGTACACGCCGCCCTAGGTTCGAGTCTTCATTTCACCACCGCATATCATCCACAGACCGACGGCCAGTCCGAGCAGACCATTCAGACCTTAGAGGACATGTTGCGGGCATGTGTGCTAGACTGGGGCATGTATGGTCAAACCACCTTCCATTGGTGTAGTTTTCGTATAATAACAGTTGACACGCATCGATTGGGATGGCACCGTATGAGGCGTTGTATGGACGGAGATGTCACACGCCCTTGTGTTGGGACGAGCCGGGCAGTTCTAGTGTTGTAGCTCCAGACCAGATACAGGATGACATGGCTAGGGTTGCTTTGATCCGAGAGAGGATGTTGGCCGCGCAGAGCCGTCAGAGGTCGTATGCAGATAGGAGACGTAGACCCCTAGAGTTCAGAGTAGGAGCTCAGGTCTGGCTGAGGGTATCACCGACACGGGTCGTCAGGAGATTTGACATTAAGGGGAAGTTAAGTCCCCGATATGTCGGTCCCTTCGAGATTTTGGAGAGTGTCGGAGAGGTGGAATATAGGTTAGCGTTACCACTGAGGTTGGAGGGTATTCACCCGGTGTTTCATGTATCTCAGCGGAGAGAGTACATACATGACCCGAGGCACGTCATTAGCCACGAGGACCTGGTGGTCGACCCGGACCATACTTTCGCGGAGCATCCGATTGCGGTTTTGGAGCGTCGCACGAGACGACTTCGGTCGAAGGAGATACCGATGCTAAGAGTGCAGTGGTCGAGGCGAGGAGCCGATGAGGGCACTTGGGAGACGGAGGATAGTATCCGTATGAACTATCCCGAGTTTTACCCAGGATTAGCGACATCTATAGGACCATCGGGTTAGTCCCGAGAATTTTTTTCCTTGGTTGTGTTTATGTGATTTGCAACATGATATGTGTGTGTGTTTATTATGTGTATATCTTGCGAGTCCTGATGTGTCTAGGCGAGTAGACTTTGAACTCGAGGGCCGTAGTTACTACAATATAGTGTTCCGAGTGGTTATCGAGACTAGGTCGTTTGAGAGTTTTGCGTTTAGCAAGTTTTGGGACGAAACTTGTTTTTAAGGGGACCTAATGTAACGCCCGATTTCCATGTTCTCCCCCTTGCGTATTCCTATCGATATTCCTTTATATATATATATATAAAGTAGTTTAAGACAAAAAAAATTAAATTCCTGAGTACGAGTATATTTTAGGTTTATTTTTTTCGGAAAGTTCGGAAAAGTTTCTCTTTCGGAAATCCCGTTCCGGATTTTTATTTCGATTCTATCCCTTATCTCTTTTATTAATTATAATTTTTACTTCCCCTTTTTTCTTTCTTTTTCCTTTTTCTTTCTTCCCTTCCTTCCCTGTTGCTTTTGTCGGATGAGAGCAGCTGACCTTTGGCCTCCCTAGCCCCCTCGTTGACAAAGCTGGGCAGCATAGCCTTCGACCTTTGTCCTCCCTCTCCTGTGCCCTACTCCTTCACTCGGCCCAGACCTCGGAGGCCCTTCCTCACTCCAGCCTTCCTTCTCCCTTATGTTTCCCTTTCCATTTGCTGTTGTGTGAACTGAACAACCACCCTGGAGATCCAGCAGCCTCGAAGGAGTGCCGCCGGGTTGAAGTAGTCCCTCCCCGCTGCTGCATCAGTCGACCGGAGCGCCGCACCCCTCCCTCCGCCCTTCTGCTCCGCCTCAGCCCGCTGGAGACGCGGCCTGGTGAGCTTCGCCCCTCCCTCTCTCTTCTCTTTTTCTTTGTTTTCTTCTCAGCTGTGTAACCGTGGTGGTCGAGTCTTGAGACAGCGCCGGATTCTCGTCACCGCCTTCCCCTCTTCGCTTCCTTCAGCCACGCTGGAGACCACACCGCCTCTCCCGATTAACGCCGGTGCTGCCCTGCCCTTGCTGGACCTGCGCAGCGACTAGACCCATTTTTCCCCTTCTTCCTCTGTTGCGTAAATTTGGTTGAAGAATCAACTTTGGGAATATTCTAATTTTGACCCCCTATTTGCTGTAATTGCATTTGTGACCGCATTTCCTGGATAACTGCAGTTTGTACCCAGAATTATTAAAAATTGCAGTTTTGGCGACTGTAAGAATTTTATTACAAGTTTTAGTCCAGTTTTTGAGCTCAGGGAAAATGGCCGAGTTGTTGAGTTGAACGTCTTATCGGAAAATATTAAATTCGTTGTTTTGGGTATAATCGTGTTTTTCACCTTGAAAATGTTTTACGGATTTTGACCTTGTTTTGAAAATGAGTTCCTCTAATTATATCTAAACCGTTGTTCAACCAATCTAGCTTATAAACTAAATTCTTGTAGCTTTGATGTATAGGTCCGGAAGCACCCGTTAAGTCCACCTAATCCGTTCTCGACATCCATAGCATGCGCACTACCTTAGAACCCACGTGAGTACCCTCTCCGTCTTTTTAGTTCTATGGCGGTAGTGTATCATACTAGGTGAATCTAGTATAACGTAGAGCAAATTCCATATAGTGGCCGTGACCTTAGGTGTTAAGAATAGTTTATGGATTGTTGTGTGCATCGACAAGTTTTCTTAGATAATCAAGGATATGGGAACTAGCATGCTAATTATGATCTTACGAGTTGAGAATATAGAAGTACGAGAGTTGTTACCTTGTCGAATAGTTGATGATAGTATGCCTCGTTGTGATCAGGCATTGAGCGTTTCCTGCAAAAAGCCTAGAGGATTTATTCGTGTACCTTGAGTGAGGTAAGTCTACAAACTTACTTAGCTAGCTTTTCGTATATGAGTTGTGACGTGTGGGTGGTGTGTGCTATTCCTGTAATATCTGAAAATTTTATTTCCGTTTAATTCCGAGTCAAACCGGATGCCGGCCGATTTAATCTTTCTACATGATATTTGATATCATGAACGACCACAAATTTTATTATTTTATGTGATATTTATATTTACATAAAATATATGTTACCACATTTTTATTTTAATCTTACAAGTAGTAGATCATTTGGGACATCAAGACAAGTCATGACAAGCCCATGAGATCAATTGACAAGGCCAAGACAAAGCCTTGACGAGGCCCAGACAAGGCCCGATCCGCAGTGCTGGCCGGCCAACCCAAACACACCAGCAACCTTCCTCCCATGCTGGCCCTAGACACCCTGCATTTCACGTAGCAGAAAATCTCTTCCAAAGCCGCAATTAACGTCGAACCTATCTTCCACTTTCCTTCCATCTGCACCCTATCGAGATCTTCGACTTCGGCCCTCATTCCTTACAGGAGAACACGGTTTCCTTGTAAAGACCATGGATGAACCAACTGCATGATCTGGTTCTTACGTTGCTGAAGAGAGGAGATCAAACATACCTTGACAACCGCTCATTCTCACTCTCTTGTTACCCTCGTGAAAGATCTGCCCTAAACCTAGCGAATTCCTCGATCTTCAACCTTCCCTCTCAACACACAGCGGTGTACACGTCGGCAGTCTGCAAGCCTTACCCCTCTTCCTCGACAGAGATGTTGTCTACGACCCTCTCTTCCATACCTTGCACGCGACGCAGTGGACCTCGTTCGGCAAGGTGAACTTTATGTCTCCCTTTTCCCTCTTTAACTTCCTCCTTGCTGCTGACTAGTGCAATCTGGACAGCGACCTTCCCAACAGATCGTGGACAGCCGACTCCCTTGGCTTCTGATGCCGGATCTCCAACCCAGGAACCCTAGCAGCAGCAAGTCATGACCCTTCTTTGCCTTCATTCACGCAAGCATGTCTTGTCCAGCTAGTTAGGTAAGGACTGCAACCCTCTTCTATGCGTTACCCTCTTTGTTCATATGCTGATTAGAGTACCAATTGATGTCTTTAGACCTTCCCTAACAGCCTCGGAAGATAGCTTGAAAAGCTGAGGCGTTTTCTGAATTTTTCGGAAGTGACAAACAGTCAACTTCGGGTCCAGATTTGGGTAAGTTAGATTTCTTCGTTTTGGCTGGTTTTTGGATATGTCATAGTCGGTATTGCATAGTTCATTATACTAAAATTTTAGAGGAATCCATGTTACAGTTTCAAAGTTATGGTGTTTCAAAGTTGACTCCTCATACAGTTTTCATAAAAGTGCTCACTGTTGAGAAAAACAGCATGGGATGCTGTTTTGTAAGATAATTTTGATTAGGCTTTTGATCTCTGTTGGGCTTGAATTTTGGATATGATATAGTTGGCATATTGTGGTAGAACATATTAAAATTTGGAATGAATCCAACAAGTGGTTTAGGAGTTATGATTTTTCTAAGTTGGGACTTTAAACAGTTTTCTGGATGTTGCTGAAATTGCTGAGTGCTGGAATTATTTGGTATAGTGCAGCCATGTGTGAGCTTAAGTTTGGATATCTAAGAAACATAATTCACCGTTCAGTTTTTAGTATGTTATATAGTGTCATGCATAGTGTGGTGTATTAAAAGTTGTGGTTGATCCAACTGTTGAATTTAGATCTATGGAGGTCCAAAGTGGACTGGCTGAGCAGTTAAGAAATACTCAGTTTTTAGCTAAGTCTGAATTTCTGGTTTTGGAACCGACTTTGAGAATTTGTGTAGAAGTGATTATTATGTATTTTTGGGGAATTATGGCTAGTGTAGATAGAGTGAATAGCATAAAAGACTTAGAGATTTTTGTTAGACTTTTTATATTTTTATTCGGTTCTCATATCTTAAACCAAAGTCGGGCCTTAGCGACTTTTTATGAAAAGCAAGAATGTAGTTAACTCTTCTAAATCTTTAGCAAACTTTCCTTTGAGAGTTTGATTGTGGTTTGAGTTCCAAAGAATAGTTTGGAACTTTGTTATGGAAATTTATAAAGTTTCGGGACCAGGGAAAAAATAGTCATTTATCCGTGTAAGGGTATTTTGGTAATTTATCTGATGATAGAGTTAAATATCTTAGAAGTCAAAGACTTCTAATTAAGTGGGATACATTATTGATCCACTTGCCTTTCATAACAGGCGGTTGAGTTCCTGCGGTTACAAACCGAGTCGAGATAACGGGATTATGTTTGAATTCAGGTAAGTCCTTTGGGCTTACTTAGCTGACTTCTAGATATGAGTGTGGATAATGATAGTGGTGTGTGAATGAAATGTTTATAATTATAATTTAGCATTAAATATCTACCGACCTATACTTTGGCCTAAGAGTAACGGGCGGTGGCATTCTGCTCAATTAGCCTGAGGGCGCTGGGGGTTTCTGTAGGCACTATTCCACACTCGGTTTGTAGTGATGCTATCGGCGGAGATAAGCTAGACCTGCACCCAGTTGGATAAGGAACGGAGGCGAGAACTCTTAAGATTCTCGTGCCACAACTGTAAAATGGAATAAGGTGAATCACTTAATTGTTAGATAATAACCGGTTTGTGTGCCAGCATGATGCTTGTTTTATGTTACCTTGGTTGTGTTTGTGCTATCTTTATTCTTCTTATATCTATATTGTTAGCTAACGTTTTATCCGTGTTGTAGTTTTGGTAGAGATAAACAGTTGTAGAGAGAGATTCGGGACGGATGGTCAGCCGGGTCCACATACTCATTAGATGGGGGACGAGGGAGTCTTCCTTTCGGCTTGCATGTTATATTATATATAGATGTTTTGTAAGGCTGTCACATGTGAACATTCATACAATAAGATATTATGTTTTGAAATTGTTTTAAATACATTTGTGCCTTGTTGTAAGATCCTAGTAAAATTGTTGTTAACCCAAGGTCGGGACCCATTGTGAGGTCCTAACCAGTAGCTCCCCGAGTTTTGAAACTTGGGGTGTTACAATTCCTATTAATTGTTATGATATAACTTATAAATCGGACTAGGATGTGGACGTGTTATTATTTATTTGACCCAAGTGTATGATAACGAGTGGTGATCACTTGTCCGGCCCAAAATGGGGTTGGCTGGGAGGTGCCTTGCGACCAGTCCAACAGGTGATGCTGATTTGCATCCGGTCCAAACCTGCTTGGTGAAAGGGGACAAGGGCGGGATCCTTGTGATTTCCGTGTCACAACTAAATGAAATTAGTAATGGAATAACTTAACTAAAACCGGTTGTATAGATGTCTTGCAGGTTAGGGATGCCGCCGAGTGAGGTGGAGGAGTGGACAGCCGGGGGTCTCCGTACATTATAGGACGGGGGCGTTTTTGAGTTTATTCTTGTTATGTTTGGCTTTATGGTTTTCGGATTTATGTTTTGAGTTGTGTCGTTTTGAGGACTTTGTTGAGTTTCCACTTTGTACTTTTACATTCCGTTCTCGCATACATTATAAACGATTTGAGTTTTGCCTTTATTTGTGCCATGTTGGAAAGGTCCGGTGAAAGTGTTGTCAAGGTAAGGGTCGGGACCCATTGTGAGGTCTCGCCCGTAGCATCCCGATATCCCGCGGATTTGGGGTGTTACATTTATATAGTAATCTTAATAAAATGTTTCTTATTCAATATTTTTCGTTTAACTAATGATTAACAATTTTTTAGTGATAAATTATTATACTAATGAAAAAATCATATTAATATTAATCTATTTAGACATTTCTTGATAAATATATTTAGACAAACATTTTTTACCTATTCTAAAAAAATATTTTACTTATTATTCATAGCAAATCTATAAAATTTATAAAATATTTCCTACTCAATATTTTTACTTATTTACACATTTCATATTGACATTTTTCAAAAAATGTAATAACATTTTTTTTTCCTATTCTTTAACTTATCTATTTAGACTAATTTGTTTATACATTTTCTATTTAATACTAATCTTAGCTAAGTAAACGATATTTTCTTAACCAAATATATTGCAAGCCTAAACTAATCTAACTAAACTAATAACATATTTTAACCCTAAACTAATATTTTTATACTAGCAAATCTTTCATATTATAAAAATTTTAACATTATGTTTTTATATTACACAAAATTACATGACTAAATACAATGATCTAATCTAAGTATATACTAACAAAATATGTAAACTTAAACTAATCTAACTAAACTACAAACATGTCTTAACCCTAAACTAACAATTTATACTAACAAAATATGTAAACTTAAATAATTTGTTTAAGATTCTGTTTTTTTTATATTATACAAATTTAAATAACTAATTATAATCATCTAATTACTAACAAAATCCTAACCCTAAATAAGCTAATACAAAATTAACAAATATTAAGAAGGAATCACTTACTTGGAGAAAGGCTGCGGTACAGGGGTACAAGGGTGATCCGGTGGTTTCATTGGTGATCCGTCTGCAGTATAGAGGTGGTCTGGCAGCGGTCCAGCGGTGGTCCAGTGATCGGATAGTCTCCTACGAGGTAACTTTTATATTCTTATTGGAGAAAAAACAAGAAAGAAAGGAGATAGAAGAAGGAAGTGTAAAAAATATGAAGAAGAAGTGAGAATTTATAGGAGAAAGAAGTAGTCTTCAACCTTCGTCGTCTTCAATGTCTTCGTCGTCTTCAATGTGGAAATACCGTTCAACGCCCTCAATGATGCTCAGTTAAAATTTTCGCCAGAAATGCCAGACACGCGGTCAGCCACCGCATTTTTAACCAATAAAAACGCGGTGGCCCTCCGCTTTTTCTGCCACGGGCAGAAAAAGAAAAAACTATAACAGAAACGCGGCATTGACTGCGTTTCTCTTATTTATTTATTTTTTTAATGAAAGAATCGCGTTGACTCAACGCGTTTCTTTCCTTTATTTTAATTTTTTTTTAAATTTTCGTTTGATGTGGTTATTCACCATGTTTCTTTATAGAAGAAATGCGGTAAGTCACCACGTTTTAATTTCCAACCTGACACCATCGTGTATTCTCGGGAAAAAGTTTCATCCGAACCTAATTTTGGAAAAACTTTCGTAGTATCGTTTATATTGGCGAAGAATTCATGTTTAATGTAATTACAAAAATTACCTAGCATTTTGTATTTACATATTTGACCCAGATCTCGGAAAATAACATTTATGCCCTTGCAGAATTTATTTACATGTTTTGGCCATATTTTAATTGCAGTTTGTGACCCGAGTTTTTACAATTATCAATTGTGCCCTTTGTTGGATTATTTTCAGAATATGGCCCAAATAATATTTGCGGTTTATGACCCAAGCTTCTAAAATAGAATAAATTTCCCGGAACATGTTTTTACGATTTTAAACTTGGATTTTCTTACGAGTTTTATCTTATATTTGTATGTATTATATGTTATGTCCAAATTTAGCATACAATCTAAATTTGTTTAGTTTGGTGATAGGTCCGGAAGTGTCCCGATAAAGGCCAGAGAATCCTTTCTCGACATCCTTATATTGTCTTCCGTCTTTTGACAACACGTGAGTACCCTCTCCCCCGAGCTTATGATCTTACTCAATGTAGTTATGTTTAGTAGTATCATGCTAGGTTGGATCTAGTATAACTTAGAGTGAATACCAAGTATTGGTTATGGACCTTAGGTGAGTGTTTGAGGATTGTGAAATGTTTGATGACTTAAGGTGTTGATGTCATCTTGTGAGGCTTGTGAGGTTTTAGAATTAGAGTATATGGTTGTTGAGTTTATGGGCTAGAATATGCGTATCCTAACATGGTGTTGTTATCGTTGAGTTTGGTTGGAATAGGCATGTTTATCCTGGTATGTGCTATGGCTTATGATCCTGCGAGATCATGAGGTCTAGAAGTCTAAGGACTTCTAGCTTGTGCTGAGTGAGATGTGAGCATGAGAAATTCTAGGATGCGGTCCTAGAATGAGAGTCAAATGATCTTGCGTAGATCTTTTGTGTAAAAGTCTTAGACTTGTTGAGTTGAGCGAGTTGTTGATATAGATATTTTGTTGTGAGCAGGTGTAGACTTCTTCCCGAGGGAAGCGAGAGTGTTGCATGAGTTAGCGTTTGGGATGAGGTAAGTCTCCGGACTTACTTAGCTCGTATTCCTTGTATTAGCATCTATGTGTGTTGGGTTGTGTGTGTTTATCGTTTATGTTATAACAACTAAACCGGAAATAGGATTACCGACCTTTATATATTATTTGGCCCAAGTGTATGATAACGGGCGGTGACAACTTGCCTAGCTCCCGCGAGAGCTAGGATGTTCTTGGCGACTAGCCCGTGCTGGTTAGACGGTCGGAGGCATCCGTACCGTAACACCCCAAGTTCTTGGAACTCGGGAAGCTACTGGTTAGGACCTCACAATGGATCCCGACCTTGGTTTAACAACAACTTTACTAGGATCTTACAACAAGACACAAATGTATTTAAAACAATTTCAAAACATAATATTTTTATTGTATGAATGTACACATGTGACAGCCTTACAAAACATATATATATATATATATATATATATATATATATATATATATATATATATATAAATACATATATATACCCATAACATGCATGCCGTATGGAAGACTCCCCCGTCCCCATCTAATGAGTACGTGGACCCGGTTGACCATCTTCTCCGGATCTCTCTGCAACTGTCTATCTCTATAAAACTACAACACGGAATAACCGTTAACTAACAATCCATATATAAGTAGAATAAGGATATCACAAACACAATCAAGGTAACATAAACACTCATCATGCTGACACACAATCCGGTTATTATCTGATAGCTTAGGTGATTCACTTTATTCCGTTTTAAAGTTGTGGCACGAGAATCTTAAGAGTTCTCGCCTCCGTTCCTTATCCAACTAGATGTAGGTCTAGCTTACCTCCGCCGGTAGCATTACTACAAACCAAGTATGGACTAATCCCTAAAGAAACCCCCAGCACCCTCAGGCTAACTGAGTAGAATGCCACCGTCCGTTACTCTTAGGCCAATGTATAGGTCGGTATATCATTACTACTAAATACAACTATAAACACATCATTCAAACACCACTATCATTATCAACACTCATATGTGGAAGCTAGCTATTAAGCCTAAATGACTTACCTGAATCGAAACTCAATTCCCATCATCTCAACTCGGTCCGCAATTGTTGGGACTCAATATCCTGTCATAAGGGCAAGTGGGCCAAAGTTCACCCCATATTCTTAGAAGTCTATAACTTCTAAGATGTACAATCCCTTCAAGAGAAATTACTAAAATGCCCTCCTAAGGTAAAATGACCATTTTACCCCTGGTCCCGAAACTCTCAAAGATCCTATAATATATGCCCAAACTTTTCTTTGGGACTTAATTTCATAATCTAACTCTTAAGAGTTAGTTTAGCTAGATCTTATAGATTACACACTTTTCTTAACTTTTTTTTAAAAGGTCACTAAGGTCCAACTTTAGCCTATAAAACGAGACCCAAATAAATTCATAAAAATTCTAAGAAAATTACCCAAGTCATCTATGATATGCATACAAATCATAACGCCAAAAATGTCACTATAACACTAAACCAAACTCTCCATATAAATCTCCAAAGTTGGTTCCAACATCTAGTAATTTCATACTTAGCCAAAAATTTACAGATTTCTCAAACTGCACAACCAACCTACTTTCTACGCTCGTAAACCTAGATCCGACCGTTGGATCGACCTAAACTTTTGATACATCATACTATGCATATCCCTCTATATCATATTAAAAGTTGAAAGGTTGATTATACTTGTAAGGTATCTAAACGTAAGTTCCAACATGGCTGCACAACACAAAATATTTCCAGCACTTAGAGAATTTCAGCAACATCCAGAAAAACTGCTTACAGCCTCAAATTTGAAAAATCATAATTCCTAAACCTTTTCATGAAATCCGCTCAAAAATTGATATATTATATTATATAATCCTAACTATGACATATCCAAAATTCAAGTCCATCAGAGATCAAAAGCCTATTCAAAACTATCTCACAAAACTGCATCACATGCAATTTTTCTCAACACTCAGCACACTTATAAAAACTGTGTAAGGAACCAACTTTGGGACACCATAACTCTCAAACAGTAGCTCGGATTTCTCTCAAATGTTAGTATGATTTACTATGCAATACTAACTACTACATAACTGAAAATCAGCCACAACAGAGGAGTCTAACTTACCCAAATCTGGACTCCAAGTTAGCTGTTTGTCACCTTACAACCCGGAAAAATGAATCAGCTTTCAAGCCATCTTCTAGGGCTGCTATAAAAGGGTCTAGTATATAATTGAGGCTCTCATTAGCACATAAGTATAGAGTGTAATGTAGAGAAGGGAGGGGAGATGCTTACTCGACAAGAGAGACTCGACAAGCTCACTAATACGAGTAGGAAGAGGTTGAAGACGGATCAGAAACTGTCAATAGGATGCACCAGCGGCGGGGAAATGAGGCACCAGTGGCCAGGAGGGACGGCATCACACACATATCTGCTGTGTGAAGGAAGGTGAAGACAACAACGGCTGCCGAAGGCGAGGAGAGACCCGTTCCTGTGGTCCTCCTGTGTGGGCTCGATACTCAATACTGCGGGTTGGGAGACAAAAAACACCCACACTCAGACTCACTTATAGATGCATGCGTAGATGGATAGGTGGTTAGACATAGACAAACGAGAAGGCTGAGAAGGACGGAGAGAAAGAAGGAGGACATACCCAGTGCATGTACACAGAGACCGAAGAGCGAGGCAGTCGACTGTTGGGCTCGCAACTACAGGAGGTGGTCCGCTGTTCTCCAGCCGGTGAAAGACGAGGCAGCAGATGCGGCCTTGCCTTGCTGTCGGGTACAAGGGGAGGCTTTCCGGCGACGGTCCAAGGTAGAAGAGTTGGTGGCTGCGTGGAGAAAGCTGCTATTGGTGCCGGAACTGCCTGAGAAGACACGGAGGGAGGATGCCGATGGTTGTACTGTTGCATGTAGGAGGACGGAATGAAGGAAGGGGTGGCGAGGCACGTCGTCTTTGATGGTTATAAGAAGGAGGGGATGGGCTGTTGGTTTCCTCACGTGAAACGAAGAAGAGCGTAGGGTTAGGCGTGCAGAGGAGCGGCTGGGGAGAAGAGTGTGAGAGGAAGTGGTTGCTGAGGACTAATCCAACCCTCTTCACGGCCCAACTGGTGTGGAAGCAAGAGAGGCTTGTCAAGGTGGGCTGATAAACTCATCCTGATGGGCCCGGATGGCATTTTCTGTTGACCCATCTATTTTGGAGAGGCAAAGAGAGGTAAAGGTATTTTTATTATGAAATCGAGTTTCACATAAAATGACAAAAGGTAGAATAACATGAACTCCATATCACATAAAGTGATAAGACGTCGGATAAAGAGCAAAACTGGTCAAGGTCCGGTTTGCTTCATAATAAATTAGAAGTAAAAATATCCGGATATTACACCGTACCGTTCCACACCGGTAAGTAAGGACCGAGGCGGGACCACGGTGGTCTCATGTCACAAACCTAAGTTGAATTAGAACGGGATACGACCTAATAATAACAAAGATAATAAATCGGATTGGTGTGCTTTTATGTATGTTGTATGCTTGTGATGAGATTACTTGTGTTTGTGCCTTTCACCTTGATTCTAATGCTTTGAATATTAGCTAACAGTTACCGATTGTTGTAGATTGCCTTGCAGGTTTGGAATGCGGCCGAGAGATCCGGAAGAGTGGGCAGCCGGGGTTTCGTATATTTTAGAATGGGTTGGTTGGAGTTGTGTTTTAGTTTTGTTTATTGTATCTCGTATTTTTTGTAGGCCGCATGCATGGCTTTTGGTCTTTGGTTTTGTATCTCGGCTGTAGTCTTTAGTTTGTTTGCTTTGGGTTTCATTCATTGCATAAAAATGTTTTTCGGTTTTGGCCTTTATTTGTGTCTTGTTGCAAGATCCGGTAAATTGTCGTCAAGCTAAGGGTCGGGATCCATTGTGAGGTCCCAACCCGTAGCGCCCTGAGTCCCGCGGATTCGGGATGTTACATATATATAGTCAAGTAATCCTAATCCGGTTTCATGCTGAAAAGCGATAAGATACACACCACCATAATGTATCCAAATAATGCATTAAAGCGGCTAAGTAAGTCCGAGGACTTACCTCGTCTCAAAGCTAAACGAAACCAATATCACTTTCCGAAGGAATTTAACCAAAGCCTGTTCAAGACAAGGCACGATAATCAACAACTACTCGCAAGCTAGAAGTCCTTAGACTTCTAGTCCTATATCATCTTACTAGGTCATACACTCTCATAATCTAGGATACACTCCTAGCCCTCATAAACTCACGAGATCTCAACTATAGCCCCAAGTCCTAGGCTACTCTCATCCTAAACACTGCAATCTCAACCAACATATGAATACCACCTCAAGTCTCACAAGATCAACCACAAGGCTCACAACTGTAAAGAAACTCAAGATCAACACCCCACATGTCATAGAACATCAATAACCTCAAACACTCACCTAGAGGTTCCAAGCCACTACTTGGCATTTGCCCTAAGTTATGCTAGATCCAAGCCAACATGATTCTACCACTAAACATAACTAGATCGAGGAAGAAGGTACTCACACACGATCCAAGGTTGAAGATGATCTACGGACGTCGAGATTGGATATGTTGATCTATAACGGCCGCTTCCGAACCTAAAACCAAAGTTAAGGAAATTTAGCTTGTATGCTAAATTCGAACGGAATATAACGTATTATATTCTAAGGAAAAATCCCGATTTCAAAACAAGGTTAAAAACCCGCAAAACATTTTCCGAAGTGATCTATACCATTTTATAAACATGGGTCAAAATCCGAGATCGACTTTTCCGGGCAACTATGAAACTCAGCAAACTCGGGCCATATTTCCGAAATAAGCTTTGGGTCAAAACTATGATTTATTCACAAGGTCAAAAACTACATATCTCAAGAATAATAGGTCAAGACCATGATTATACAAATCAGTAGGGGCATAAGTTACAAATTCCACCAGAGTAGGTTCAAAACTGCAGATGTGGGTACAGTTTGCAATTATAACAATTTTAGGGCCAAAATTACAATTACACAAAAAGAGCCCTTCTTTAACCTTTCACATACGCAGTTTCGCAGAGAAGGGAAAGAAAGAAAGAGGGTGCCGGCGGCGCAGGAAGGGAGAAGGGCTCTGGCGGCTCAGCAGGCGGAGGGAGGAGTGGCGGCACCGGGGCGCTCCGCACGGCTGCTTCCAGGCGGCAACAGCCGTCTCCCCTCACAGCAGAAAAGATATAGAGCAGGGGAAAGGAGAGGGGTAGCGGCGGCTCTGCTGCTGGGGGCTCCGATCGATCGAGGCGGCAGCGGGGGCGGCTATCCTTCGATCCGGCGTTCCTTGGTGTTGCAACTCCCTTCAATTTCTGGTGGTGCAGCCTCCAATCTATCAATAACTATCAAAGAGAGGCAAGAGAAATAGAGAAAAGAAGAGTTCAAATGGGAGAGTGCAGGCGGGAAGTGTGAGGGGTTGGTTGTTGATGCAGAACGAGACAGAGGGAAGGCAATGTCACTGCAGGCTAAGGCTTGGTGGGCTGCAGATAGACGGGGAAACGAGGGGGAGACTCTTCGCTGCTCTCCAAGGCGGGAGTCTCCAGCTCATTAGCGTCCAAGAGAAAAGATGAATAGAAAGAGAGGTAAATAAATAAAAGAAAACGAATAAAAGGGAATAGGGCCATTTAGCTCGATCAAACGATCGGAACGGGATTTTCGAATCGGGAATTTCCGACTTTTCCGACTAAAAAAATAAAATACAGAAATACGTATATGTACACCAAGACAATAAAATACCCGGAACAAATATTTTTAAATATAAAAATATTTTAAATAATAACTCGAGCTACTAACGAATCGATAGAAGGGAGAAATACAAGGTCGGAACGCACCCAAATAAACGGGGCGTTATATTAGGTCCTCCTATAGAAAAGTTTTGTCCCGAAACTTGCTAAACGAACTCTCAAACAAACTCGTTTCGATAACCTCTCGAAACACTATAACTTGGTAACTATAGCCTTCTAATCCAAAGTCTACTCGCATAACACATCAAGACTCGCAAGATATACACATATGGAACACACATAACATATCACGTCACAAATCAAATCAAATAAGCACAACCAAGGAAAGATCTCGGGACTAATCCGATGGTCCTATAGATGTCACTAAACCTGCGTAAAACTCGACTAGAGATACTATCCTACGCCTTCCAGTTAGCCTCATCGGCTCCTCGTCTCGACTAGATCATCACAACAGACTACATGTCTCGAGTCATGTACGTACTGCCTCGACTGGTGCGCATGAACCCCGGGTGAACACTCTCTACTCTCCACGGTCACGCCAACCAGTAAAACCACTTTTCCCACTCTCTCTAAGATTTCAAAAAGGTCCCTTATATCGGAATCTCAACTTCCTTTTCGGGTCTTTCTTAATACATTATTTCCATTACGTGTCTCTTTTATCGTCTCTAACAAAGAATATCGGATTTCAAATTTACACCGTTGGCTTTGGTTCTTGTCAAACCAAACTTTGATGTTATGTTTTCTCATTTCTTGCCGCGAGTTCCAAGTAATGATAGTAGTACCTTACTTCACACTGCTTCTACTCACGAGACACATATGCTATTAATTTTACATCGTTCCTCAATACTCTATCAAGACCTTGTCTAGGAGAACCACTTGTACATTTCAAACCCATCATACCTCGAGACAATTTCAAAACAGTAGCACCAATGAATCTCCTCTTAACTCTCAACATCTCTATTTTCAATTTTCTTCTCACTCAATACTTCGTCGTCATCCGGAGTAGGTTAGCTATAGATGGTGTAACATAGAGAATCTCTCCACAAATCCGGTAATGACCATCACATCCAAGGAAACTTGTAACTTCTTCCACGTCCTTCGGGGGTTGCCATCCCGAGACAACTTGTCATACAACTTTTTCTCTTCTTTTTGAGTAGATCCAAATATCTTATCCAGGCATTAGTAAGCCCATATGGAATCACTAAAACTCGTAGTGACCATAGTTGTCCGGAATACCGTATTTGCAATATCCGAGTCTCGAATTCTCAGTTGGTGGCAATCAGACCTTAAATCATTCTTAGAAGATACTACCGACCCTTGCAACCGGTTGAGTAGATCCCCTATCCGTGGTGAGGTATACTTGGTTTTCATGGTTATCTTGCTCGGCTCACTGTAATCAATGTACAAACGGAGATTACCGCCTCTATTTTCGCAAACTGGTGTTCTCCATAGAAACTTCAAATCAAGAGTTTAAGATATACTCCAATATTAACTTCAAATCAAGAGTTTCAAGATATATTCCAATATGAACTTCAAATCAAGAGTTCAAGATAACACTCGGAGTTCTCTATAACGTTTCACTAATTCTAATGAACTCTTATCAATAAGTACTTACAATTGCTCCTTCACTTGCTTCCCCAACTCATGAATCTTCATAAGTGTCGTTCTATACGGCGCCTTTGATATCGGAATTGAGTCGAGCTTGACCTTAGTGGAAAAATCCACATTCTGACGTATTGGGACTGCGGGGTATCTCGGGTTTCGTCTTTTCTTCTCCCGTCACACAACGTAATAATCGACACAACCTTGCCTTAATACTTGACGGGTGGTCATAATACCAAAGATCTACCCCGCTCTGTTGGGGTGACGTCCTTCGTACACGTGTGTTGATCCATCTTTAGCTACAATGTTGACCGTCCTCTTTTAAAGATCCTTCATCCCCTGAACTCGAGAGACTTGCTCAACTCTTCTGACTTTTGGAGCCTTGGTTAAGTATTATGTCCGCTTAATCCCTCTTTTTCCTTTTTTGAAGGAATGGTGATAAGGAAAATCTCCTAAGCTTTCTCACTTATGTGCAACCAGAAGGGTCCAACTACAAGACTTAACTGTGCTTCCAAATAATTGACCTTATCTTCTTCTTCTTCTTCTTCTTCTTTTTTTTTCCACAACATCCCAACACATTGGGGGGAGTTCTTCGTATTCTTCATACGCTTGTATCATTCCTTCAAGTAGGTGAACTGTCAATCGGACCATAAGGGTTCAAATCTTAATCCTTCATATACTCCCCCGGATATCTCAAGTCGACATCTGGCTTCACAGCTTTGGTCTTCTCCACTCTTGTTCGTCACCTTTTGCATCTCTTGGTATTCCACGAATAGTCCCACAACGGTTCCAGCGTACCAAACTCCCTCCTTATATATTCTTTCTTGTGCGACAATAATAGAAGCCTCACTTCCTTCTGGTCCCCTCCCGGAAAATCACCTGAGGTCTCATTTCCATGGCGACTGTTGTGGTCCTTCGTCTGACGTCCAAAATAGCTTGATGTCGGTCCTTCCCATCTATCCCTAAGATGAGTTTTTGATGCACCAAGTGCATGACATAGAAGTCGGCTACCCTAGTACGGTTTCTCCAAACGAATGGGACAACCGGGTACCTTTCGGGTACCACTAACCTTACCCCCCTATCGGGTAACCCTATAATGAAGGGTCTCCCCTCTACCATAACTAAGGATAACCTAACTACAAAATCATCGAAATAAAAAAAAAACATAACACCCGAATCATATAATACCATGAAAGGGAAGCCAAGAGTCCGAATATTACCTGTAGCGTCCGGCGTTGCTGGATCAACGGCGCTCCTCAACTCAAAAACCCTAGCCAGAGTGCTTCTAGGATCCTGGGTGCCTCTAGGCTCCTGGGTGCCTCTACCTCGGCCCTGTCCCTGGGCTGGTCCCTATGTACGAGATTGACTCTGACCTCTCTGCTAAAGACCCTGAGCCGGAAACTGAGGTGGCCTTTGTCCCCCACCTGCCCCGCTAGCAGGCGAAGACCCCTGCTGGGACGGTGCCCCGCTCCGTCGACAATAAACTGCCTTGTGACCCGTCCTCCGCAGTTATAACACTGCCTCCCTCTCTTTGACGCTTGAGTAACAGGTGGGTAACTAGAACGCCCGTCACTTGGTCTATGCCCTTTGTCTTGAGGCTCCTCCTCCCATACTAGAAGATCATGTCCTCTGTCATTTGTCCGGTCCTCCGGACTGAGTAGCTCTCCTAGGGCCTGGTCGGTCCCTCTCGTATGCCGAATCTCGGTCCTGGTACTCCGTCATGGAGGCACAACAAAATCCCTCAAGGTAAGCATTGGTGGACTCCCGAAATCTCCGTGAAAATAGATAAACATGCTGGTCTGCAGGGGGTGCGGGGAGCCCCAATAAAGCTAACTCTGCCCGAAACCGTCTGTTCGCTTAAAAGTGTGTGCGTCAAAGTCTTAAATTTATATCTAGAATTTGAGCAAAAGCGAACCCGCAGTGTACGGATCAGCTGTAGTAAGGCAAGAAATTCCATAGTCGAACTCAGGGATTTGGTGAGAATAAAATCGATTTCAAATATCTGACAAAGTGCAAAAGCTTTTGTGATTAATAAAGGAGACAAATGATTCCAAGGATTCAAGTATCCGACTTCGGCTTTCGATTCAAGTCACTTCTAAAGATCAAAGGACAGAGTTGATGTTGCCAAGGTTATGTGTTTCAAAGGCAGGTATCGTACGGTGAAGTCCAAAACCTATATGTCTAATCCAAAGGTTCTCTCTATAAGGGTTGTTGAGGCTGCAATATAAAAAGGTCTAGGGATAAGAATTACACTCAAACTAACCACCCAAAACCCCAGGATATGACTCTCAAAGGTAAAGATGGAAAGCACACTTAAACCTTAATAAAGGATGTTGAGTCTCTCTATTACCCAAATCTTGAAATCTTTAGCTATTAAATGTAGAATCAATGATCAAGTCTCTTCACACAGTTAAATAGAGGTTAAAAAGGTTAAGCAAGGTTGAGATTTAGGCAAGGATTAACTTTGGTTAAAGAATAAATTAATTAAAGATCGTCAGAGAAATAAATCGTGCTGTTCATAGACAATTCGGCCGATTTCATCAAGAACATGTCAATTTTCCTGTTGTCACAAAGTTAAATCTCAACTCTCAAGGTCCAAATGGTTAAATGAGTTCAGTCTATCATCATCTAAGCCTCAATCATCAACTATTCTCCCCAAAATCACACGGTTTTTAGCCAACCATTTTCATAATCAAATCAAAATTAAGATTGAATGAATAAAATCAATTAAAACCCGAACTTTGAATAAAAGTCAAATAATCTCCGAATCTGTAATCAAATCTCAAAACTTATCAAAGAATCTCTCAAAACACTCAGTAATGTGTTCACAAACCACAAGAACTGGAAGGGAAACAAAAGATCTCACAACAATGATGTAGATTGACTTCTTGGCACTTTCCTTCAATCTCCTCTCCAAGAACCTTCAATCCCGCAAAATTGTGTAAATCTCTCTCGCTGTGAACTCCCGATTTTTTTTCCTAGGGTTCCAATGTATACTTCCTAGCTAATGGGCTGCTTGGCAAAACACGTCTCAGGCCCACAAGTGATGGGCTTTGGGTCGTTATATTTCTTTTGCCGAAAGCTGTAGAAAATCGTGCCCTTAAAACAAAGAAGAAAACCGTGCGATTTTATAGGAGGAAAATCGTCCGATTTTTATGGCAATTGACCCGATTTTCTTCAACAGAGAATGCTCGTCTCTTGGCTTGTTTCCTTCCTCCCTTTGGTGACTCTTTTATACACTTCCTTTGCTCTTTGTGACTCCTCTAAGACTCCTTAAGCTTCCTTATTAGCCTTAGATGCTCCTTGCTCTACTTTTGCTTCCAAATCCACCGAATTCACCTATAATTCAACCAAAACTCGTGTAGACCTCTATTTCCGGAATATAAATAAAATAAGCCAAAAAGGTACACAAATTCTCTCCAAATACAAGGTAAATTGAGGTAAACCTCTACAATATGCATGATTATAATGGTATATAATTCATGTCATCACTGTCTAATCTCCTCGATAACCGGACGTCCTCGAATCCTGCCTCTAAGAAGTCTTGAACTCGGTCTCTCCTTAGTGAGTCCGGGTAAAAGGTCTGCCTGACGAGGCTCGTCAGCTGATCCATCTTGGTCACACCTCCTCTAACTGTCCTCCACCAATACTGGGCCTGATCCCAGAATAACGTCTTGACTACCTCGACATGCCTCTCCTCCGGGCAACGGATTGCCTATAAAGGCGACTCCGCATGCCCAATCCAGTGCTCAACCTCTAATCCTACGCTCCCATCAAAGTAGGGTACATGCTGCTGGTTGAAAGCCTTTAAGCATGAATCGGGTCTCGGAGACCTTAGCTCGTCTGTCGTCCTGACATCATCCACAACCGGCTCGGGTGCAACTACTACTGGTGCAACTACCTCTAGTGTAGCCCTAACCGGAGTCACCCTTTGTGAGACCTCATCTGATCTCGCTGGTGCAGGTACAGGTACTACTGGTGCGGGAGGTGGTACTCCCATCCTAAACGCCTCCTCAACTCGACGTACATCGTCCTCAAACACATCAGCTCCAATTGATGCTCCCTAGCAGATGGGGAACTACGCGCCCCGGACCTCACAATTGTCCTATCTCTAGCCTCGGGAATAATGCTCTCTGAGATGTCCTCTATGGGATCCTCAACAGCTGGCGGATCCACAACTGGTGGGTCCGCAATGGGGATACGTCCCCGACCTCTCGTGCCTGGAGGTATCCTTGCTCGTCCCCTACTTGGGATGGTAGGAGGGAGAGGGGATCTACCCTTGGCAGGTCCTACGTATGCGGTAGCTCTCGTACGTGCCATGTGATAGCGGTTTGCGTTTATTTATATATATAAGTACGTATGTAATACTTACAATATAAAAATCAAAGGAAACTTGCAAAATCATAAAAAGATAAGCAAAATTAAAGTATACAACCAAGGCATTCAAGCCCAATCATCCTCTAAGGTCACATGCATATCTAGGTACATACAAGTCCAAACAAATCATAAGGCCATATACATACATACATACATACATACATACATACATACACACACACACACACACACACAATATAGAGTATAGATCCTATGAGAACACCCCTAACGTGTATACATGAGAACAAATTCGTAATTATTATTAGTTTTGTTACGAAGGTGCCATATCATTTAATGTATTATTCGTAGTTATTGTTGGTTGAGTGGATTATTCGTAGTTATTGTTGCATTCCTAATTATTATTATTCATAGTTATTATTAATTATGATATCTAATCTAAATCTCAACCCTTAATACTCACCATCCAACGGTGTACGACTGTTCTCATGTATACACGTTAGGGGTGTTCTCATGGGAACCCCACCCCATACATATATATATATATATATATATATATATATATATATATATATATATATATATATATATATATATATATAATACATACATCAAGTCCAGAAATCTACGTCGCCGAGGTTTGCGTGAGGAGTGGTGGTCCAGTACATTCTGTCCCAATCCTGACTCATGCATATGAATTTTGAAAACAAAAATTCAGAACCCGCGGGGTTCTGATTATTCCTCATTCGGCCTTTAGAAGGTTGCGAGTGCCATTGTTGTCAACCTAGGGCTCTCATACCACTTTTGTAACACCCCGAATCCGTGGGACTCGGGGCGCTACGGGTTGGGACCTCACAATGGGTCCCGACCCTCAGCCTGAAAAGAACCTCAGCGGATCTTTCCAACATGGCACAAATAAAGGCGTTAAAACTCAAATAGTTTATGATGTATGCGAGAAAAGAAAAGAAGGGATACAAGGTGGAAACATAGCCGAGTCCTCAAAATGATATAAAACGATAAAGAGATCCAAAACATACAACACAACATAATCCAACAATACAAGGGAAACCCAAAAATGTCCCCGTCCTATAATGTACGGAGACCACTCGGCTGTCCACTCCTCCGCCTCACTCGGAGGCATCCCTAACATGCAAGGCATCTACACAAACGGTTTAAAACCGTTAGCTCACATTCTAGGCATTATAAAGATCATATGGCACAAACACACACATAAGAACACATAACACACAACATGCTCGTATACATACACATCCGGTACTTATTCTCTTTTTAGGTTATTCCATTTCTGATTCCATTTGTTCTAGTGTGACACAAAAGTCTTATAACTCTCGCCTCTGTCCCCGTGTAACCAACTTGAGTGTGGCAGAGCTCAACCCGTATACCATGTGGAGTGGCGAAGAAGCCCATCCGTATACCATGTATGGCCTGGTCACAGAATACCTTCCACTCTCCCTCGGGAGCTGGGCAGTGATGTCACCGCCCGATAATAATAATAACAATGGACCAAATATATATAGTCAAGTAATCCTAATCCGGTTTCATGCTCAAAAGCGATAAAACACACACCACCTTAATGTATCCAAATAATGTAGAAAAGCGGCTAAGTAAGTCCGAGGACTTTCCTCGTCTCAAAGCTAAACGAAACCGATATCACTTTCCGAAGGAATTTAACCAAAGTCTGTTCAAGACAAGGAACGATAATCAAAGACTACTCGCAAGCTAGAAGTTCTTAGACTTCTAGTCCTATATCTTCTTACTAGGTCATAAACTCTCATAATCTAGGATACACTCTTAGCCCTCATAAACTCACGAGATCTCAACTATAGCCCCAAGTGCTAGGCTACTCTAAACTCTGCAATCTCAACCAACATATAAATACCACCTCAAGTCTCACAAGATCAACCACAAGGCTCACAATTGTATAACAACTCAAGATCAACACCCCACATGTCATATAACATCAATAACCTCAAACACTCACCTAGTGGTTCCAAGCCACTACTTGGCATTTGCCCTAAGTTATGCTAGATCCAAGCCAGCATGATTCTACAACTAAACATAACTAGATCGAGGAAGAAGGTACTCACACACGATCCAAGGTTGAAGATGATCTACGGACGTCGAGATTGGATTCGTGGATCTATAACAGCCGCTTCCGAACCTAAAACCATAGTTAAGGAAATTTAGCTTGTATGCTAAATTCGAACGGGATATAACGTATAATATTCTAAGGAAAAAACCCGCTTTCAAAACAAGGCTAAAAACCCGCAAAACATTTTTCGGAGTGATTTATACAATTTTATAAACATGGGTCAAAATCCGAGATCGACTTTTCCGGGCAACTATGAAACTCAACAAACTCGGGCCATATTTTCGAAATAAGCTTTGGGTCAAAACTATGATTTGTTCACAAGGTCAAAAACTGCATATCTCAAGAATAATGGGTCAAGACCATGATTATACAAATCAGCAGGGGCATAAGTTCAAATTCCACCAGAGTAGGTTCAAAACTGCAATATATATAATGATTTGGGTACAGTTTGCAATTATAACAATTTTAGGGCCAAAATTACATTTACAAAAAAAGAACTCTTCTTCAACCATTCACATACGCGGCTTTGCAAAGAAAGGAAAGAAAGAAAGAGGGCGCCGGCGGCGCAGGAAGGGAGCAAGGCTCTGGCGGCTCAGCAGGCGGAGGGAAGAGTGGCGGCACCGGGGCACTCCGCACGGCTGCTTCCAGGCGGCAGCAGCCGTCTCCCCTGACAGCAGAAAAGACAAAGAGCAGGGGAAAGGAGAGGGGTAGCAGTGGCTCTGCTGCTTGCGGCTCCGATCGATAGAGACGGCAGAGGGGGCGGCTCTCCTTCGATTCGGCGTTCCTTGGTGTTGCAACTCCCTTCAATTTCTAGTGGTGAAACCTCCAATCTATCAACAACTATCAAAGAGAGGCAAGAGAAATACAGAAAAGAAGAGTTCAAATGGTAGAGTGCAGGAGGGAAGTATCAGAGGCTGGTTGTTGATGCAGAACGAGACAGAAGGAAGGCAATGTCTCTCCAGGCTGGGGCTCGGTGGGCTGTAGACGGAGGGGGAAACGAGGGGGCGACTCTTCACTGCTCTCCAAGGAGAGAGAGTCTCCAGCTCATTAGCGTCCAAGAGAAAAGATGAATAGAAAGAAAGGTAAATAAATAAAAGAAAAGATATAAAAGGGAATAGGGCCATTTAACTCGATTAAACGATCAGTTCGGGATTTCGAATTGGGAATTTCCGACTTTTCCGACTAAAAAAATAAAATACGGAAATACGTATATGTACACCAAGACAATAAAATACCCGGAACAAATATTTTTAAATATAAATATATTTTAAATAATAACTCGAGCTACTAACGAATCGATAGGAGGGAGAAATACATGGTCGGAACGCACCCAAATAAACAAGGCGCTACACACTACTACCTAGAAAAGGTAAGTCAAGGCTCGGTTAAAGCAAATCTTTAACTTTGGATCAAAGCAAAAGCAAAGAACGTATGATAGAGGAAAACCACGGTCGGATCTTGAAGAACCACGACCGTGGAACTCAAGAACAAGCCGTGGAAAGCCTCGACGACGAGGTTTCTCGCAACTCTCAGGGTCCAATCTGTTTTGGTTCAATCTATCATCATCTATGCTACAACTATCAACCCTTCATCTTAGAATCGCTTAAAGGTTTTAGCCAACAATCATCATAATGAAATTCAAAATCAAATATAAAAGAGAAAAAAGGTAGAACCTTGAAATCTCAATAACAATGCAAACACAAAACCAATGTCAATAAAACACAAAATCCGTAACATGCGTTCAATGAATGTATAATAGAGTAGAATCTCTCTCAAATCTTAAAGAAAAAAGAAGAACGGGATGTCAATCTGCCTTCAAAGTGAAACCTTAAGATCTTTTCCGAGTACGCAATCTCCTAGTGCATACTTCTCCAAATCTTTCTTCACACATTAAACTCTTCCGAATGATCTCTCCTGTAACATCCGGAAATTTTATTTCTGGAAGTTGAGTTGTTTCCGACCTTTCCGCATCTGCGGCTTATTTCCCGCAGGCACGTTTGCTTAGTACGGGTTTTTAACGCGGGACGAGGACATCTTTTACTTTCCGACCTTGTGAAGAGTAGTGAGGGGACAAGGGGGCTGCTGACCCTTGGATATCCCCACCCCCTTTTGTCAGCCTCATTACTCTCTCCCTACTTCCCCACTTCTCCTTTCACGTTCATTTCTCTTCCTTCCACTCGTCTCTTCCTTCTTGCTTGCTCTCATCTTCTTTTGCTTTGGAAGAGCTGGGTAGGAGCTACAGCTTGGGTATTCCGGATCTGCTGTGGTAAGTGATCTCTTTTCCTACCTCTTGCTGATAGTTTTCCCTTCTTTCTCTTTTCTTCACTTCCATGGCTATGGAGGAAACTTTTAAAGAGAGATCTAGTAAAACTTTGCATGTCCCTTTCTTTAGATCGTTTAGATCGTGGTGAGGAAGCTAAGACCTGTGGTAAGAGTTTGGAGAAGGCCTAGCAAGAGAAGGAGGCACTAGGAGCAAAGAACCAGTCGAAGAAACAAAGATGACGGAGTTTTTGTTGTTCACCCGCTGGGGCGGACCACTAGAGCCGCAGGGGCGGATCAAGGCCACCACAGAGGTGGCCAGAGCCACCGTAGGGGCGGCACCAGACGCAGGGGCAGCGCTAGAGGTCTGTAGGGGCGGCGACAGGTTCTGCCGGGAGTGCCAGCGGCTGCGTTTTCTTCACTAGTAGTTTCCTTCCTCCCTTCCTCTTCGATCCTTCCTTTGAACTTATGTTGTTACCTTGTTAGAAGCATGCTTAGGATGAACCTAGGACTTATGAGAATGCCATCTAGTGGCTTGAACCTAGGTGCCCTTGATTCATTAGTGATCTTGAGTGTGTGAAGGCCTTGTGGTCTCTCTTCCATCTTACCTTCTTAGTCCACCTTTGTTTTGTACTTCATCTCTTATAGGTTGTGGGCTGTTGTTCCCTCTTTCCCGTGTTTATCATGTTCTTGACCTCTTAGAGGTTCAAGAGAGTCTTCCTAGCTTCTTGTTGTTGAACCCCATATTGGATTTTAGCTTTGGAGTGTGTTGTGAGTTTGATATTGACGTATATATCTTGGTGATCAGGCTTTGGTTTTCCTATTTGGAAAGTGACATTGTTGGTTTGATTAGCTTTAGATGAGGTAAGTCCCCGGACTTACTTAGCCGCTTTTATGCCTTATTCGGATATATTATGGTGGTGTATGTTTATCGCTTTTGAGCATGAAGACGGATTAGGATCTACTTGACCTTATTTATTACCGGCCCATCGTTACTATTATTCCCGGGCGGTGACATCACTTCGCAACTCCCGAGGGAGACTGGGGGGAATCTTTGCGACCAGGCCATACTTGGTACACGGGCGGGCTTCTTCATCACTCCCTCAGGGTATATAATTTGAGCGCCGCCACAATCATGTTGGTTACACGGGGACAGAAGCGAGAGTTGTAAGACTCTCGTGTCACACTTGAACGAAGGGATTAGTTATGGAATAACCTAAAAAGATATTATGTAATGAATGTGTATGTTGTGTGTTTTGTGTTCTCATGTGTGTTTGTGCCATATTATTCATATAATGCTTAGAATGTGAGCTAACGGTTTCAAACTGTTTTGTGTGGATGCCTTGTAGGTTAGGGGTGCCGCCGAGTGAGGTGGAGGTGTGGACAGCCGAGTGGTCTCCGTACATTTTAGGACGGGGGCGTTTTTGGGGATTTTCCTTGTATTATCGGATTATGTCATGTTGTACGTTTTGGATTCCTGTACATTTATGTCGTTTGGAGTACTCGGCTGAGTTTCCAACTTGTATCCCTGCCTTTCTTTTCTTGCATACATTATAAACTATTTTGAGTTTTATGCCTTTATTTGTGCCATGTTGGAAAGGTCCGGTGAGATTTTTGTCAGGCTAAGGGTTGTGACCCATTGTGTGGTCTCGTCCGTAGCATTTCGATATCCCGCGGATTCGGGGTGTTACAAAGTGGTATCAGAGCCCTAGGTTGACAACAATGGCACTCGCAACCTTCTAAAGGCCGAATGAGGAATAAACAGAACCCCCATGGGTTCAGACTTTTCTTTTTCAAAATTCATATGCATGAGTCGGGATTGGGTTAGATTGTACGGGACCTCCACTCCTCACGCAACCCTCGACAACGTAGATTTCTGGATTTGATGAATATACAATTGCATAGTTGTATATACACGCATATGGCCTTATGATGATTTTGGACTTGTATGTACTTAGATATGCATGTTACCTTAGGATGATTGGGCTTGTATGCCTTGGTTGTACTTTGGATTTTGGCTTCCTACTTACCATGCTTTAATAAGTCTTCTTTTATAAATAATATTATAAGTACGACATACATATCGAATTAATTACACCTAAATAAACGCGAAACGATACCAGAATGCACGTACGAGAGCGACCGCTTATGTAGGACCCGCCCGGGGTAGAGCACCACTTCCTCCTACCGTCCCGAGACGGGGACGAGTAGGGAGACCTTTAGGCGCGAGAGGTAGGGGACGCATCCCCAATGCGGACCCACCAGCTATGGAGTGACCGGGGAGCTAATTCCTGATCATGGTTTGATGACTGGAAAGAGTGATTCTTATTAGGCTCGACGATTTCACACTTCCAAGTCCTTCCACTGCCCAAACTACCAATCGCCCCACTATCTGCTAGTCTGATTTGACTCGAACTTCTGTCATGTCAAGCTTCCTCAGCCGCTGAGTTTCCCGTAGAAGACGTGGCGGAGAGTGTCATTCCCGAGGCTAGGGAAAGGACAGTTGTGAGGTCTGGGGCACGTAGTTCCTCATTTGCTAGGACCGGGGGAGCATCAATTGGGGCTACCGTGTTTGAGGACTATGTACGTCGAGTTGAGGAGGCGTATAGGAATGGAGCACCACCTCCAGCACCACCGGTGCCGGTGCCTGCACTTGCACCTGCACCCGCGAGATCGGCTGAGGTCTCACTGAGGGTTATACAGACTAGGGTCGTACCAGAGATTGTTGCACTTACAATAGTTGCACCCGTGCCGGTTGTGAAGATTGCTAGGGCTAGAGACAGGTTGAGGTCTCCTGGATCTGATTCATGGTTGAAGGCTTTCAACCAGCAAGATGTACCTTACTTCGACAGAAAAGTAGGGTAAGAGGTCGAGCATTGGATCTGGCACGTGGAGATAACACTAGAGGCGATCCGTTGCCTAGAGGAGAGGCAGGTGGAGGTGGTTCAGACATTGTTTAGAGAGTAGGCCCACTACTGGTGGAGGTCGGTACGAGGAGGCGTGACTAGGATGGACCTGCTGCTGAGACTTGTTAGAACTTTCTACCCAGATTCTTTGAGGAGAGACCAAGTCCAAGATTTCTTAGAGGCTGAGTTTGAGGACGTCCTAGTTATCGAGGCGATCAGGCGTTTCCGAGTGGAGTTGGCTTTTCTAGGGCCCGCTACACCTCTGGCAGAGCAGCATGTGTATCTCTTTTCTAGGAGATTGAGAGAGTCTACCCGTGCATACCTTGTGGGATTCCGTTGTGATTCCCTGGCCGAGTACCAGGACCGAGCCTCGGCATACGAGAGAGACAAACCAGGAGCTAGGAGAGTGGCGCAGTCCGGCGGACCGGACAAGCATAAGAGGATGAGACCCACTAGTTTAGGGGCAGGAGCCTTAGGACAGGGCCGTAGTCCGGCCCAGGGACGTACAGGACATCCGCCTGCTACTCAGGTGCCAAATAGAGGGAGGCAATGTTATAACTACGGAGGACATGATTATCTTAGGCCTGATTGTAGGAAGCCTCTGGTGACGTGTTTCTCTTGCGG
Source organism: Fagopyrum esculentum (assembly GCA_033239045.1). Lineage (NCBI taxonomy): Eukaryota > Viridiplantae > Streptophyta > Magnoliopsida > Caryophyllales > Polygonaceae > Fagopyrum > Fagopyrum esculentum. The sequence continues at coordinate 39,172,630 of BSUD01000003.1, forward strand.
TCAGACGGGCCACATGGAAGTTTATTGCAGACAGGGCAGGGCGCCGTCACATCAGGGGTCTTCACCTACTAGGAGGGTAGGTGGAGGGTAGAGGCCACCTCAGGCTCAGGCTCAGGTTTTCAGCAGAGGGGACAAAATCAGACACGTACATAAGGGTCAACTCAAGGTCAGGGCCGTGGTAAAGGCTTTGGTGAAGGTACACAAGAGACCCGTGGAACACAGGCCAGGGTGTTTGAGTTGAGGAGCGCTGTAGATCCAGTAGCGCCGGCAGCTACAAGTACTATTCAGATCCACGGACTTCCGATCCGAATTTTATTTGATACGTGTGCCACACACTCTTTTATATCTGATGAATGTGTAGCTAGGTTGTCCTTAGTTACGGTACTGTGGAGACCCTTCATTGTGGGGTTACCCGATGGGTGTAGGGTTAGTGGTAGCCGAGAGGTACACGGTTGTCCCATACGTTTGGGAAACCGAGATTGGTTTAGCCGACTTCTATTTCATGCAATTATTGCATGAAGAAGTCATCCTAGGCATGGACTGGATGGACCACCATCGAGCCGTTTTGGACATCAGCCGAAGGACCGTGACAATTACCACGGAGACAGGACACGAGGTGATTTTCTGAGATTGGGACCTCGGGAAGACCGGTATAGTAATTAGTGCGGTCCGAGCCGTGAGACTTATCGGCCAGGGATGCGAGGCCTTCTGGTGCTATGCTATGAAGGAGGAGACGGGACCATCGCTGGAGGATATAATTGTGGCATGTGAGTTTGAGGATGTATTCGGGGAGCCACCCGGATTACCATCGCAGAGGAGCGTTGATTTCACTATTGAGTTGGAGCCAAGAACGAGGCCGATCTCCAAGGCTCCATACCGCATGGCACCTATCGAGTTGTTGGAGCTGAAGAAGCAGCTCGAGGAGTTAGCTGAGAGAGGTTTTATACGCCCGAGCATTTCCCCTTGGGGTGCACTTGTCCTCTTCGTCAGGAAGAAGGACGGATCTTTGAGGCTTCGTATCGATTACCGGGAACTGAACAAAGTCACCATCAAGAAGAAGTACCCTCTACCACGCATCGATGATCTTTTAGACCTGTTACACAGAGCCTCTGTGTTTTCACGCATTGATTTGAGGTCGGGCTATCACCAGCTGAGGGTGAGAGAGGAGGACGTGCCAAAGACGGCATTCAGGAAGAGATATGGCCATTATGAGTTTGTCGTGATGCCCTTTGGGCTCACGAATGCACCCGCCGTCTTCATGGAGTTGATGAACGACATTTTCATCAACTTCTTGGACTAGTTCGTGGTGGTGTTTATAGATGATATCTTAGTCTATTCACGGAGTAGGGAGGAGCATGCAGGACACATGAGGACAACTCTTTGAGTCCTTCAAGATATACAGTTTTATGCAAAGCTCTCTAAGTGCGAGTTTTGGATGTCCGAGGTGGCATTCCTAGGTCACATAGTTTCCGCCGTGGGTGTCATGGTTGACCCGGCGAAGATAGAGTCCGTTTCTTCATGGCCGCCTCCTAGGACGGTCAAGGAGGTGCGTAGTTTCTTGGGCTTAGCGGGGTATTACCGCCGTTTTGTTGAGTGTTTCTCCGTGATTTCATGCCCGCTTACTTCCTTGTTAAGGAAGTCTACCAGGTTCGTCTGGTCCGAGCCTTGTCAGAGCAGCTTTGAGGAGCTGAAGAGGAGGTTGACCTCCACTCCAGTTTTGGCCCAACCCGAGGGCGTAGAGGATTTTGTTATATATAGTGACACCTCCAAGCTAGGCTTGGGGTGCGTTTTGATGTAGAGGGGTAGGGTTATTGCGTACGCTTCTCGGCGGCTGAAGCCGTACGAGGAGAATTATCCCACCCATGATCTTGAGCTAGCGGCAGTGATTCATGCCATGAAGATCTGGCGGCACTACTTATATGGGGCTACGTGTTTGATCTTCACATACCATAAGAGTTTGAAGATTATATTCACTCAGCCGGAGTTGAATAACCGCCAAAGGAGATGATTAGAGCTGATTAAGGACTTTGATTTGGGGATTTTGTACCATCTGGGGAAGGCGAACGTAGTCGCCGATGCTTTGAGTAGGAGGGACTCCTCGAGAGGAGGCTATAGCATGGCTTACGGTTCAACCTCATCTGAGGAGGGATTTGATAGAGTTAGAGATGGATACCCGATTCCCAGATGTGGACGGTCGTTTGTCCGAGTTGGAGGTACTTCCTGACCTGTCCGGGGAAATCCGGCAGAAGCAGGAGGGATGCCCGGTTTCGAGGAGGATCAGAGATAGGATGACCCGAGGTAGGGCACCGTAGTTTACGGTAGGAGCAGATGGCTTACTGAGACGCCAGAGACGTATTTCTGTACCGTCGGACCCAGAGTTGAGAGAGCGGATTTTGTGTGAGGCACATTCTACACCTTACTCCGTGCATCCGGGCACGAGTAAGATGTACGAAGACCTTAGGAGATCTTACTGGTGGGGCGGGCTCAAGCCCGGTGTAGCGAGATATGTAGCCCGATGCGTGACCTGCCAGCAGGTCAAGATCCAGCACCAAAGACATGGAGGAGAGCATCACCCACTGCTCGTGCTGTAGTGGAAGTGGGAGAATATATCGATGGAATTTGTTACTGTGTTGAGGCCAAGTAGGAGCGTCAACACGATTTAGGTAGTAGTAGATCGGTTGATGAAGACCGCACGTTTCATCCCCATCCGGGAGACGTGGCCGGTGAGTCGTTTAGCTGAGGAGTTTACCCGTCAGATTGTGAGATTGCACGGAGTACCGAGGACCATTATCTCGGATAGGGATGGGCGTTTTACCTCGAGGTTCTGGCAGCAGGTACACGCCGCCCTAGGTTCGAGTCTTCATTTCACCACCGCATACCATCCACAGACTGACGGCCAGTCAGAGCGGACCATTCAGACCTTAGAGGACATGTTGCGTGCATGTGTACTAGACTGGGCGCAGGTATGGCCAGACCACCTCCCATTAGTGGAGTTTTCGTATAATAATAGCTGGCACGCGTCGATTGGGATGGCACCGCATGAGGCATTGTATGTGCGGAGATGCCGTACTCCCTTATGTTGGGACGAGCCGGGGAGCTCTAGTATTGTAGCTTCGGATCAGGTGCAGGATGACTTGGCTAGGGTTGCCTTGATACGAGAGAGGATGTTGACCGCCCAAAGTCGTCAGAGATCTTATGCGGATAGGAGGCGTAGGCCTTTCGAGTTCTGGGTAGAAGCCCAAGTGTGGCTGAGGGTATCACCGAGTCGGGGTGTCAGACTATTCGGCATTAAGGGGAAGTTGAGCCCCCGATATGTTGGTCCATTCGAGATAGTAGAGAGAGTTGGTGAGGTTGCATACCGACTAGCATTGCCACCACGATTGGAGGGTATACATCCGGTATTCCATGTGTCTCAGCTGAGGGAGTACATCCATGACCCGAGGCACATCATTAGTCACGAGGACCTTGTGGTCGAGCAGGACCATACTTTTGTAGAGCACCCGATAGCGGTTTTAGAGCGGAGTACGAGACACCTTTGATCGAAGGAGATACCGATGTTGAGGGTGCAGTGGTCGAGGCGAGGAGCCGACGAGGCTACATGGGAGACGGAGGATAGTATCCGGAGGAACTATCCCGAGTTTTAGGCGGGTTTAGAGACACCGATAGGACAGTCGGGTTAGTCCCGAGCTTCTTCCTTGATCTTTACCTATGTGCTTGTGATGTGATATGTTTTGTATGTATACGTGATTACCTCGTGAGGCGTTTTGGTGAGTATGAGAGTGACGTTGGGCTTGAGATCGATAGTTAGCTTCCTCAGTTCCTTGCGTTTTCGAATGTGCATTGTGAATACCTTTAGCAAGTTTTGGGACGAAACTTGTTTTTAGGGGGGTTAGTTGTAACATCCGGAAATTTTAATTCCGGAAGTTGAGTTGTTCCCGACCTTTCCTCGTCTACGGCTTATTTCCCGCAACACGTTTGTTGAGTACGGGCTTTTAATGCGGGATGGGGACATCTTTTACTTCCCGGCCTTGGGAAGAGGAGTGAGGGGACAAGGGGGCTGCTGACCCTTAGATATCCTTTCCCCCTTTTGTCAGCCTCATTACTCTCTCCCCACTTCCCCACTTCTCCTTTCACGTTCATTTCTCTTCCTTCCACTCCTCTCTTCCTTCTTGCTTGCTCTCATCTTCTTTTGCCTTGGAAGAGCTGGTTAGGAGATGCAGCTTGGGTATTCCGGATCTGCTGTTGTAAGTGATCTCTTTCCACTACCTCTTAATGATAGTTTTCCCTTCTTTCTCTTGTCTTCACCTCCATGGCTACGGAGGAAGCTTTTGAAGAGAGATCTAGTTAAACTTTGCATGTCCCTTTATTTAGCTCGTTTAGATCGTGGTGAGGAAGCTAAGACCTGTGGTAAGAGTTTGGAGAAGGCCCAACAAGAGAAGGATGCACTAGGAGCAATGAACCAGTCGAAGAAACAAAGAAGACGGAGTTTCAATTGTTCGACCGCGGGGGCGAACCACCAGAGGCGGAGGGGCGGGGCCCGAGGTCCGCAGGTGCGGCGACAGGTTCCGCCGGGAGCGCTAGCTTGCTTCCGCGGCTGCGTTTTCTTTACCAGTAGGTTCCTTCCTCCCTTCCTCTTTGTTCTTTCCTTAGACCTTATGTTGTTACCTAGTTAGAAGCATGCTTAGGATGGACCTAGGACTTATGAGAATGCCATCTAGTAGATGAACCTATGTGCCCCTTGAATCTTTAGTGATCTTGTGTGTGTAAAGGCCTTGTGGTCTCTCTTCCATCTTACCTTCTTAGTCCAGCTTTGTTTTGTACTTGATCTCTTATAGGTTGTGGGTTGTTGTTCCCTCTTTCCCGTGCTTATGATGTTCTTGACCTCTTAAAGGTTCAAGAGAGCCTTCCTAGCTTCTAGTTGTTGAACCCCCTGTTTGATTTTATCTTTGGAGTGTGTTGTGAGTTCGATGTTGACGTATATATCTTGGTGATTAGGCTTTGGTTTTCCTATTAGGAAAGTGACATCATTGGTTAGATTAGCTTGAGATGAGGTAAGTCCTCGGACTTACATAGCCGCTTTTATGCCTTATTCGGATATATTATGGTGGTGTACGTTTATCGCTTTTGAGCATGAAAACGGATTGGGATCTACTTGACCTCATTTATCCTGGCCCATCGTTACTATTATTCCCGGGCGGTGACATCACTTCGCAGCTCCCAAGGGAGACTGAGGGGATCTCTGCGACCAGGCCATACAAGGTATACGGGCGGGCTTCTTCATCACTCCCTCAGGGTATACGGGTTGAGCGCCGCCACAATCCTGTTGGTTACACGGGCACAGAGGCAAGAGTTGTAAGACTCTCGTGTCACACTTGAACGAAGGGATTAGTTATGGAATGACCTAAAAAGATATTATGTAATGAATGTGTATGTTGTGTGTTTTGTGTTCTCATGTGTGTTTGTGCCATATTATTCATATAATGCCTAGAATGTGAGCTAACGGTTTGAAACTGTTTTGTGTAGATGCCTTGCAGGTTAGGGATGCCGCCGAGTGAGGTGGAGGAGTGGACAGCCGAGTGGTCTCCGTACATTATAGGATGGGGTCGTTTTTGGGGATTTTCCTTGTATTATCGGATTATGTCATGTTGTACGTTTTAGATTCCTGTACATTTATGTCGTTTGGAGTACTCGGCTGAGTTTCCAACCTGTATCCCTTCCTTTCTTTTCTTGCATACATTATAAATTATTTTGAGTTTTATGCCTTTATTTGTGCCATGTTGCAAAAGGTCTGGTGAGATTGTTGTCAGGCTAAGGGTCGTGACCCAATGTGTGGTCTCGCCCGTAGCAGTCTGATATCCCGCGGATTCGGGGTGTACATCTCCCAGGTATGCAGCAAAAACCCTAGCAAGCCGTAAATGTAGTGTAGATAGCGGATGATGTAACTTCTCTCTTTCTTCAGCCTTCTTATAGGAGGAAAATAGGGTTACAAAAGCCCATAACCGCTGCTGGCGTGGAAAATATGACACGTGGCAACCGTTCGAAGAACCACGGCCAAGAGCAAACTTCCACACCCGTGGAACCACCGTGGAATGACTTCTTTGCTCTCTACATACTTTTCCACTGCCATAATTAAATTAATTTACCAAAACCACGGTCGTGGTTCCTTTGTGTTTGGCGGTGGAATGTCCAAATTCTTCGTTAAAGCCTTTGTTTCGTAAAGCTTTCTAATCATGCTCCTTCCTTAGCTACTCCAATGCATCCTCTTGATGCCTAGCATGATCAAATACTCCTACATACTCCATTTATGCTCTAATCCAAGCCTTTATTCACCTAAAATCACAACAAAATTTGTGTAGATCTCTATACCAACATAATAGGTGAATGTGCTCACAAATGCTTCAAACTCATATCCATATACACAAAAGAAGACGAAAAACAACCAAAACATGTGCCAAAAATATCGTCATATTTCATGCTATCAAAATACCCCATACTTGTCTCTTGCTTGTCCCCAAGCAAGGTTTTCAAAAGCTAGAACGTAAGGTACAATGAAATATGAATCCAAAACCAGGTAAAACAAATCTTTTTGGTATTGTGCTCCTTTTCAATAGATCACTCTCAAATCCTGCTTCATGTTTCCTTGAAAACTTCTATGTACATAAAACGAATCATGTCAAGCAAAAGAAACATCATACATTGAAAGAGCTCCAAGACAAAAATCATAACCAAAAGTAATGTCAAAATCAATCATGTCAAATTCCAATTTAGATTACTAAGCCAAACAACAATCCAAAGATCTTAAGGACTTTCAAGCAAAGGTCAAGAAACGTGAATAGATGGGATGCATATAGGATATGTGGTGCAAAAATCCGGGAAAATGGAATAACATAATTTTTTTTTTCTTTTTGCAAACTTGAATCTACCACCATTGAGAGCTTTGCTATCCCTTTTCAGCACAAAATTCTTTTCTACTTTACTTTTAGAAGTATGGACAACGGTGCACAAAAACCGAAGCCTAGGAGATCGGCGAGTCTCAGTTTCGAGATGCCTCAAACCCTTGATACACATACCATAATCCATTAGGAATATTGCTCAATCCGACTTTGGCAAGACACAAACATCCGGCTATGTGAATGGTGCCGAGTTACTCATTATCATGATTGACTTCCCCAAACCTATTTTCTATACTTTGAATGCAAAATTTTCTTTCATGGCCCTCCCACATCAAACATGCCAAAATTACACTCTTCCTAAAGGAGGCAAAAATTTTCATTGAGAGGTTGAATGAATAAAGAAGAAGCAAGAAAAATCGAGGTGCGTTAATCATTTCATAAAGAAGCGCAAGAACTTATAATGTGATTTCAACCTTCATTGCTCAATATGATTTAGATAAAAATCTTTCACATTATGAAACTTGTAAGAAGATCAAACAATGTATTCAATTTCTTCACAATTCACAACTCCAATTAAGCACATAAATGTCATAAAAAATTCAATCCACAAGTAGATCCATCGTTGAGGTCATTTCCAATCCTAGAAGCACAATATTTTTCAAAATTTTCAAAATTTTATGGTTTTTTCAAAGTTAAAAAAGCAATGCAAAAAGGGAAACGTGTGACAAAGAAAATAAAGATGCAAGTGTTTATTGGTAAAGCGAAGAAAATGTGTCAAGTTATTACATCAATAAGAGTGACACCCCACCCCATACTTAGGATTCCTTAGATGTGCGTGAAGTGGCTTCAATTCCAAGGTTGTAGATGCTTTTAGAGTTTTATGAGGGCTGTCCGAGGTCTCCTTGGATGTCTCCAAGGGTGTGGAAATGGTGGAAGAAGAAGCAAGAACGTTTGTAGAAAGAACGGAATGTTCTTCAGCATTTTCCAATTCCACGGTGTCACTGTTACTTCCACGGCCGTGGAAGGTGTCTTTTTGGCCGTGGTTTTGCATGTCAATTAAATCTTTGCTCTCGACATACTTTTCCACGGGTGAAATTGGTGAAACCACGCCCGTGGAAAACACCGACTAGCCGTGGTTTCTGGTGTTTTCCGAACTATCGTACAATTTTTCGAATTCTTCAACTTGCACTTCTTCTAACTCTTCCAAAGCATCAATCTCAGCATTACAATCCTCTTCCACTCCCTTTTCCATGATGCTCATAGTTATGACCTTTTGCAACGGATCTTTAAACAAGATTGAACTCACTTCTTCTCTAGATACCTCTTCATCATAAATGTTGAACATATCCTCTCCAAGTGCTAGTTCTTTTGTCAAAGTTGAGAGAACAAATTCAACTTTCTCTTCTCCAATATTGAAGGCTAATCTAGCGTTCTTGCAATCAACCATACAGCCGGAAGTTGCAAGAAAAGGTCTCCCAAGTATGATCGGGATCGGACAATCTGCAGGAATGTCAAGCACAACAAAATATATAGGAATATAGAATCTACCGAGCTTAATCGGGACGTCTTTAATGATTCCAACGGGTCGAGTAATGGATCAATCCGCCATGTACAACGTCATCTTCACCGGTTTAGGTTCACCTAAACCAACCTTCCTACACAACGCAAGTGGAATAATGCTCACACTTGCTCCCAAGTCATAAAGTGCATCATATGTGACTTCTCCACTCCTTTTTGCATGCAAAATGACCCCGGATCTCGCAACTTTAGGGAAATCTTTTCTGTCATCGTTTTAATGAGTTCCAAAGACTCCGAACTCATATTAACTTCTCCAAAATCTTCAAGCTTCCTCTTGTTAGAGAGGATCACTTTCAAGAACTTCCTATAAGCGGGCATACCTAAAATAGCATCAAGAAAAGGTATGTTAATATGCAGTTTGCTCATGAGATCAACAAACTTACCGAAATGCTTGTCTAGACGCGCTCTCCCTCTAGATTGCGGGAATGGAAAAGGAGGTTTATAAGCTGGAGGAGGAACATAGACATCTTCCTTCTCCTTTTCCTTTTCTTTCTCCTTTTCAACGGGAACCTCAACGAATTTGGGTTGCGGGTCGGTGGTTGTTACACCACTTCTTGTTGTAATTTCCATCACCCTCCCTTTCAGGTTGTCCTCCGTTTTTCCAGGAAGTTTCCCTTGATTTCTAGGAACTTCTACGGCCTTGCTGAATACTTGATTATTTAAAGCTTACGTGCTTTATCAATCGAAGTAATGTGACTCTCCATTCCTTGTATCTTCCCTAAGATCGTTTCCATCATAGCATCAAGTCTATCCTTCTCTTGCTAGTTTTAATTATTTTAAGTTTGTCCTTGACTTTTCAAAGGAGTAGAAGAAGATGGTGATGTTAGTGCATTTTCAGCATAAGAATAAGGATTACCGAGATTTTGTTGGTTGGATCTCCAATGGTTGTTGGAGTTCCTGTTGTTGTTGTTGTTGTTCCAATTATTGTTCTGGTAGTTATTCCTATTTTCTTGATTGTTCTCCCTTCCTAGATAACCAACATCTTGCTCCTTTTTCGATTGAAGTCTGGATTTTATAACTTTCTTCAGCTCCTTAATCTCATTGTTGAGGGATAAAATTTGAGCTTGAGTTGTTGGATTTAATCTTTCTATTGGCTCTCCGGAATCTCGTTTCCCACTATTTGCTTTCCTATGGGAATACTTCTCAATCACTAGAGCTTGCTTCTCAATAAAATCCCAAGCATCATCTTCTCTCATATCCATAAAAGTTCCACAAGACATGGATTGAAGATTGAATTGTGTTTTCCTATCTAATCCCTTGTAGTAAATCTCCAATAATTCCAGCTTTGAAATGCCATGGTGCGGGCAATCCAATAGATGATCTTGAAACCTTTCCCAAGATTTAAACAAACTTTCATTAGGTTTAATAGAAAAAGCATTTATTTTACCTCTCAACTCCTCTGTTTTGGATGGCGGAAAGAACTTGGTGAGGAATTTTGAAGCCAACTCCTCCCATGTATTAAATCTTCCAGTTGAAAGAGCTTGATTCCAAGCTAAGGATTTGTCCTTCAAAGAGAAGAAGAACGGTCTCAAATTGTAGTTGTTGTTGACAACTCTTGGAGGCTTCAAAGTCTCCATAAGAATCTCATAATTTACAAATGTTGGTGTGGAGATTCAGCTTCCATTCCACCAAACTGACTTTGACGGATCATAGTAATGACTTGAGGGCGAAATCCATTGTCATGCTCATCCGGATCTCCAAGATTCACACTTAAACTGTGCGGTTGCTGAATCGGATCCATACGTTGCCCAAGAGTTTGTGGTTCAACCACGACATTAGCAGCTCTCGCATCTCTAACATGAGCGCGAGGATCGACATAGACACGAGGATTAAATGGTGGTATTTCCTCCAGCTCCGGCATGGAATCATCATCGGATGATTCAGCTCTCTTACTCCTGGCGCCTTTATCTAATTTTGATTGTAAAATCATCGCCTTAAGCTCATCCATTTGAATTTGTACTCGCTGCCTATCAGCACGAGCTACAGCTTGTTCTTCAATACGTCTTCTATCAATTGTATTAAGAAGAGCTCGAGTTTCATCCAACTCCTCTTGAAGACTCTTTTCATTGTGTTCCGACATCTTTTCTTGAGAGTTTTCTCCGGTTCATGATCAAAAGGGACGAGATCTTTCGCAGTTCAAGACCTTCGTATATACCTAAAGAGAAATCTGCAAAATCACTAAGGTAGATAGATCAAATAACAAGAGCAAAAGCTCACAAGCCCGACAACCGAAAACCGAACTTGCCCTAAACCAAATCCCCAGCAACGGCGCCAAAAACTTTTTCGCTCGAAAGTATGTGTCACTAAGTCTTAAATTTATAATAACTGAAATCAAGCAAAGCGAACCCGCAGTGTACGGATCGGTATAGTAAAACAAGAATTCCAGAGTATCGAACTTAGGGATTTGGGGGATCAAATTCAGTTTATAAAATCGTCAGGAAAGTAAATAAGCTTTTGTAAAGATAATTGGGAAAACAACGATTCTAAAGATTCAGGTATCCAATTGTAGCAATCGATTCAAGATGTTCTAAAGGTGTAAGGACAGAGTTGGGATTGCAAAGGTATATATCTAAGGTAGGGAACTGTACGGTGAAGTTCCAAAACCCGTAATTCTCACCCAAAGGCTCTCTCGATAAAGGATGTTGAGTCTCGTTATAAAGAGAATCAAAGGATAAGATTAAACACTCAAATACTCATGCCCAAACCCAAGGGAATCAAAGATAAGCCAAAAAGGTTACGGTTGTGACACTCGAAACCCAAGTAGAGGATGTTGAGTCTCACTACTACCTAGAAAAGGTAAGCCAAGGCTAGGTTAATTCAAATCTTTAACTTTGGATCAAAGCAAAAGCAAAGAACATATGACACAGGAAAACCACAGTCGGATCTTGAAAAACCAAGGCCGTGGAACTCAAGAACAGGCCGTGGAAAGCCTCGACGACGAGGTTTCTCACAACTCTCAAGGTCCAATCTGTTTTGGTTCAAGCTATCATCATGTATGCCACAACTATCAACCCTTCACCTTAGAATCGCTTAAAGATTTTAGCCAACAATCATCATAATGAAATCCCAAATCAAATATAAAAGAGAGAAAAGGTAGAACCTTGAAATCTCAATAACAAACACAAAACAAATGTCAATAAAACACAAAATCCGTGATTTGCGTTCAATGAATGTATAATAGAGTAAGAATCTCTCACAAATCTTAAAGAACAAAGAAGAACGGGATGTCAATCCTCCTTCAAGGTGAAACCTTAAGATCTTTTCCGAGTACGCAATCTCCAAGTGCGTACTTCTCCAAATCTTTCTTCACACATTAAAATCTTCCGAATGATCTCTCCAAGGTATGCAGCAAAAACCCTAGCAAGCCGTATGTAACACCCAAAATTCTCAAAACTCGGGGAGCTACTAGTTAGGACCTCACAATGGGTTCCGACCTTAGTTTGACAACAACTTTACTAGGATCTTACAACAAAGAACAAATGTATTTAAATTCTTTAAAAATAACAAACAATATTTGTATGAATGAACAACACATGACAGCCTTACAAAACATATATATACTTATATAACATGCATGCCGAAAGGAAGACTCCCCCGTCCCCATCTAATGAGTACGTGGACCCGGATGACCATCCGTCCCGGATCTCTCTGCAACTGTCTATCTCTACAAAATCTACAACACGGATAAACCGTTAGCTAACAATCTAAATGTAAGTAGAATAAAGATAGCGCAAACACAAACAAAGTAACATAAACACCCATCATGCTGGCACACAATCCGGTTATTATCTGATAGCTTAGGTGATTCACTTTATTCCATTTTAAAGTTGTGGCACGAGAAATATTAAGATTTCTCGTCTCCGTTCCTTATCCAACTCGGTTCGGGTCTAGCAAACCTCCGCCGGTAGCATCACTACAAACCAAGTGTGGACTAGTCCTTAAAGAAACCCCCAGCTCCGTCGGGCTAACTGAGCAGAATGCCAACGCCCGTTACTCTTAGGCCAAATGTATACGTTGGTAGATAATTAATAATAAGTACAACCATACACACACCATTCACACACCACTATCATTATTCACACTCATATCCAGAAGCTAGTTAAGTAAGCCCAAAGGACTTACCTGAACCAATCTCGATTGTCTAAATCTCAATTCGGTCAGCAACCATAGAATACTCAATTGCCTGTCACAAGAGGCAAGTGGATCAAAATATTCTCATATACTTAGAAGTCTATGACTTCTAAGTTGTAAGATCCTATCAGAAGAGAAATTACTAAAATACCCTCCTAAGGTAAAAATGACCATTTTACCCTTGGCCTCGTAACTTCTAGAAAATTCCAAAACATAGCTCTAAACTCTCCTTTGGAACCTAAAACCACAATCTAACTCTAAAGAGGAAGTTTAGGTAGAAACTAGAAGATTACCAAAATTATTGACTTTCAAGCAAAGTCACTAGGGTCCAACTTTGATTTAAGATATGAAGCTCAAATAAAAATATTAAAATTCCACAAAAATATTCTAGGTCTTCTATGCTATGGACTCTACTTATAGAAGCAAAGAATTCCGAAAACTACCCAACCACAACTCCTACACAAATCTCCAAAAATGGTTCCAAAATCCAAAAGTTCCATACTTAGCCAAATAATCACTTCTTTTCCCAAAAACTGTGTTACTACCCTACTTCAGAACATCATAAGTCCGAAACTAATTGTTGGATCTTCCTCAAAACTTTAGAAGATAAACTACAGTATATGAACTCTAATCCATCAAAGTTTCATGTTCATCAGAATTATCTAACTTATTCAAATCTAGCTCCAAAAATGGCTTTAACACACAGTTTTTCCAACACTTAAAATATTTCAGCAACAACAGAAAAACTGTTCAAGGTCCCAACTTTAAAAAATTATAACTCCTAAACCACTTTTTGGATTCCTCCCAATTTTTAATATGCTCTACAATAATATGTCAACTATATCATATCTAAAATTCATCCAAAAAGAGTGAGTCTAATATACATAAATCTGGTCCCAAACTTCGTTGCTTGACACAGTTTTAAAAGCTCAGAAAATGACTGGATCTTCATTGCTCCTCTATGGATGTTCTGAATATGTTTAGGAGACATAAAAGTCACCCATTAGGCATGAAATTCGTAGACGGAAGTGCAAGGAAGGAAGGGGTATGAATCTTACCCGATTCCAAGACTCAAGAGAGAGAGAAGAGGACACAAGGAGGACGAAGCAAATCCTGCAGGCTGGGTTGTTTCTCATGACAGAAGCAAGGAGGAGCAAGCTTACTGTGTTGCAGAGGAGAGTTTTTCTCGGATGGCAAGAGGAGGAGGAAGGGGAAGCCTTGGCTTGCTGGTGTCAGCCGGTATCATAGAAATTCGAGATCAAGGCCCCGGTGCAGTTTGGTTGGTCGTCTAAAGACGGTCGAGAAGATCTGATCGGCTCGCCTAGCGATGGAGAGCTGCGATGATGTCGGCGCTGCTACTATGGTCTAGGCTCGACTTCACTACTAAAATGGTTGAGAGGCTCGATCTCGTCTCGCTTGTGACAAGTGCAACGTGGGTGCGGTTCTGAGGACCCTTTGTCTTCGACTTCCCTTGTAGATCGTGTCTCGACCTGCTGAGAGTTATGCTTGTGTATAGAGAAGGAGGGAGAGGCGGTTGCAAGAGGTTGTCTTCGATCTTGTGCTCCAGAGACGAGTGTACAAGGAAGAGAGGAAGAGGGAGGCTGTTGTGTTGGTGCCGAAGCGGGCAATGGTGGTTTTGGAAACGTCTGTACGTGCACTGGACGTGAACAAGAAGGAAGGAAACAAATTTTGCAGCAACGATATTCCGGGGGGCGTTACGGTGGTTTGATTTGCTCTCCAGCTCAGCACGTACACATTGGAGGAGAGGAAGGGCCGCACTGCTGGACTGCGTCCTCATGGGCTTGCTTCCGGTCTTAAAGAGTTGCATCCTCGCTACTAGGCTGGCATGAGCAGGTAAATTATGGGTTGGACGTGAGGTAAGGCTCCTGTTGGGCTGGTACTCCTCACATCTCCAATTGTTTTGAAATGGTGTGCATGGTTGCATTAAGGAAGGGAGTGATTTGGGCTTAAAACTTGTAAAGGCCTTGTCATGGCCTTGTCAAGTGTTTGTCCTAGTTTTGTCTCGGCTTTGTCATGGTCTCGTCTCGGTTTTGTCATGGTCCTGCCAAAAGACATGCACTAGAAGTTGTAAGAATAAGAGTTTGGTGATTTTTCATCATTTCATGTGGATTGAGCCTCACGTAAAATCATAAAATTTTATGATAGGTAGGTAACACTAGGTGACATGCACTCGGATCAATGATCGCCATTCGGTTCGATTCGGAAATAAACGGAATTAAAATTCCGGATATTATATCGTAAATGTAGCGCGGATAGCGGGTGATGTGATTTCTCTCTTTCTTCAGCCTTCTTATAGGAGAAAAATAGGGTTACAAAAGCCCATAACCGCTGTTGACGTGGCAAATATGACACGTGGCAACCGTTATAAGAACCATAGCCAAGAGAAAACTTCCACGCCCGTTGAACAACCGTGGAATGACTTCTTTGCTCTCGACATACTTTTCCACGGCCATAATTTAATTAATTTCCAGAACCACGGCCATGGTTCCTTTGTGTTTGGCCGTGAATGTCCAAATTCTTCGTAAAAGCCTTTGTTTTGTAAAGCTATCTAATCATGCTCCTTCCTTAGCTACTCCAATGCATCCTCTTGATGCCTAGCATGATCAAATACTCCTACATACTTCATTTATGCTCCAATCCAAGCCTTTATTCACCTAAAATCACAACAAAGCTTGTGCAAATCTCTATACCAACATAATAGGGGAATGTGCTCACAAATGCTTCAAACTCATATCCATATACACAAAAGAAGGGGAAAAATAACCAAAACATGTGCCTAAAATATCGTCATATTTTATGATATCAACATCGACAAGCGAAATCCCACCGCCGTCATTTGGTTGGTTATTAATGTGGGAATGTTCTTAGAGTTCCGAATAAGCTTTGACCATGTGTCTAAATTGAGTATGGATTTCGTTTGTTAGAGATTGAGAAATTGATAAGTGTGTATTGAAATCACTTGTGTTGTGTATGCTTACGAATCTTGGATCCAATGTTTGTATTTTTAGTTTGGAATTCGTTTTTTGAAGAAGAAGGCAATAAATTTTTTGATTGAGTATGAATTTACTTTGTTTCTTTGTTGTTGTTGGTATGTGCTTATATTTTACAATAACCATTGACCGTGTGTCTAAAATGAGTATGTATTTCGTTTGTTAGAGATTGAAAAATTGATAAGTGAGTATTGAAATCGCTTGTGTTGTGTATGCCTACGAATTTTGGATCCAATGTTTTTATTTTTAGTTTGGAAATCTTTTTTTGATGAAGAAGGCAATAAATATGTTGATTGAGTATGAATTTACTTTGTTTCATTTTTTGATGTCGGTATGTGCTTATGTTTTAGAATAACCATTGACAATGTGTCTCCTTTGAGTAAAGGAATTCGTTTGTTAAAAATGAAGAAATCGATAATTGCGTATGCTTATGAATCCGTGTGTCTCATTTTTTGAGTAGGGAATTTGTTTTTGATGAAGAATGCAATAAGTTCGTTTGTTGAGTATTAATCTGTATTGAAATCGTTTCTTGAGTATTAATAAGCATTGACAAAATGAGTATGAAATTTGTTGTTTAGAGATGAAGAAATCGGTAATTGAGTATTCAAATCGTTTATTTTGTGTATGCCTATGAATATGTGATCCATTGTTTAGATTTTGAGTATGGAATTCGTTTTTCTTGAATAATGCAATAAGTTGCTTCGTTACCGAAATTGCATGTAAACTAATGTCAAGTACATGTCAATCATTTTCCCAATACACCACCAAATTGTCAGGATAACGTAATTGGCAGAGTTTCCCAGGCATACAATCCAACACTTATGCAGGAAATTTCAGTGAATTCTTACCCAATTCCTGTTACACATAACCCACAAATTCATTTCTTTGTTACTCATGTTGTTGTTTCTTCGTCGTAACAGTTTAAGTACAGATATTAACAAGATCCATCGTTTGAGAATGCAAGGATAAACAACAACTCTAGGATGAAGTTGATTCCAATATTAATACAGGGTTTGAATGCAGATGATAGAGAAAACTTTGAGCAAGGTCTTTAAACACATTGTTGCCATGGGTCAGAATATGATTCTGTCCAATCAACTGATTCACTATATGTTGCTTCGAGAAGTATTTACTAAGCGGAAGTGGTCAATGTGGTTTGACGTCAACAAATGCCTCTTGAGATTTTCGTTGCAAGAATTTAGTGATATTACCGGTTTGGATTGCTCCAAAGAGACAAAAGAAAGTCTTGTTGTGGACTTTTAAGAGGTGTTTCCTAGGACCAAGTCGTGTTCAATTAAAGAGCTTGAGGATTTATACATGAAAGAGACAAAAAGGTCGAAAATTAAGCTGAAAATGGCCCTTGCATTGATGGTTGAGGGTGTGTTAGTGGGACATGATAGACGACTGAAGGTTGATCAACATACATTGGGTTTTGTGAATGACATGACAAAATTCAACACTTTCTGTTGGGGTCGTCGAGTATTTAATCAAACGTTTCTCTCACTTCGTTCTTGCAAGCCGGCCAAGTTCAGATCTACTTGAAGTTACAACATTGGTGGGTGGCCGTTGGCGTTGTAGGTACGACCGTTTGAGTATGTCATATCTGGTGCAAGTTGGGTAATATTTGTTTATGGTTAGACGTGCTTTTAATATGTTGTTGCATATTCATGTGTGCATGTCCATACCCAAAATACAACAGGCTATGCTCAAAGAAGTTGATGGAGAGGCTACTCCATCCTGTCGCAGATATGTGTCTTTGGTACAAGGTAGAGAGGTTCTCAGTTATCAGAAGATAAAGGCAATAGATTACAATCTCAAGGATTTTGAGATAGAGAATTTGCCTGCGTCAGAGGAGGAGGGCTTGTTTTTTCATGATAGGAGCTGGTGGAAGTTTGAAAATAATGATGGTTGCCTACAAATGTTATTTAGCATTGGATTCAAGAATGTGAAATTGTGGCTCTTGAGTCAAAGGAAGCTGAAGAACCCGAGACCAAGAAAGAAGCAAAGGTATCAAAAACAAGTAAGAAGAAGAAGGATAGTGGTTGTGTCAAAACCCCAACCAACAAAGCAACAAATAAGGTGGTTCTTGAGCAAGATTCTTCTGATGATTTCATGAAGTCTTCTCGGGTACAAACTTTGCGTTCTCATTCTGGGATGTCTGCTCCGGAGAAGGCAAAAAAAGTTAGTACTCATTCCGAGAAGAAGCCCAAAAAAAGTAGCGTAATGAAAAGAAAATGCACCATCAAGTACTATGCTAGTAAACAACACTTGTTTACTTCTTCAAAGGGGAAACGAATTGTGGAGATGTAAGTATTGTGCATGCATTTGGCATGCGTTGTTCTTCGTTCTTATTCGGTAGTTGCGTTTGATATTTAGTTTTGTACTGTATCAAAGGAACCCGGGATTTTAGGACCTATAGTATTGTATAATGAAAAACTGGCACAAGTGGTTCCAAAAGAGGTCAGAATGTCCCTTAGGTATGCGTGCTGGCATAAGTTGGTTCATACCCAATGCTTCAATATTGACTTTTGGTTTCGTTTTCTGAATCAGTGCAAGGAAAAGAGTGAAGAGAAAGTTGGAGATGAACGTAATCTTGAGGAGGATTGCGGAATCAATGCAAGTGAAAAAAGTGAAGAGAAAGTAGGAGAAGTTGGACATATGGAGGAGGATTCCGGAATCAAACTGGATGGATCTACTGAGTATGTTGGATTCTGTTTGTTAGATGCTTTTTATTGGCATGGTTTTATACCCAAAGTTTGCCTACGTTTTCGTAATGTGTTTTGTTATTGTATTCAGTGAAACCGAGAACATTGAAGGGCAAGTAGATGAAAGCAAACAAGACGCCGGTACTGGGTATGATGCCGCATAATGAAGTTACGTACCTGTATAATGTTGAGTATGGTTTTTTATTTTATGCTGAAGTTGTGGTTTTGAGATTTCTCAGGGGGTTAGGTAATGCCGATGAAGTGCTGCATGAAAAAAAGGTGGATGAAGTGCTTGCTGGAAAGAAGGGGGAAGCCGTGGTCGAAGAAGTTGTTGATGGAAGTACTGAAGGACATGACAACAATGATGAAGGCTCACTTGGGTATGCAGACTTTCTTTCTTATCGCGCTTCATTTGTGTAAGTACATGTATGACACTATTTCATAAGTCATTTGTTTTGGTATAAGTAGATGCGTACTGGAAGTTCAAAAATTTGCCGGTTCTAAGAGGCCAAGGGATTTAGATCATTGTGTAATGAGGGAATCCAAGAAAATCAAGGCTACACAAACTAATCAGCTTACAAAAGGAGAAAAATATGTGGGTAATGTGTCTGATGATCAACCATTGTGGGTAACCACGTTATTGGATAAGGTTATGAAGCTTGAAAAAAAGATTGTAGAGTAGAATGAGGTAATTGAAAAACTCATAGTGTGTGCAAGAGAGGCCGAAATTATGCATGATCGTTTTGAAGGTGATATCCATAGTGTCCAAGCAAGGTTGAGGAAGTTACTTACTGAAAGAAAGACTGATGATAAGAAACATACAAAAACCCAAACACATCAACATGATGTTGATCATATTCCCGACGATGATGCTCCGACGGAAGGACCTTTAAATGAGCAACTCGATAGACATCACGATAAGGTAATTATTGTGAATATATTGGGTATGGTTGTTTAATTTAAATTTTGGGTATGGTAAACAACAATGGTTTGATGTCGCCTAAACTATTCTTATTTATCTCCTCAAATAGTCTAAGCAATACTTATTTTATTCTCCACAACCAGATCAAGTGGTTGAAATAACACGTAGAATTGGTAGACGGCAACAAAAACCATCTCAAGCGGTTATTTTGCCATATAGACCCACGATCACAATATCCAATGCGCCAAAGAACGGGTCTCTCACTAAGAAAGAGAGAAATGACTTATACGGTTGGTACTTGTAGAGTGGAATGAATGATTGTGTAACTGGATTGACGATGCAGTTGTGCAGGGATCATTTCAAACAACTGCTCAACCGGACTGCTTGATTGTCCGGTGATGTAAGTTTTCGTTAACAATCACACTCAAATTCATACAAAAAAACATACCTAATACGTACATACGAAACATACACAATAAACGTCTTCCGGATTGATGATGCATCTTTTTCATTATTTTTCTATTGTAGTTGATCGATGAGATTGTCATGCATCTATGGAAAGGTCTTAGGATTGCACCTTCTACTTTGGATAATGTTTCAATCTTCCCCGCGTCCTTTTCTTCAAAGTTCAACACGATCGAGTATGACTAGTTTATGGCAGCACCTACAAGCTATGTTTTTCCCAAAGAGTTGTTGTCATTTTCTAATGGTGATGAACCTTCTTAGTTTCGTAAGGACATGTCTACCGTAGACGTTATATATGTGCCGTTTAACGTGGACAATAAGCACTAGGTAGCGCTAAAGATTGAGTTGAGTTCTTGGGCAGTAATTGTTTTTTACTCCATTATTAATTTCATGTCCGAGGATACTTTCATTCAACATGTTCAACCGCTGCTACACATGCTACCTTCTCTACTGAGCCTGTACAAACACACTCACTACTTGAGGCATGAGGCCAAGATGACACAAAAATTTCTTGTGTCAAAGATGACGAAGGAAAATGTTCCTCATAATGATGAGAGGTAACTTCCACCTACACAAACACTATTATATTAACATTGCGGTTCGGTTATTACCAAAACATTGACTATTTGTTTTGTAGTGGTAGTTGTGGTATTTATACCGTTAAGCACATCCACTACATGGCAGCAGGTACAACAAATTTTACGACAATATGTGAGAGCAATGTAGCTTCTATAAGGGAACCATTGGCGTATGTTCTATTCCATGGCATTTAGAAGAAACCGTTTGAGATTCTATAGATAAATGTGTCGTTTCAAATAATAATTTGCAAATTTAGGTGTTACATACTTTGTTGTGAATTTGGGTTTAAATTGGAAATTTTTGTGTTTGTTCCCTTGAATATTAAGAATGTTAAGTAATAGTTTTATTGTGTGTATCTATGTACGAAAGTTCGTCTCACATGATACACACAACTGCAAACTTTATCCAATATTCCATATCCAACCAAAGATATCCACACTTACAAAATTCAATAATTCATACACAAGCCCAAATGGACCATAATATTTTCCATACATCATTTCCATTATTCAATACCCAAAAGATCCACACTTATAAATTTTATCCCCAAAAAAAACACCAGCCTTCATTTTGTGTCACTACGATCATACCCAACAACACTATACAGATTTGTCCTTAGAGTTTCACAATTGGTTGGCTCCGACAAGTTTTCTTGTTATGTCCGATGACTCCACAACACGTGCATTTTCTTTTCTTCCCTTCACCATGCCCACGTATCCTAGCTTTGGGTAATCTACCTGTTCGCTCAAAAGTGTGTGCGTCAAAGTCCTAAATTTATATCTAGAACTCAAAGCAAAGCGAACCCGCAGTGTACGGATCAACTGTAGCAAGGTAAGAAGTTCCAGAGTCGAACTCAGGGATTTGGTGAGAATAAAATCGAATTCAATTATCTAGAAAAATGCAAAAGCTTTTTTTTTATTAATAAAGAGGAAATGATTCCAATGGTTCAAGTATCCGACTGCGGCTTTCGATTGAAGACACTTCTAAAGATATAAGGACAAAGATTATATTGCCAAGGCTATATGTTTTACACGTAGATATCGTACGGTGAAGTTCCGAAACCTATTTGTCTAATCCAAGGGTTCTCTCTATAAGGGTTGTTGAGGCTGCAATATAGAAAGATCTAGGGACAAGAATAACACTAAAACTAACTATCCAAAACTCCAAGACATGACTCTCCAAAGTAAAGATAGAAAGCACACTTAAAACCTTAATAAAGGATGTTGAGTCTCTCTATTACCCAAATCTTGTAATCATAATCTATTAAATGTAGAATCAATGATGAAGTCTCTTCATACACTCAATTAGAGGTTAAAAAGATTAAGCAAGGTTGGGATTTAGGAAAGGATTAACTTTGGTTAAAGAATAAATCAATTTAAGACCGTCAGGGAAATAAATCGTGCTGTTCATAGATAAATCGGACGAGAACAAGTCGATTTTCCTGTTGTCGCAAAGTTAAAATCTAAACTCTCAGGGTCCAAACGTTTGAATGAGTTCAGTCTATCATCATCTAAGCCTCAATCATCAACTATTCTCCCTAGAATCACAATGATTTTAGCCAACCATTTTCAAAATCAAATCAAAATTAAGATTGAGTGAATAAATCAAATAAACCCGAATCTTGAATAAAAACTCAATAACTTTCAAATCTGTAAATCAATCTCAAAACTAATCAAAGTATCTCTCAATCAAATCAGTGTTATGTTCAAAAACCAAAAAGATTGCAATGGAAACAAGAAATCTCACAAATATGATCAAGATTAACTTCCCTGCAATAACCCTTCAATCCTCTCCAAGAATCTTCAATCTCTCTCAAACGTGTAAAGATTTCCCGCTGCGGAACCCCCGTTTTCACTCCTAGGGTTCCAATCTATAGTTCCTTGCTAATGGGCCGCTTGGCAAAACACTCCTCTAGCCTAAAAGTGATGGGCTTTGAGTCGTTTTTACCATTGGGCCGAAAAACAAATAAATCGTGCCAGGCGATTTACATACAAAACCGTTCGATTTTTAATGATAAAAATCGTCCGATTTATATTGTAAATGGCACGATTTTCTTCAACAGAGAATGCTCGTCTTTTGGCTTGTTTCCTTCCTACCTTTTGTGACTCTTTTACGCAACTCCTTTGCTCTTTGTGATTCCTCTAAGACTCATTTAGCTTCCCTAATGGCCTTAGATGCTCCTTGCTCCACTTTTGCTTCCAAATCCATTGAATTTACCTACAATTCAACCGAAACTCGTGTAGACCTCTATTTCCGAAATATAATTGAATAAAGCCTAAAAGGTACACAAGTTCCCTCTAAATGCAAGGTAAGTTGAGGTAAACCTCTACAATATGCATGATTATAACGGTATATAATGCATGTCATCAAAATACCAAATACTTGCCCCTTGCTTGTCCCCAAGCAAGACTCAAACTTAGGATACAAGATGCCATGGATTATATATGTATGAAAACTTAAAGACTTTTCATTTGATAGTGCTTCTTCTTATTGGATCGCCCTCAAGGTGATATTTTACGGCATAGGAAGACAAGGCATGTATCAATGATAATAATAACATGAACTAACCCTCTTTTCTTTCTCAAAAACACAAAAAAAAGACATGATAAGGATGAAGAGACAATTAAAATCAAACAAGTCTAAGCCATGAAGCCTTAAATACATGCATAAAAGTCTCAAGGTCTTCTAATCAAAGAAAGGTCTAAGAAACGTGTTAAAGGATGAAATTCTTTTAGGAAATTGTGGTGCTAATCCGGGAAAGAGGAACAACATAATACCTTCAAGAACTTTACTTCACTACACATGCTTTGCATGTAAAAGCTTTGCCTTCTTTATACTTTACTTATTGAGAGTATGGACAACGGTGCACAATAACCGAAGCCTAGGAGATCGGCGTTTCTCATTTTCGAGATGCCTCAAACCCTTGATGCACATATCATATCCCGTTAGGACTTGTCATTCAATCGGACTTTGGCAAGACACAAACACCCGGCTATGTGAATGGTGCCGAGTTACTCATCCTCATGTTCAACGTCCCCAAACTTATAATTTGCTAAACTTTCACTTAACACATTTTTATTGGCCCTCCCACATCATACATGCCTTTTTCAATCACCTATCCTAATTCCCGGATGGTAAAAAGGAGGTCACATATTTCGTTGAGGAGCTAGCATGAACAAGATATGAATTAGAGAAGAAGTGAATTGCCTTGGTCATTCTTATATGATGCAAAATAACTTATAATATAGCTTCGACTATTACTTCGTTCTCTTATCAAAACATCAAGATCATATAAACCATTCATGTGTTCAAGTAAGAAAAGTAAGCTCATTCATGCTATAATCATAATCTCCACATAACCATGTCATCTTTTTGCCTTTCCACGTCACAATCCTCATTATAGAGGTCATTTCCATCATAAGAAGCATAAAATTTTTTTGAAAACTCATAATATTTGAAAGAAAGCATGCAAATGCGAATGTCATAGTGGAAAGCAAGTAGTGCAAGAGTTATTACAAGCCAAATCATCAAAAGTAATACAAATTGCATAGAGTGGTAAAATGAAGTAAAAGAGATTGTAAGTACCCCCACCTCATACTTAACCTTCACATTGTCCCCAATCTGAAAAATCAAGCATAAGTTGGAGAAAAATACTTACAATGTAAAAGGAATGGAATCTCAATCTTTGGTCAGTGGTGGTGGAGGTGGAGGATATGGATACATCGGCGCGCTGGGATCATAGAAGTGGTCGAACTGATGGTAGTACATGTCTCTCATCTGGCCGTCATAGGAGGAGTGTCTAGCATCCGTCTCCTGCCGGTATTCCTTAAACTGAGTGTTTAAGGTGTTGTAGTCGGTGTGTGGGGCCTGGTAGTCGGAGCGTAGATCATGGTAGTCGGTGTGTGGACCTTGGAAGCTAGAAACTAAGTCTCTAAAATGGCGGGGAAGTCTATGTCCTCGTCCATGGCCTCTACCGTGGCTAGGAGCATGTGCAAAGCAGTGGCGGGGTGGCTGCATGTCATCCTTTGTCTCCTCGGTGCCTCGACTAGTCCGGCTAGGTCCTGCACCATGAGTATCGGTATCCATGGCATCCGTGACGTGACCACTATAATTGTCACTCTCGAACTCGAGCATGGTCCCCTAGTGTACTCCCGCCTCCTGATCCTCCTCATCCTCAGTGTCACCTGCATCATCATCATAATAATAAGGAGGAGCTATCTCCTCAATCATCAGTACAAAAGTCTCCTTCCAATTCCTCTTGTTCCGAATGGTGTATTCGGACTTCCACACTATCTCGGATGACTTGTTTTTTGGATCTTGTGCCCACGGCATGGGCACATGAAGAGTTCCTCTCCCTCGAGGAATCAAGACATGTCACGCTATCAATCTTTGTGATCCTAAGGGTTGGGCACTCTCAGCTAAGGTGCAATCCGAGAAATCTAACTCCAATGCCTTTGCCACATGAGTGACAAGGCCTCCAGCACAAATGTCACCCTTTGCCTTGTTGGCTATCTTTCCTAGATAGTCAGCAAGCATAGAGGTGACGTCGGGAACGGTGCTACATGTCATATAGTACAGGATAAAGAGCTCCTCAGCCTTGAGCTTTTGCGGAGTCTCCGTCCGTGCAAACAAGCTCTCACTAAGGATCCTATGCACTACCTTAATAGAAAGGTAGTACATGCTAGCCTCTTTCGAATTTCTGGGTCTCCACTTATCACCACCATACTCTCCCACTGAGATGGTTTCCCAAAAGGCGCTAGCATTAACTCCTCTCACGAATGTGCCTGGAAAAGAGTAGGGAAAACCAAACAAATCCCCAAAGTCATCATTTGTCATAGCATGGTTTTGGTTCATGAGGCGGAAAGAGACCGTCCTCTCTCTAGGATCATGCTCAAATGTGCTAAGGAATTCTAGGGTGATCTCGGTATAAGTGTCCTCCCTAATCATAGCAAATTGGCTCAGCCCAACTCTATCTAACATCATGTCCATATCTTCTCGAACAAACAAGGAATCTAAGTCATCAAGCACAATGTATCGAGGAGGGGTGAAAGGACGATATAAGAGACGTTCATATCTCTTCTTATGTTTTGACAGAGGAGGGGGGAGTTTTGGTTTGGCTTGAGAGGGTGGTGGTGGTGGGGAGGGGCTTTGGAAGAAGATCCTTTCTTCTTCCCCGCATTTCGAGTGATTCTTTTCAAAGTCTCCATTTCTGCAACAAAAAATCGAGCTGTTCTAACAGAAAATCGGACAATTTATTTGTCGGGGCGATTTTCCTTCATTTTCTCAGCTCAAAGAAGAAAATCGGACGATTATTTTCAAGGGGGTCGATCTAGGGGACGATTTTATCTCCCTGTTGCCAAAAATCGTCTTGCTTTGTACCTGAATCGAACGATTTGCTTTGTGCAGCTCGATTCCTTTCCTTGTTTTTCTTGAAGATTGTAATTTGAACTATTTTATGCCTCCTATCTTCATTGATTTCTCAAATTAGACCTAATTTCCTGCGATTATCGACACAAACAAACCAAGAGTGCATCGAGGAACAACAAAAGCAAAAACAAAAGAAACAAAGCAACTAAACTAAGCTAAACTAAGTGATAAAAGAAGAAAAGAGTTATACTATCATGGGTTGCCTCCCAAGAAGCGCTTGATTTATCGTCTTTAGCTGGACGGTGCTTGTTTTGGTGTTCTATGGAGGAGGATAGGAGCTATCTCCTCAACCGGAACTTCCGGTGTGTATTTCTTCAAACGTTGGCCATTTACTTTGAAACTTCCGCTTTGTTCACCCCATACTTCAACTGCACCATGGGGGAAAATTTGTTTAATTACATAAGGTCTTGTCCAACGGGATTTAAGCTTACTTGGGAATAGTCAAAGCCTTGAGTTGAATAAAAGAACTTGATCTCCTTCTTTCAAATCCTTTGGAATGATGTGCTTATCATGCCAACGCTATGTCCTTTCTTTGTAGATCTTTGCGTTTTCATACGCGTTCAGCCGGATCTCGTCCAACTCGTTGATATCCAAGAGCCGCTTCTCTCCGGCTTCTTCAATGTCAAAGTTGAGCCACTTGACAACCCAATATGCTTTATGCTCTAGCTCTACAGGAAGATGACAAGATTTACCATATACGAGATTATAAGGAGTCGTACCTATTGGTGTCTTAAAGGTAGTCATGTACGCCCATAGTGCATCGTCAAGCTTCATTGACCAGTCCTTTCTTGTTTTAGAGACAGTTTTCTATAAAATTCCCTTAATCTCTCTATTGGATATCTCAACTTGTCCGGTAGTTTGCGGATGGTATGGTGTAGCTATCTTATGGGTCACCCCATACTTAGCCAATAGAGTCTCAAATCGACGGGTTGTGAAGTGCGTTCCTCCATCACTAATGATGGTTCGGGGAGTCCCGAATCTTGGGAAGATCGTTCTATTGAAGAAATTCACCACTACCATTGCATCATTAGTAGGAGAAGTGATTGCTTCTACCCATCTTGAGACATAGTCTACGGCTAGGAGTATGTATTGGTTTCCACAAGAGGACGGGAATGGTCCCATAAAGTCTACTCCCCAAACATCGAATATCTCTACTTCTTGTATTTTATTGAGGGGCATTACATTCCTCCTATATATATTACCTGTCCTTTGACAAGCATCACAAGCAACAACATATTTTTGCACATCTTTGAATAAGGTAGGCCAAAAGAAACCGGAATGAAGTACTTTAGCACAAGTTTTGTGGGAACAAGCATGTCCTCCACAAGGTAGAGAGTGGCAATGACGGATGACACTTTCCACTTCATCTTCCGGAATGCATCTTTTGTATATGCCATCGGGACCTCTTTTGAATAGAAGAGGTTCATTCCAATAGAAATGCCGGACGTCCTTAACGAACTTATTTCTTTGAGCATATGAAAGTCCGGGGGGAATCTCCTGACAAACAAGGTAATTTACAATGTTAGCAAACCATGGATCATTACCTTTCGAGATGTGTTGAAGACACTCTCAATCTCATGTAATTGTTCGTCAGGGAAGGAGTCGTCTATAGGGAGCTCATCCATCTCGTAGGTGAGGTGTGGAAGACGACTAAGATGGTCAGCAACTGATTTTTCTGAGCCCTACTTGTCACGGATCTCCAAATCGAACTCTTGTAAGAGTAAGATCCATCTTAGAAGCCTTGGCTTCGCATCCTTCTTTGTGAACAAGTAACGGATTGCTGAATGATCCGTATAGACTATCACTTTCGCACCTACAAGATAGGAACAAAATTTTTCAAAAGCATAAACTACGGCTAGAAGTTCTTTTTCTGTAGTAGCATAATTGGATTGAGCCTCGTCTAGCGTCTTGCTAGCATAGTAGATGGCGTGTGTACGACCATATTTCTTCTGTCCGAGTACAGCTCCTATAGCAACGTCGCTTCCGTCGCACATGACCTCGAAAGGAAGAGTCCAATCGGGTGGTTGGATGATTGGTGCTGAAATCAAAGCTTCTTTGATCCTGCAAAAAGCTTCTAGACAATCTTTCGAAAATTCGAAAGTTGCGTCTTTCATTAAAAGATTAGTTAAGGGTTTTGAAATCTTAGAAAAATCCTTTATGAATCTCCTATAGAAGCCTGCATGTCCTAAAAAGGTTCTAATTCCTTTCACTGAGGATGGAGGAGGTAGTTTCTCAATAGTTTCTATCTTAGCCCTATCAACCTCTATTCCTCTATTTGATATTAGATGACCTAACACAATCCCTTCAGTGACCATGAAATGACACTTCTCCCAGTTTAAAACTAAGTTAGTATCTTCATATCTCTTAAGAACTAATGAAAGGTTAGAGAGACAGTTATCGAAGGAAGAACCATATACCGAAAAGTCGTCCATGAATACTTCCATGATATTCTCTACATATTCTGAAAAGATTGCCATCATACACCTTTGAAAGGTGGCTGGAGCGTTGCATAAGCCGAATGGCATCCTTCTTTCCAACATTTGATCAATAAAAGGAAGGGGAAAATGATCCTTCATGGTGGCCACATTCAGCTTACGGTAGTCGATGCACATTCTCCATCCCGTAACTGTCCTTGTGGGAATAAGCTCGTTGTTTTTATTGGCTACCACGGTAATGTCTCCTTTTTTTGGTACTACCTGCACTGGACTCACCCACTTGCTATCGGAAATAGGGAAGATGATACCTGCATCAAGTAGTTTAAGGATTTCTTTCTTCACGACCTCTTTCATGATCGGATTTAACTGTCTTTGAGGTTGAAGTAAAGGTTTGAAATCCTCTTCCATTAAGATTTTATGCATACATAGAGAGGGTTTAATGCCTATCAAATCATCAATAGTATATCCTAATGCTCTCCTATGTTGCCTTAGAATATTCATAAGCTTCTCTAATTCATCATCATTCAGTTTCGCACTAACTATAACGTGATATGTAGAGTTAGGACCAAGGAATGCATACCTTAAATGTGTAGGAAGGGGCTTCAATCCCAATGAAGGAGGTGCTTTTATTGATAATTCATGACCTTCTAATGTCATGGGAGAAGCCTCTGAAGGTGGGGAAGGTGCACTATTAGAGTTGAGAACAACTGCAGTCAAGTTCGTAGAAACCGGAGAAATCATCGCTAAATCGCCCCCTCTGAATAAAATCGTCCGATTTTTAGGTCCATTTTTCGTCCTGTTGTCAAAAATCGACTTGCCTTTTCAGAAATCGAGTGATTTATTTCGTGTAGGTCGATTTTTTTCACATTTTCCGGGGTTAATTCCAACTCTTCAAATCCTGCTCCTGGTTCTTCCTTTACATCTTCTAACGCCTTTACCTCATCATCACAATCATGCTCTACTCCTTCCTTCATGATGCTCATACTAAGAACCTTTTGAAGTGGATCTTTCATTAGGATCGAACTCACCACCTCTCTAGACTCTTCTTCATTAAAGATGTTAAAAACATCTTCTCTCAAGGCTGGCTCTTTGATTAAAGAGGAGAGTACGAACTCCAGTTTCTCTTCACCTATATTGAAGGATAGCTGTCCATTCTTGCAATCTACCATGCATCCAGAGGTTGCAAGGAATGGTCTCCCAAGAATGATGGGAACTGGATAATCTGCAGGGATGTCAAGAACGACAAAATCTATAGGAATGTAAAACTTACCGAGTTTTACCGGAATGTCTTCTATTATCCCAATTGGTCTGGTGATGGAACGGTTGGCCATGTAAAGCGTCATCTTCACCGGTCTAGGCTCTCCTAGACCAACCGCCTTGCATAAAGCAAGTGGAAAGATGCTCACACTTGCTCCAAGGTCGCAAAGTGCATCATAAGTAACCTCTCCTAAGGTGATGGGTATGCAAAATGATCCCGGATCACGCAGCTTAGGTGACATATTCTCTATCATTGTCTTGATGAGGTCGGATGACTCCGTGCTCATCTTGACTTCTCCAATATCTTCTAATTTCCTCTTGTTAGAGAGGATTTCCTTTAGGAATTTTCCATAAGCTGGCATACCTAAAATTGCATCCATAAAAGGTATATTAATATGCAAATTACTCATAAGTTCAATAAACTTACCGAAGTGTTTATTTAGCCGCACCCACGCTCTGGATTGAGGAAAAGGTAGAGGTGGTTTGTAGGCGGGAGGAGGAACATAGACATCTTCCTTCTCTTTTCCTTTCCCTTCTTCGGTGGTGGTTTCAACTACTTTGGATTGAGGGTCGGTGGTTGTTACACCACTCCTAGTAGTGATTGCCATAACCCTTCCCTTTGGGTTATCTTCCGTCTTCCCGGGAAGCTTCCCTTGATCTCTTGGGACTTCTCCGGCTTTGCTAAATACTTGGTTTTCTAAAGCCTTGTGAGCTTTATCAACCGAAGTTATATAACTCTCCAATCCTTGTAGCATTCCTAGGATTGTCTCCAACATGGGATCGGGCTTGTTCGATCCATTTGATGATTGCTCCTGGCTTTTCAAAGGAGTAGAAGAAGATGGAGATGTGAAAGCTTTTTCAGCATGTGAATAGGGATTGCCTGGATTTTGTTGATTGGATCTCCAATTGTTGTTGTTGGAGTTCCAATTGTTGTTATTCTAGTTGTTGTTCCGGTTGTTATTCCGGTAGTCATTCCTTTGATTGTTATCTCTTCCCATATAGTTGGCTTCTTGCTCCTTAGCCTTTTGAAGGCTAGTTTTGATGACTTCCTTCAGCTCTTTGATTTCATTGTTGAGGGAAAATATTTGTGTTTGAGCAAGGTGGTTCAACTTAGCTCCTGGATCTCCTTGATTCCGGCTATTTGGATCCACCTTTCGGTGGGAATATTTCTCAATCACCTGGGCTTGCTACTCAATAAAGTCCCAAGCATCATCTTCTCTCATGTCCATGAACGTGCCACAAGAGAGAGATTGGAGATTGAATTGTGTTTCCACATCCAACCCCTTGTAGTAGATCTCTAACAATTCCAGCTTTGAAATGCCGTGGTGTGGGCAATCCAATAAGAGATCCTGAAACCTTTCCCAAGATTGAAACAAACTTTCGTTAGGTTTCATAGAAAAAGCATTAATCTTACCTCTCAATTCCGCCGTTTTGGATGGCGGGAAGAACTTGGTGAGGAACTCCGAATATAGATCCTCCCATGTGGCCAGCTTTGCTGCTGGAAGTGTTTGGTACCAAGCTAGAGCTTTGTCCTTCAAAGAAAAGAAGAACGGTTTGATCTTGTAATTACTTGTAGTAGCCTTCTTTGGCTTCATGGTCTCCATGAGAATCTCGAAATTCTCCAAGTGTTGGTGTGGAGATTCAGCACTTGCTGCACCAAACTGACTTTGGCGAACCATGGTGATGACTTGTGGTGTAAAGTTGAATTCCTGGATGTCCTCAGCTCCGAAATTCACACCTAAACGGCGTGGTTGCTGAGTAGGATCCATCCTTTGCCCCAGAGTTCGCGCTTCATATCCTTCATTAGCAACTCTCACATCCCCAGCTGGAATGCGAAGAACAACCGGTGGTCTTGGGTTGTTACGAACGGGATGAATCACTGGATTGATTTCCTCAAGTTCCGGCATATCCGGATCGAGTTCTTCATCATCGGATGAATCATCTCTAGTGGACTTAGTTGGCTTCTTGACTTTCTTCTTCTTCCTAGCATCATTCAGCTCCAACGTCATGTCCAACATCATAGCCCTGAGTTCATCAATTTGGAATTGATGACTCGTTTCCGCATCCACACAAGCTTTTTCACTCAACTTAAGTTGACGTTGAGCTTCATCCAACTCAGCATGGATGTTTCTCTCGTTATTTTCAGCCATTTTCTTTTCCTTCAACTTTCTTCTTAAAGTTTTCTCCAATTCAGGATCGAAAGGAACTAGATCTTTGGTAGATCTAGTCTTTCGCATATACCTAAAGATCCTGCAAAGATCACTCAAGTAGACAAATTAAATCACAAGAGCAAGAGCTCTCAAGCTAGACAACCGAAAACCGGATTTGGTCTAGACCAAATCCCCGGCAACGGCGCCAAAAACTTGTTTGCTCAAAAGTGTGTGCGTCAAAGTCTTAAATTTATATCTAGAACTCAAAAGCAAAGCGAACCCGCGGTGTACGGATCAGCTGTAGCAAGGTAAGAAATTCTAGAGTCGAACTCAGGGATTTGGTGAGAATAAAATCGAATTCATTTATTTAGCAAAATACAAAAGCTTTTTTTTATTAATAAAGGGGAAAAGATTCCAAGGGTTCAAGTATCCGACCGCGGCTTTCGATTCAAGACACTTCTAAAGATATAAGGACAGAGTTTATATTGCCAAGGTTATGTGTTTCACAGGTATATATTTTTACTGTGAAGTTCCGAAACCTATTTGTCTAATCCAAGGGTTCTCTCTATAAGGGTTGTTAAGGCTGCAATATAGAAAGATCTAGCGACAAGAATAACACTCAAACTAACTATCCAAAACTCCAGGATATGACTCTCCAAAGTAAAGATAGAAAGCACACTTAAAACCTTAATCAAGGATGTTGAGTCTCTCTATTACCCAAATCTTGTAATCTTAATCTATTAAATGTATACAGTTAATTAGAGGTTAAAAAGATTAAGCAAGATTGGGATTTAGTCAAGGATTAACTTTGGTTAAAGAATAAATCAATTTAAGATCGTCACGGAAATAAATCGTGCTGTTCATAGATAAATCGGACGATTTATTCAAGAACAGGTCGATTTTCCTGTTGTCGCAAAGTTAAAATCTAAACTCTCAGGGTCCAAATGTTTGAATGAGTTCAGTCTATCATCATCTAAGCCTCAATCATCAACTATTCTCCCCAGAATCACAATGGTTTTAGCCAACCATTTTCAAAATCAAATCAAAATTAAGATTGATTGAATAAATCAAATAATCCCGAATCTTGAATAAAAACTCAATAACTTTCAAATCTGTAAACCAATCTCAAAACTAATCAAAGTATCTCTCAATCAACTCAGTGTTATGTTCAAAAACCACAAAGATTGCAATGGAAACAAGAAATCTCACAAATATGATCAAGATTAACTTCTCGGCAATAACCCTTCAATCCTCTCCAAGAATCTTCAATCTCTCTCAAACGTGTAAAGATTTCCCGTTGCGGAACCCCCGTTTTCATTCCTACGGTTCCAATCTATAGTTCCTTACTAATGGGCCGCTTGGCAAAACACTCCTCTAGCCAAAAAGTGATGGGCTTTGAGTCGTTTTTACCATTGGGCTGAAAAACAAATAAATCGTGCCAACCGATTTACATACAAAACCGTTCGATTTTTAATGATAAAAATCGTCCGATTTATATTGTATATGGCACAATTCTCTTCAACAGAGAATGCTTGTCTTTTGGCTTGTTTCCTTCCTCCCTTTTGTGACTCTTTTACGCAACTCCTTTGCTCTTTGTGATTCCTCTAAGACTCATTTAGCTTCCCTAATGGCCTTAGATGCTCCTTGCTCCACTTTTGCTTCCAAATCCATTGAATTTACCTACAATTCAACCGAAACTCGTGTAGACCTCTATTTCCGAAATATAATTGAATAAAGCCTAAAAGGTACACAAGTTCCCTCTAAATGCAAGGTAAGTCTAGGTAAACCTCTACAATATGCATGATTATAACGGTATATAATTCATGTCATCAAAATACCCCATACTTGCCCCTTGCTTGTCCCCAAGCAAGACTCAAACTTAGGATACAAGATGCCATGGATTATATATGTATGAAAACTCAAAAACTTTTCATTTGATAGTCCTTCTTCTTATTGGATCGCCCTCAAGGTGATATTTTAAGGCATAGGAAGACAAGGCATGTATCAATGATAATAATAACATGAACTAACCCTCTTTTCTTTCTTAAAAGCACAAATAAAAGACATGATAAGGATGAAGAGACAATTAAGATCAAACAAGTCTAAGCCATGAAGTCTTAAATACATGCATAAAATTCTCAATGTCTTCTAATCAAAGAAAGGTCTATGAAACGTGTTAAAGGATGAAATTCTTGTAGGAAATTGTGGTGCTAATCCGGGAAAGAGGAACAACATAATACCTTCAAGAACTTTACTTCACCACACATGCTTTGCATGTAAAAGCTTTGCCTTCTTTATACTTTACTTATTGAGAGTATGGACAACGGTGCACAATAACCGAAGCCTAGGAGATCGGCGTTTCTCATTTTCGAGATGCCTCAAACCCTTGATGCACATATCATATCCCGTTAGGACTTGTCGTTCAATCGGACTTTGGCAAGACACAAACACCCGGCTATGTGAATGGTGCCGAGTTACTCATCCTCATGTTCAACGTCCCCAAACTTATAATTTGCTAAACTTTCACTTAACACATTTTTATTGGCCCTCCCACATCATACATGCCTTTTTCAATCACCTATCCTAATTCCCGGATGGTAAAAAGGAGGTCACATATTTCGTTGAGGAGCTAGCATGAACAAGATATGAATTAGAGAAGAAGTGAATTGCCTTGGTCATTCTTATATGATGCAAAATAACTTATAATATAGCTTCGACTATTACTTTGTTCTCTTGTCAAAACATCAAGATCATATAAACCATTCATGTGTTCAAGTAAGAAAAGTAAGCTCATTCATGCTATAATCATAATCTCCACATAACCATGTCATCTTTTTGCCTTTCCACGTCACAATCCTCATCATAGAGGTCATTTCCATCATAAGAAGCACAATTTTTTTTTGAAAACTCACAATATTTGAAACAAAGCATGCAAATGCGAAATTCATAGTGGAAAGCAAGTAGTGCAAGAGTTATTACAAGCCAAATCATCAAAAGTAATACAAAGTGCATAGAGTGCTAAAATGAAGTAAAAGAGATTGTAAGTACCCCTACCCCATACTTAACCTTCACATTGTCCCCAATCTGAAAAATCAAGCATAAGTTGGAGAAAAATACTTACAATGTAAAATGAGTGGAATCTCAATCTTCGGTCGGTGGTGGTGGAGGTAGAGGATATGGATACATCGGCACGCTGGGATCATAGAAGTGACCGAACTGATGGTAGTACATGTCTCTCATCTGGCCGTCATAGAAGGAGTGTCTAGCATCCGTCTCCTGTCGGTATTCCTTGAACTGAGTGTTCAAGGTGCTGTAGTCGGTGTGTAGGGCCTGATAGTCGGAGCGTAGATCATGGTAGTCGGTGCGTAGACCTTGGAAGCTAGAGACTAAGTCTCTAAAATGGCGGGGAAGTCTATGTCCTCGTCCATGGCCTCTACCGTGGCTAAGAACATGTGCAAAGGAGTGGCGGGGTGGCTTCATGTCATCCTCTTTCTCCTCGGTGGCTCGACTAGTCCTGCTAGGTCCTGCACCATGAGTATCGGTATCCATGGCATCCGTGATGTGACCCTTATAAGTGTCACTCTCGAACTCGAGCATGGTCCCCTGGTGTACTCCCGCCTCCTGATCCTCCTCATCCTCAGTGTCACCTGCATCATCATCATAATAATAAGGAGGAGCTATCTCCTCAATCATCAGTACAAAAGTCTCCTTCCAATTCCTCTTGTTCCAAATGGTGTATTCGGACTTCCACACTATCTCGGATGGCTTCTTTTCCGGATCCTTTGCCCACGACATGGGCACATGAAGAGTTCCTCTCCCTCGAGGAATCAAGACCTATCTCGCTATCAATCTTTGTGATCTTAAGGGCTGGGCACTCTCAGCTAAGGTGCAATCCAAGAAATCTAACTCCAATGCCTTTGCCACATGAGTGACAAGGCCTCCAGCACAAATGTCACTCTTTGCCTTGTTGGCTATCTTTCCTAGATAGTCAGCAAGGATAGAGGTGACGTCGGGAATGGTGCTACATGTCATACAGTACAGGATAAAGAGCTCGTCAGCCTTGAGCTTTTGCGGAGTCTCCGTCCGTGCAAACAAGCTCTCACTAAGGATCCTATGCACTACCTTAAAGGAAAGGTTGTACATGCTAGCCTTTTTTGAATTTCCGGGTCTCCACTTATCACCACCATACTCTCCCACTGAGATGGTTTCCTAAAAGGCGCTAGCACTAACTCCTCTCACGAATGTGCCTGCAAAAGAGTAGGGAAAACCAAACAAATCCCCAAAGTCATCAATAGTCATAGCATGGTTTTGGTTCATGAGGCGGAAAGAGACCGTCCTCTCTCTAGGATCATGCTCAAATGTGCTAAGGAATTCTAGGGTGATCTCGGTATAAGCCTCCTCCCTAATCATAGCAAATTGCTCAGCCCAACTCTATCTAACATCATGTCCACATCCTCTCGAACAAACAAGGAATCTAAGTCATCTAGCACAATGTATCGAGGAGGGGTGAAGGGACGATATAAGAGACGTTCATATCTATTCTTATGTTTTGAGAGAGGAGGCGGGGAGTTTTGGTTTGGCTTGAGAGGGTGGTGGGGGGGGGGGAGGGGCTTTGGAAGAAGATCCTTTCTTCTTCCCCGCATTTCGAGTGATTCTTTTCAAAGTCTCCATTTCTGCAACAAAAAATTAGAGCTGTTCTAAC
Organism: Fagopyrum esculentum; assembly: GCA_033239045.1. NCBI lineage: Eukaryota > Viridiplantae > Streptophyta > Magnoliopsida > Caryophyllales > Polygonaceae > Fagopyrum > Fagopyrum esculentum. The sequence goes on from BSUD01000003.1 coordinate 39,208,885, forward strand.
AGAAATCGGACGATTTATCTGGGCGATTTATTTGTCGGGGAGATTTTCCTTCATTTTCTCAGCTCAAAGAAGAAAATCGGACGATTTTTTTCAAGGGCGTCGATCTAGGGGTCGATTTATATCCCTGTTGCCAAAAATCGTCTTGCTCTGTTCCTGAATCGAACGATTTGCTTTGTGCAGCTCGATTCCTTTCCTTGTTTTTCTTGAAGATTGAAATTTGAACTATTTTATGCCTCCTATATTCATTGATTTCTCAAATTGGACCTAATTTCCTGCGATTATTGACACAAACAAACCAAGAGTGCATCGAGGAACAACAAAAGCAAAAACAAAAGAAACAAAGCAACTAAACTAAGATAAACTAAGTGATAAAAGAAGAAAAGAGTTATACTATCATGGGTTGCCTCCCAAGAAGCGCTTGATTTATCGTCTTTAGCTGGACGGTGCTTGTTTTGGTGTTCAATGGAGGAGGATAGGAGCTATCTCCTCAACCGGAACTTCCGGTGTGTATTTCTTCAACCGTTGGCCATTTACTTTGAAACTTCCGCTTTTTCACCCCATACTTCAACTGCACCATGGGGAAAAATTCGTTTAATTACATAAGGTCCTGTTCAACGGGATTTATGCTTACTTGGGAATAGTCGAAGCCTTGAGTTGAATAGAAGAACTTGATCTCCTTCTTTCAAATCCTTTGGAATGATGTGATTATCATGCAACGCTACGTCCTTTCCTTGTAGATCTTTGCGTTCTCATACGCATTCAGCCGGATCTCGTCCAGCTCGTTGATATCCAAGAGCCGCTTCTCTCTGGCTTCTTTGATGTCAAAGTTGAGCCACTTGACAACCCATTATGCTTTATGCTCTAGCTCTACAGGAAGATGACAAGATTTACCATATACGAGATTATAAGGAGTCGTACCTATTGGTATCTTAAAGCCAGTCCTGTACGCCCATAGTGCATCGTCAAGCTTCATTGACCAGTCCTTTCTTGTTTTAGAGACAATTTTCTCTAAAATTCCCTTAATCTCTCTATTGGATATCTCAACTTGTCCGCTAGTTTGCGGATGGTATGGTGTAGCTATCTTATGGGTCACCCCAAACTTAGCCAATAGAGTCTCAAATCGACGGGCTGTGAAGTGCGTTGCTCCATCACTAATGATGGTTTGGGGAGTCCCGAATCTTGGGAAGATCGTTCTATTGAAGTGTAAGATCCTAGGTTTTTTCCTTCACCGCCCCTGTGGTGAAGAGGGCCACCACCGAGGCCATCCGCCTACGCGGCTATGAGATCCGCCCCTGCGGATTTACGACAGATCGTTGATAGCATGAATTATAGTCTATATTTTGGGACTTGTTTAGACGTTTTATCTTCAATAATCTGCATGTTTGAATGTATATTATGTGATTATATCGTCGTTTCATCTACCTTTGCGGGAATCGAGGTCTACACCAAGTTTCGTTGTAATCGTAGATAAAATGGCACGTTTTGCATCAAAATGGAGCTAAAGGAGCTAAGGAGTCATTGGAGCTACATTCAGGAGCTTTAGGAAGAAACCAGGAAGCAAGGAATTAACAAAGAAGATTCATTTTGGACCAGATTTAAGAGATTTCACATTCAGTTTAGAGTCACCTCGGCTGACTACAGAGTCACCTCGACCGAGGTGATCTTGAGGAACGTCTCGACCGAGGCGAATACCCTGACGCGGCGAGATCGTTTATTCTTGGCTGAGATCTTTTATTTTTGGAAGGAGAGATCTTATATTTTTGGGCTGGATTTCTGGAAGGAAGATTATATATTTTGGAGATCTATTTTAGAGATTAAGATATATTTTATTAGGATAATATCTTTTTAAGATATTTTATCTTTAGAAGATAGTTTTCCTATATAAAGGGTTGGATTTTCCACAAGTTCAGAAATGCTTATGCATGCTTATACAAGCCTAGAGGGCTGATAGCATCCAGCAATTAAGGGATTTTCTCCAGGGTTTTGAAGGAAGGAAGATTAAAGGAAGGATTGATAGCTTGTTATAGCTTTTGTGAAGGGTTTTGTAAGACTTTCTTAGATTCCCTTCTTGTTGATTTGTCTTGTTGGATTTGTTATCCAATGAACGATTATATTTGTGATATTTGATTCAGTTATTGAAGCCTTGCTCTTAAGGTTTTTGTGTTCAAATATTCACTTTCTTCCCATATATTTGATTATTGCTTTTATGATGATGAGTGGCTAAATTCTTTGTGTGATTCTATGGTGATTGGCTGAAGGTTGTGGGAAAAACAATGATAGAATAATCTTAAATTCCAGTAGGACCCTGAAAGCTCGAGTCTTTATCCTTAACCCTAGAACATCTCGTTCAGTCGATGAACATCTCGGCCGGGGTGGAATTCGTCTGACCGAGGTGACCTTTTCTGATCCGAAACTGAGAGTTAGGTCTTAGAGTTTGCCAAATCCTATTCTTATTACACCTTTCATGGTTCAATGCAAGCCTAGGATGAGACTTACCCGGTAATTCCTTTGTTTATTTACCTAAGATCATAAGTGTAGGTAATAAAGGTTTATCCTTTATTGGAGTTTGAGTGTGCTTTCATTCCATCTTTGTGAGTTAGCCTGAGACTTACCCGGTAAAGGTTGATTCTATTCCCTTAGTTGGAGTGTTAGTTTGAGATTATAATTCCTTTCCTTAGTACCTTGAGACTTACCCGGTAATAGGTTATTTTGGTTTGGAGTTAGTGAGTAGTGAGACTTACCCGGTGATCTATTCCACTTTAGTAACACCTTCCCTTTGCAAAATCTCAGCTTTGTCCGCTTATCTTGAGATCTTGATTTGGAACCACAATTAGATGCTTTAATCCCTAGAAGTGCATATTTCTTTAATTGACTTTTTATCATCTTTGATTGCTTTAATTTCTTTTGTGGTTAGTTGCAATATTGACTACCTATATTGGTTCTGTTTCACCTAAGTCCCTAAGATCGACACCCCGGAATTCTTGCTTTTACTGCGATTGACCCGTTCACGGGTTCGCATCCTTGTTTTAGGCATACATCTAGGGTTATAAATTTAAAGCTTGCACACACCATTTGGAGGAAACAATTGTGCCGATCTTTTCTTCCGTTCTTTTATCTTCCTTCCAGAGATAGAATATCCGATATTTTATCTTTTGGGCCGGTTTCCTTATCTTCTTTCTAAACCCTAGACACCCTTGCTTCTTTTCTTTCCAACCCGTTCCTATATATTCTTTTCTTTCTCCCCTTTTTCCCGTTCCTTGCTATCATCATCAAACCTAGAGAGCTGCAGCCGTCCTTTGCTTCCCGCGACTACGTTGAACGTGTAAGTGCATCCTTTATGGTTCCTCCTTACGTTCCTTTAGCGATGCATGACTTCTCCTTTTGTTTTGGTTTCTTCCTTTCGTTCTTCTCTTTTCTTTTTCTCCAAGGATCAAGCATGAGCCTTGATTCTTGTGGAGTGTTCCGTTGTTGACCCTTCGTTGTTCTCAGGCTCTTTGGAGTTGAGCCTTGACGTGTTGAAGCCAAAGGTTCGAGCTTTGGTTGCCTTGCTACGAGTTATGTCGAAGAAGAAAGTCGACAGCGCTTTCTGTCACGCCGCCGCCCCTGTGCCTGCACAGAGCCGCCCTTGCGCATCTGTCTAACCGCCCCTGCGGTTTCTCTGTAGTAGCTCCCGTCTTTGGTGATTTGCTTCCTTCCTTCCTTTCCTCGTTCCTTCCTTGGTTCCTTATGGTTGTTCCTTGTTCCCCTGAGTTGTTGTAAGACTAAGGTTGAGCCCTCAGCATGTGTTGATCTCTTAGAGATCGTTGAGACTAGAAGTGATAGACTTCTAGCAACCGTTTCGTTCCTGATCCGTGTTGCTTGTTCATACAGGCTTTCCTTGTTCCTTTCCTGAGAGAAACTGAGTTGTTCCTGAGTTGTGTTGATCTTTTGGTTTACCTTCGAGTGAGGTAAGTCCCTTGGACTTACTTAGCTTCATTCCGCGTATTAGTTGGATTGTTTTGGCTTGTTTGGGTTGCTATCATGTTTATAACGGATAGTTGGAAATAGGATTCACCCTTTGATAACCTTAACTGGCCCAAGTGTATTATAACTGGGCGGTGACCACTTGTCTAGTTCTACAGGAGACTAGAATGTGCTCTTGCAACCCAGACCCGTAGGTAACGGATAGTACTGATCTATTCTTGTTGGTAGACGGAAGCGGAGGCGAGTTTCGGGAGATTCTCGTGTGACAAAAGAAGTTGAATTATTAGTGGATAACCTTAATGAAAGATAATAACCGGTTGATGTGTAAGCATGCTATGTGTTTTCTTTACCTTATGTGTGTTTGTGCCTTTACACTCTTGCTTATACCTATAATTTTAGCTAACGGTTTATACCATCGTTGTAGATGTTCCGCAGGTTCAGGATGCTGTTGAGTGATCCGGATGGTGTGGTCAGCTGGAGTTCCCGTACATATTAGGACGGGATTGGGTTTTTGTTTCGTTCGTTATTTCCCTTTTGTTTTGAACCGGTTGTGGAGCTTTTATGTTTTCTTCTGTTTGAACCTTTGGGTTTATATTAAGTTTTGGTTTTTATTCGTTTGTGCCTTTTGTAAGATTCGATTGCTGTTGCTACTCTGAGGGTCGGAACCCATTGTGCGGTCCTAGCCCGTAGCGCTTCAAGTTCCCATAACATGGGGTGTTACAATATGGTATCAGAGCCAGATTGGCAATAATGGCACTCGAAATCTTCTACAGGTCAGATGGATAAATAAATAGAGCCCGCAAGGGGTCTAACGTTTTAAAAAGGGGATTTTTGTTTTAAACCGTTGGTCTGGGATAGATGTACGGGCGACCACCACTACCTCCGCAGATCTCAACAATGTAGTTTTGTTTTTGTGGCCTTTATATGCACTTTTCTTGGATTATGCTTTAGCTATAGCGTGGCCTTCTACCTATATGTATAGTCTTATATATCTATCCTTATAGCAGATGGCACGCACTAGGGCTACCGCTGCTATAGGGCGAGGAAGGGGTCGACCACCACTTCCACGTGCCGTCCGTGGACGAGGACGTGCAGGAAGACCTCCACTAGCAAGAGGTCGGGGCCAAGCCCCAGTTGCTGATCCGCCTATCACCGAGGCGTTTGCTGAAGAGGTTGCCGAGAGCATTGTTCTTGAGGCTGGAAATGGGACCGCTGCTAGGTCTGGAGCACAAAGAGCGTCATCAATAGAGTCCACACGAGTGTCCATCCGAGCTTCTGCATTTCGCGACTATGTGTAGAGGGTTGAGGAGGCTATTAGGACTGGAGGACCAGCACTAGTGCCGCTAGTTCCTGCGAGATCAGCTAGGGATTCGCAGAGAGTTACACAAGTTGTTGCCCCGCCTGCTAGAGTTGTTGAGGTTGTTAGAGCACCGGCTGAGGCAAAAGAGCCGAAGCCTCACAGTTGGTTGAAGGCTTTCGACCAGCTGAAGGTTCCCGTTTTCGTAGGAAGGACTGGCTTGGAGGTGGAGCAGTGGCTAGGACAAGTTGATTCTGCTATAGAGGCTATCGGTTGCCCTAAGGGACGTCGAGTCAACATAGCGTAGACGTTACTGAAAGATCAGGCTCATTCCTGGTGGAGGACAATTCGCGGCAAGGTCACCAGTTATGAGCAGATGAAGACAGTGATCAGGGATCGCTATTTCCCTGCAGCCATGAAGAGAGACCGTCTTCAGGATTTCCTTGAGGCTGGATTCGTGGATTTGCCTATTGCTGAGATCATCCTCAAGTTTTAGGATGAGTTGTCATTGCTGGGTCCGTCCGCACCACCGGAGGATCAGCATGTTTGCCTTTTCTCTCGGAGGTTGAGAGAGTTGAAACGCTCTTATCTTACTGGTTTCCGTTGTGAGTCTCCGACGGACTATCAAGATAGAGCTTCTGCTTATGAGAGAGACCGACCGGGTCAAAGGAGAGCTTCTCAAACAGGATGTCCTAGGAAGAGACAAAATACTGGATCAGCCAGTCCTGGAGCTGGAGCAATTGGGTTTGGACGTAGTCAGACGCCTGGACGTTCTAGTTTCCAGCAAAGTTCTGACAGAGCACGACAGTGTCATAACTGTGGAGTAGCTGGACATGTTCGAGCTGATTGCAAGAGGCCAGCTGTGACTTTCTTTTCTTGTGGCAAACCCTGACATAGAGCTACGTTTTGCCGTCAGGGCAAGGCGCTATCTCAGCAGGGTTCTTCACCTGCCAGTGTTGATGAGGAGGACAAAGATCTTAGTACCAGCAGCAGTAGAGTGTTTCAGGTTCTACCGCTCCTCAGGGTTCCACTCCGGGATAGGGGAGAGGTAGAGGACGTGTTGGTGGATCTACATACACCAGAAATGCACCAGCTAAAGTTTATGAGTTGAGGAGTGTTATAGAGCCAACAACGCCAACAACTACAGGTACCATTCACATTAATGGTTTTCCTGTCAAAGTTCTTTTTGATACTGGTGCTACGTATTCTTTTATATCTGATGCATGTGTAGATATATTGGTCTTAGTTACTGTAGAGGGTAGACCCTTCTTTATAGGATTAACCGATGGGGGTAAGATACGAGGTACGCGAGAGGTTCGCGATTGCCCTATTAGATTGGGAGGTTGCGATTGGCCAGCTAACTTCTTCGTCATGTACTTAGTAAAAGAAGAAGTTATCATGGGCATGGATTGGATGGATCGATATCGAGTAGTTCTAGACATCAACAAGAGGACAGTGACAGTAACTACAGATGCAGGCCATGTTGAGATTTTCCGAGGATGGGATCTCGGAAAGACTAGTACAGTCATCAGTGCAGTTCGAGCTGCGAGGCTTATAAGTCAAGAATGTGAGGCTTTTTGGTGCTATGCCACGAAGGATAGTACTAGTCCAGCTTTGGAGGAGATTCCAGTAGCTTGCGAGTTTGCTGACATCTTTGGAGAGCTATCAGGTTTACCTCCACAACAGAGTGTAGACTTTGTCATTGATCTAGAGCCCGGTACGAGACCGATCTCTAAGGCTCCTTATCGTATAGCGCCTATCGAGATGCTTGAGTTGAAGAAGCAGCTTGAGGAGTTAGCAGAGAAGGGCTTCATCCGCCTTAGTGTCTCTCCTTAGGGTGCACCAGTTCTCTTCGTCAGGAAGAAGGATGGGTCAATGAGGTTATGTATCGACTACCAAGAGCTGAATAAGGTGACGATCAAGAACAAGTACCCATTGCCCCATATTGATGATCTTTTGGATCAGCTACATGGAGCTTCATTGTTTTCGAGGATCGATCTAAGATCAGGATATCACCAGCTGAGGGTGAGAGAGCAGGATGTAGCTAAGACGACATTTTGGACTAGATATGGACACTATGAGTTTGTAGTGATGCCATTTGGGCTCACGAATGCGCCCGCAGTCTTCATGGAGTTGATGAACAACATCTTCATCGACTTTCTAGACCAGTTTGTAGTTGTCTTCATCGACGACATTCAGGTTTACTCCCGCAGTAGAGAGGAGCATGCTGGACACTTGAGGATCGTTCTTCAGGTCTTACAAGATAGAGAGCTCTACGCCAAGCTCTCTAAGTGCGAGTTTTGGATGTCTGAGGTAGCATTCCTTGGTCACATAGTTTCAACTGAAGGGATCAAGGTAGATCCGGAAAAGATTGAGTTAGTAGCATCTTGGCCGCCACCTAAGAACGTTAAGGAGGTTCGCAGCTTCTTAGGATTTGCGGGGTACTACCGGCGTTTTGTGGAGGGCTTTTCTGTTATCGCCCGACCGCTTACTTCCTTGTTGCGGAAGTCTACGAGATTCATATGGTCTGAGTCGTGCCTGCAGAGCTTCAAGGAGCTAAAGAAGAGATTGATCTCTGCTCCTATTCTAGCTCAGCCAGAGGGCATTGAGGATTTTGTAGTCATGTTTCATGGCCAGATCACCTTCCCTTAGAGGATTTTGTGGTTTGCACTAGTTCGTGACGGTTTGCACTCAATTCATGTATTTTGTCGAGATAGACGTCTACACGGACTTTTGCATGCTTTGTAGGTATCTTGGGAGATTTAAAAGCTTAATTGATACATTCAAGGATCGTTCCTCGAGATGACACACCTTCGGACTCATTGGGATGCAAGCTAGGGGATAAGGAGGACACATGGGACCTTGTTGGTGCATTCCTTGCAGCAAATTGTGGCTTGATGATCCAAAACAAGCTGAGGCACCAAAACCACAGCCACTGGGACTTCCACGGGCGTGGAAATGGGCCGTGGTTTTCCCCGTATAGCTTTGACAGCTGTCCCACGATCTTCATGGCCGACTCTTGCAATTTGTTGAGGATATAAGGTGGTCCTGCAGGCTGTTAGGGACAGACCCCATCACTCCCATTCTCTCCCACACTCTCAACAACACATATTCTCTTATTGGAAGATTGGATTGGAGCTACTCTTGGAGGAGAAGAAAAGGTTCCATTGGAGAAGAAGAGAAGAACACACCATTCTTAGTTTTTCATAGACTTGAGTGAGATTTGTGAAGCCGTTTTGCAAGTGTTTGTAAGAAACGATTGAACCTTCTTTAGAAGGGTTGTAAGTCCTTCTTGAACTCATATTCAGCTTGGTTTTCTTTGTTCTACTTGTTCATCTCTATTTTACTTCATTTACTTGCTATGGAAGCCATGAATGTATGCTTGTTGAGTTTGATTGTTGAGATGCTTGTTGTTGGCTAAATAGATGCGATTCTAGGGTAAGGAAATGATGGTTATGGCTTGGACTATGATAGGATAGACTTAAATGTATCTTTGGATGTTTTGTTTGCTCCAACCTAGGCTCTGTTCAAAATCACGGTATGTTCTAAGGGTTCCACGGTCGTGGACTTGATGATCTGCCCGTGATTTCGTCAGACTTGCTTGTATTGATAAATCTAAGTGTTAGGTTGTTAGATTGTTGAAACCCTAGTGTTTGTTGAGTTAGATCTACCCTAGGGTGACCTAGTGTTAGCAACTAAGTGCGAGAAGAGACCTACCCGGTGATTTTTGTTCATAGATACCGAAGATGATGAACTCTAGGTAGTAGTGAGCCTCATAAGCCGCTATTGGACTGAGTGTGCTAGGATTGATGTTTAGGACTTGCCTTCCCGAGACTTACCCGGTAAGGAGAGGTTAGATCCCTAGATGACAATCCGGTTTGTCTAGAATTCCTATCCTTAGGCTCTTTGAGACTTACCCGGTGATGAGACCTTAGCAACGGACTAGTGGACCATGAGACCTACCCAGTGATTGATCCCAATCTAGAAACACTCACTCCCAACATACTATAGCTGATCCAAGGAATGATTAGATAGCTTGAGTCCTATGCCATAACCGGAATTTCCAACCCCTAGAATCCACTTTTCTCTCTTGATTACTTATCTCATGTTTGAGTTTGTTTGTTTTCCTTGATAGCTTAGTTATTTGCTAATCTTGCATGCTTTGCGATCTTTGATTGATCACCAAAAAACCAATCCAAAAACATTGAGATTTTCATTTCTTTATCTCTTTCTCTTTTCTTAGCCTAGATCAACACTATCTTTAGTCACTAATCGATTCAATTTCACCTCAGTCTTTGTGTTCGACCTCGGAATACTATCCCTACTACGAAACGTCCCGTACACTGCGGGTTCGCTAGGAGTTAGGAGAAATATATCGAGTATAAATTTAAGACCTTTGCGTGCATCAATTCCTAGACGTAACAAGTAGCAACTGAGCAGATTCAGGACGACATGGCTCGAGTAGCAGTGAATCGAGAACGGATGTTAGCAGCACAGAGTCGACAAAAGTCTTACGCTGATAAGAGGCGCAGACCTCTGGAGTTCAAAGTTCGAACTCAGGTTTGGTTGAGAGTATCCCTGACACGAGGCGTCAGACGTTTCGGTGTCAAGGGGAAGCTGAGTCTCAGATATGTTGGACTGTTCGAGATTCTTGAGCGAGTTGGAGAGGCAGCATACAGACTTGCGTTGCCATCGAGACTCGAGGGTGTTCACCCAGTTTTCCATGTGTCTCACCTACGGGAGTACATACTGGACCCGAGACACATCGTCAGTTATGAGGATCTAGTGATCGAGCCAGACCACACGTTCGTAGAGCACCCGGTGGCTGTCTTAGAGCGTAGTACGAGACGCTTGCGTTCGAAGGACATCCCAATGTTGAAGATACAGTGGTCGAGGCGAGGAGCCGATGAGGCGACTTGGGAGACAGAGGATAGTGTCCAGAGGAACTATCCTGAGTTTTACGATGAGCTTGTTGCACCGTTAGCTTAGTATGTTGTTTGATTTTTCCTTTGTTGCGTTGTGAACGCTTTTGTGTGACGTTTTGTGTTACGTGCCCCGAGTGCGAATATATGAGCTCAGTTCTGTTTCTGTGTGTTGTGGTGATCGTTTGGCTTTTGCAAGTTACGGGACAAAACTTCTTTTTGGGAGGATCTAATGTAAGATCTTAGGTTTTTGCCTTCACCGCCCCTGCGGTGAAGAGGGCCGCCCCCGCGGCCAGCCGTCCCTGCGGCTGTGAGATCCGCCCCTGCGAATTTACAACAGATCGTGTCTATCTTTTCTTCCGTTCTTTTATCTTCCTTCCATAGATAGAATATCCGATATTTTATCTTTTGGGCCGGTTTCCTTATCTTCTTTCTAAACCCTAGACGCCCTTCCTTCTTTTCTTTCTAGCCCATTCCTATATATTCTCTTCTTTCTCCCCTTTTTCCCGTTCCATGCTATCATCTTCAACCCTAGAGAGCTGCAGCCGTCCTTTTCTTCCCGCGACTACGTTGAACGTGTAAGTGCATCCTTTATGGTTCCTCCTCACGTTCCTTTAGCGCTGCATGCCTTCTCCTTCTGTTTTGGTTTCTTCCTTTCGTTCTTCTCTTTTCTTTTTCTCCAAGGATCAAGCATGAGCCTTGATTCTTGTGGAGTGTTCAGTTGTTGACCCTTCGTTGTTCTCAGGCTCTTTGGAGTTGAGCCTTGACGTGTTGAAGCCAAAGGTTCGAGCTTTGGTTGCCTTGCTACGAGTTCTGTCGAAGAAGAAAGCCGACAGCGCTTTCTGTCACGCCGCCGCCCCTGCGCCTGCACAAAGCCGCCCCTGCGCCTCTGTTCAGCAGCCCCTGCGCATCTGTCTAACCGCCCCTACGGTTTCTCTGCAGTAGCTCCCGTCTTTGGTGAGTTGCTTCCTTCCATCCTTTCCTCGTTCCTTCCTTGGTTCCTTATGGTTGTTCCTTGTTCCCCCGAGTTGTTGTAAGACTAAGGTTGAGCCCTTAGCATGTGTTGATGTCTTAGAGATCGTTGAGACTAGAAGTCATAGACTTCTAGCAACCGTTTTGTTCGTGATCCGTGTTGCTTGTTCGTACAAGCTTTCCTTGCTCCTTTCCTGAGGGAAACTGAGTTGTTCCTGAGTTGTGTTGATCTTTTGGTTTACCTTCGAGTGAGGTAAGTCCCTTGGAATTACTTAGCTTCATTCCGCGTATTAGTTGGATTGTTTTGGCTTGTTTGTGTTGCTATCATGTTTATAACGGATAATTAGAAATAGGATTCACCCTTTGATAACCTTAACTGGCCCAAATGTATTATAACCGGGTGGTGACCACTCTTCTAGTTCTACAGGAGACTAGAATATTCTCTTGCAACCCAGACCCGTATGTAACGGATAGTACTAATCTATTCCTATTGGTAGACGGAAGCGGAGGCGAGTTTCGAGAGATTCTCGTGTGACAAAAGACGTTGAATTAGTAATGGATAACCTTAATGAAAGATAATAACCGGTTGATGTGTAAGCATGCTATGTGTTTTCTTTATCTTATGTGTGTTTGTGTCTTTACACTCTTGCTTATACCTAGAATGTTAGCTAACGGTTTATACCCTCATTGTAGATGTTCCACAGGTTCAGGATGCTGTTGAGTGATCCGGACGGTGTGGTCAACCGGGGTTCCCGTACATATTAGGACGGGATTGGGTTTTTTTTCGTTCATTGTTTCCCTTTTGTTTTAACCCGGTTGTGGAGCTTCTATGTTTTCTTCTGTTTGAACCTTTGGTTTTATATTAAGTTTTGGTTTTCATTCGTTTGTGCCTTGTTGTATGATCCGTTTGCTGTTGCTACTTTGAGGGTCGGGACCCATTGTGCGGTCATAGCCCGTAGCGCTTCAAGTTCCCAGAACTTGGGGTGTTACATGAAGAACTTCACCACTACCATTGCATCATTAGTAGGAGAAGCGATTGCTTCTACCCATCTTGAGACATAGTCTACGGCTAGGAGTATGTATTGGTTTCCACAACAGGACGGGAATGGTCCCATAAAGTCTACTCCCCAAACATCGAATATCTCTACTTCTTGTATGTTGTTGAGGGGCATTTCATTCCTCCTAGAAATATTACTTGTCCTTTGACAAGCATCACAAGCAACAACATATTTTTGCACATCTTTGAATATGGTAGGCCAAAAGAAACCGGAACGAAGTACCTTAGCACAAGTTTTGTGGTAACTAGCATGTCCTCCACAAGGTAGAGAGTGGCAATGGCGGATGACACTTTCCACTTCATCTTCCGGAATGCATCTTCTGTATATGCCATCGGGACCTCTTTTGAAGAGAAGAGGTTCATTCCAATAGAAATGTCGGACGTCCTTAAAGAACTTCTTTCTTTGAGCATATGAAAGTCCGGGGGAATCTCCTGAGAAACAAGGTAATTTACAATGTCAGCAAACCATGGATTATTACCTTTCGAGATGTGTTGAAGACACTCTTCAATCTCATATAATTGTTCGTCACGGAAGGAGTCGTCTATAGGGAGCTCATCCATCTCGTCGGTGAGGTGTGGAAGACGACTAAGATGGTCAGCAATAGAGTTTTCTGAGCCCTTCTTGTCACGGATCTCCAAATCGAACTCTTGTAAGAGTAAGATCCATCTTAGAAGCCTTGGCTTCGCATCCTTCTTTGTGAACAAGTAACGGATTGCTGAATGATCCGTATAGACTATCACTTTCTCACCTACAAGATAGGAACAAAATTTTTCAAAAGCATAAACTACGGTTATAAGTTCTTTTTCTGTAGTAGCATAATTGGATTGAGCCTCGTCTAGCGTTTTGCTAGCATAGTAGATGGCGTGTGTACGACCATCTTTCTTCTGTCCGAGTACAGCTCCTATAGCAACGTCGATTGCGCCGCACATGACCTCGAAAGGAAGAGTCCATTCGGGTGGTTGGATGATTGGTACTAAAATCAAAGCTTCTTTGGTCCTGCAAAAAGCTTCTAGACAATCTTTCGAAAATTTAAAAGTTGCGTCTTTCATTAAAAGATTAGTTAAGGGTTTTGAAATCTTAGAAAAATCCTTTATAAATCTCCTATAGAAGCCTGCATGTCCTAAAAAGCTTCTAATTCCTTTCACTGAGGATGGAGGAGGTAGTTTTTTAATAGTTTCTATCTTAGCCCTATCAACCTCTATTCCTCTATTTGATATTAGATGACCTAACACAATCCCTTCAGTGACCATGAAATGACACTTCTCCCAATTTAAAACTAAGTTAGTATCTTCACATCTCGTAAGAACTAATGATAGGTTAGAGAGACAGTTATCAAAGGAAGAACCATATACCGAAAAGTCGTCCATGAATACTTCAATGATATTCTCAACATATTCTAAAAAGATTGCCATCATACACCTTTGAAAGGTGGCTGGAGCGTTGCATAAGCCGAATGGCATCCTTCTTTCCAACATCTGATCAATAAAAGGAAGGGGAAAATGATCCTTCCTGGTGGCCACATTCAGCTTACGGTAGTTGATGCACATTCTCCATCCCGTAATTGTCCTTGTGGGAATAAGCTCGTTGTTTTTGTTGGCAACAACGTTAATGTCTCCTTTATTTGGTACTACCTGCACTGGACTCACCCACTTGCTATCGGAAATAGGGAAGATGATACCTGCATCAAGTAGTTTAAGGATTTCTTTCTTCACGACCTCTTTCATGATCGGATTTAACCGTCTTTGAGGTTGACGTGAAGGTTTGAAATCCTCTTCCATTAAGATTTTATGCATACATAGAGAGGGTTTAATGCCTATCAAATCATCAATAGTATATCCTAATGCTCTCCTATGTTGCCTTAGAATATTCATAAGCTTCTCTAATTCATCATCATTCAGTTTCGCACTAACTATAACAGAATATGTATAGTTAGGCCCAAGGAATGCATACCATAAATGTGTAGGGAGGGGCTTCAATTCCAATGAAGGAGGTGCTTTGATTGATAATTCATGACCTTCTAATGTCATGGGAGAAGTCTCTAAAGGTGGGGAAGATGCACTATTAGAGTTAAGAACAACTGCAGTCAAGTTCATAGAAACCGGAGAAATCATCGCTAAATCGCTCCCCTCTGTAGAAAATCGTCCAATTTTTAGGTCGATTTTTCTTCCTGTTGTCAAAAATCGACTTGCCTTTTCAGAATTCGAGTGATTTATTTTGTGTAGGTCGATTTTTTTCATAGTTTCCGGGGTTAATTCCAACTCTTCAAATCCTGCTCCTGGTTCTTCCTTTACATCTTCTAACGCCTTTACCTCATCATCACAATCATGCTCTACTCCTTCCTTCATGATGCTCATCCTAAGAACCTTTTGAAGTGGATCTTTCATTAGGATCGAACTAACCACCTCTCTAGACTCTTCTTCATCAAAGATGTTAAAAACATCTTCTCTCAAGGCTAGCTCTTTGATTAAAGAGGAGAGTACGAACTCCACTTTCTCTTCACCTATATTGAAGGATAGCTGTCCATTCTTGCAATCTACCATGCATCCAGAGGTTGCAAGGAATGGTCTTCCAAGAATGATGGAAACTGGGTAATCTGCAGGGATGTCAAGAACGACAAAATATATAGGAATGTAAAACTTACCGAGTTTTACCGGAATGTCTTCTATTATCCCAACTGGCCTGGTGATGGAACGGTCGGCCATGTAAAGTGTCATCTTCACCGGTCTAGGCTCTCCTAGACCAACCTCCTTGCATAAAGCAAGTGGTATGATGCTCACACTTGCTCCAAGGTCGCAAAGTGCATCATAAGTAACCTCTCGTAAGGTGATGGGTATGCAAAATGATCCCGGATCACGCAGCTTAGGTGGCATATTCTCTGTCATTGTCTTGATGAGTTCGGATGACTCCGTGCTCATCTTGACTTCTCCAATATCTTCTAATTTCCTCTTGTTAGAGAGGATTTCCATTAGGAATTTTCCATAAGCTGGCATACCTAAAATTGCATCCATAAAAGGTATAAAAGCTTTGCAAATGGAGAAATCTCACCCGCTCAATAACTTCAAAAAGTTTCAAGCAGTCTTCTTTCTTGTAACATTGTGCGGCGTCTGTTTGCCTCAAAGAGTGCGTGCAAATAAGTTCTAATTATAAAACTGAAACAAAAGCAAGCGAACCCGCAGTGTACGGATCGGCGTAGTTAACCAAGTGTTCCAGAGTATCGAACTCAGGGATTTGGGGAGTCAAATTCAGTTTTGATATAATCGAGGAAATAAAAGTATAAAAGCTTTGCAAATATTGGGAAAAACAGCAACCCTAAAGATCCAGGTATCCAATTGTGGCAATCGATTAAAGATAAACTATAGATATAAGGATAGAGTGGGGGTTGCAATGGTATAACTAATATAAGGTAATGTACGGTGAAGTTCAAAAACTCAATATGTCAAACCAAAAGACTCCCTCTATAAAGGTTGTTGAGGCTGCAGTATAGAAAGGATCTAAAGATAAGTATTAAACTCAAATACCCATGCCCAAACCCAAGGAATCAAAGATAAACTAAAACGGTTAAGGTTGTGACACTCGAAACCGAAATAGAGGATATTGAGTCTCACTACTACCTAGGAACGGCAAGCCAAGGCTAGGTTAGAGCAAATCTTTAACTTTAGATTAAAGCAAAAGCAAGGTCGTAAAACAGGGAATATCACGGCTAGATCTTGAGATTCCACGGCCGTGGAACTCAAGAACAGACCGTGATTTAGGGTGTCGACGATGTTTCTCATACTCTCAGAGTCCAATCAAGTTACGATCGATCTATCATTATCTAAGCCACAACTATCAACCCTTTACCTTAGAATTGCTAAAGGGTTTTAGCCAATAACCATCATCATGATATCAAAAATCAAATTAACAAGAAAGAAAGATGAAAACCCTCGAAAACTCAATAACAAAACAAAATCAATCTCAAATCCGAATAATAAAAGTAGTATGTTTATGAATTCAGAAAATGGAATAAGAATCATCACAGCGATCTTATGGAACAATGAAGGACGGAGTGTCAATCCGTCTCCAAAAGTGAAAACCCTAAGAAAATCTCCAAAGTACGTAATCTCCAATGTCGCGTCTTTCACCAATCTTCATTCCTCAAGGTCAAATGAACCCTAAGCCTGCCATCTTCAAAGCCTTCAACGAAGATGTAAGCGAAGGTCCTTGAAACTCTCTTCTCAAGCCTTCTTATAGGCGAAAATAGGGTTATGAGAAAGCCCAATGACGTTGTTGACGTGGCAAATATGACACGTCACAAAATCATGGAAATCACGGTCATGAACAACTTTCTACGGTCGTGGTTTAGGCCGTGTAACTTTCTGTTGTGCTTCGAACTCACTTCCACGATCCAATTGCCAAATCCACGGCCGTAATTTAGGGTGTGGTTCCTCAAATCCTTGTCCACGACCGTAATTTAGGGCGTGGATTCACAATTCTTTGTTTTTTTGCCTTTGTTTCGTGATGTTCTTCACTCAAGCTCCTTCCTTAGCTTCTCCAAAGCATCCCCTTGCCATCAAGCATGATCAAATACTCCTCTTCTTCCACATTTTGCTCCAATCCAAGCCTTTATTCACCTAAAAACAAAACGAAGCTAGTGTAGATCTCTATATCGACAAAGTGGGTGAATGAGCTCATAAATGCCTCAAACTCATATCTATGTACACCTAAAAGAGGGAAAAACAACTAAAACAAGTGCCTAAAATTTAGTCATATTTCATGCTAAAGAAATACTCCATACTTGTCATTTGCTTGTCCCCAAGCAAGGTTTTCAAAAGCTTAGAATATATGATAGAATGAAATATGAATGCAAAACAAAACAAAACAATCTTTTGGTAATGTGCTTCTAATCAATAGATCATTCTAAAACCTTGCTTCATTCATTCTTGAAAACGTTCATACACATAAACCAAAATATGCAAAGCAAAGGAACTTCATAAATTGCCTAAACTTCAAGACAAACATCATAACCTTCAAGCATCGTCAAAATCAAGCATGTGAAACTTCAATTTAGATCACTAAGTCAAATAAAACTTTTATGATCTCAAGGACTTTCAAGTAAGACCAAGAATATGGAAAAAGGTGGGAAATTTGTAAAGGAATGTGGTGTATGAATCCGGGAAGAAGGAACAACACAAACTCTTTTCTTGTCACCAGTTGAATTAACCACCAACTTAGAGCTTTGCTCTAGACTTTTTGCACATAATTTTTCGACTTTACTTTTGGAGTTATGGACAGCGGTGCAGGAGATTGACGTTTCTCAATTTCGAGATGCCTCAAACCCTTGATGCACATACCATAATCCGTTAGGAATATCGCTCAATCCAATTTTGGCAAGACACAAACACCCGGCTATGTGAATGGTGCCGAGTTACTCATCGTCATGATTGACTTCCCCAAACCTATAATTTCCTACACTTTGAATTTAAACAATTGCTTTCATGGCCCTCCCACATCGAACATGCCAAAATCAACTCTTCCTAAATCCCGGATAGGTAAAGAGGCAATTTTTTTTATTGAGGGGCTAAATGATCAAAGAAAGAAGTAAGAAAATCGAGGTGCCTTAATCATTTCATAAAGAAGTATAGGAACTTATAATGTCATTTCAACCTTCATTTCTCAATATGATTTAGATAAAAACCTTCACATTATGAAACTTGCAAGAAAGGATAGACAACATACTCAATCTCTTCACAATTCATAATTCAATTCAAGCATACAATTGTCATCAAAAACTCATTCCACAAGTAGCTTTCATCATAGAAATCATCTCTAATCTTAGAAGCACAAAATCTTTTCAAATTTTTCAAATTTTTATGGGTTTTTCAAACCCTTTTTCATGCAATGCAATAATGAAATGTTTGACAATGAAAGGAAACATGCAAGTGTTCATAGTCATAAGTGAAGCAAAGTGAGTAGAGTTATTACAAACGATAGTCACACCACACCCCATACTTGAAACATACATTGTCCTCAATGTTCAAAAGAAATAAAGAAAAGAAAAGAAACAAAGGAAAATCACTAATGGCGGTGGAGCGGCTCTAACCGGCGGTCATCTAAACATCATCACTGGGACGGCGGTGGTGGAAATGGATAGAAATCCGAGCTGAAGTTTCGCCCAAACTGCTCGCGGTAGACATCCCTCAATATACGAGCATTCTCCTAGCGCTTTACGTCATGGGACTCCTGTCGGACCTCCAAGTCTCCTACTCTCCTCGAAAGATCATCCGCCCAACCTGGAAGCTGTGAGTACCAAGGTGGGGACTGGCTATACCATGAAGGTGTGTCTTGAGGAGGGGTCGGTGCCACCGGTGGATGATCATACCATGGAGGAGGAGCTCTTATCCATGAAGGTTGCGCTTCATACCAAGAGGGTGGAGTCTCCATCCAAGTCGGCCTTTCACTCACACTAGCCTTGCATGAAGAAGAGGAATCGGAAGGTCTAGAGGGTCGGGGAGATCGCCTAGGTGGGTCTGGGAAGTCGGCCGGCTGGTCCGGGAATGTACAAAAATCATGCTCAGCACCTCCTACATCTTGATCATCTCCTCCTCCCACATCATCATCATCATCCACAGCTGGGAGCTCATCCGGCACATATGGAGGAGCTATAAGTCTATTCGCATGCATGGATACAAAGGTCGCCTTCCAGTTATGGCGGCCTAGCATGATGGAGTACTTGGGAAGCCATGGGATACCTCTACCACCCCTATCCTCCCATGGCATGGCTGCGGTAGGTGGAGATTGGTGGCGAGGAAAGATAATACCTCTAGTCATGAGCCCGTTGAGATCCAAAGGTCTCGCCACTATCCTAGTACAAGCGGAGTAGTCTATCCCCAATTGAGTGGCTATGTGAGTCACCATACCCCATAACCTATGTTCCCGGCCCGTTTGTTCTTCAATTTTCTAATGGTGGAGGCAAGGAGGTTGGCACAATCGGCGGATCTACCGGTAAGCATACAATAGAGGAGGAATAGCTCATCAGTTTTGATCTTTTGTGGGGTCTCGGTCCTAGGGAAAAGACACTCCGAAAGAACTCTATGAGCTATCTTCAAGGCTAAATGGTAGATGAGCTTAGCCTTGGTGTCGGCCGGTTGCCAACGGTCCTCACTAGCATAAATCATGGCTATATCCTCCCAAAAATCCTTAGCATACACTCCCCCGGGAAATCTACCATTGAAGCTCTCATGGAACCCAAAGAAGGCTCCAAACTGAATGATGGAGAACTCATAGTTTTGCTCCATTAGCCTAAAGGAAACCACTCGGTTTGCATGGCTATGATCAAAGGAAGTCACAAACTCCCTTGTTATCTCCTCATAGGCATCCTCTCTAATAGCGGAGAAGACGATCAATCCGGCTCTATCCAAGAGCCAAGTCAAGTCGTTCACAACATTGAGCTCCTCAAGCTCCTCTAGGACAAGGTATCGAGGTCCTATGATTGCCCTCTTGTCAATCTTTTCTAAGGCTCCTAGGTAGTCCTCATGAATTGTGGGGATTCTAGGAGGTGGTGGTGATGGTGGTTCACTAGGGGGAGGTTGGGAAGAGGAGGAACTATCATCCTTTCGCTTCTTGTTCCTACTAGACTTTCTCCTAAACATTTTTCTCAGCAATAGAGAAAACCACGGTCTGTTCTTGATTTTCCACGGCCGTGGAAACGTACGGAGACCGTGGAATTTGTTTGTTTCTCTCAAATCTCAGCAAACCCACACCAAAATCAATAATCACTGTGCTAGACTAATTTCAATTCCAATTTCGTCCAGTTCTCCTAAAATCTTGCTAAGAAATTGAACCAAATTGTCAAAGAAAAGAAAAGGGAGTAAAACCTATGTTTTGGATTTTTCAAATCCAAATTCTTCTCCAATGTGGATTGTTCACTCAGTTTTTGCTTGGATCTTGTAGATGATCGAAAATGCTCCACTTTAGGCTCAAGAATTGATCGAATCGGACTCCGAACGAAGAATTACGGGATGATGAAGGTGGTCGGCGATTCTGGGCGTGGAAAGGGGTTTTGGGTGTGTTTTTGTGAACGAATGTGGTTTATATAGTGGCCGTAAAATTTTTGAAAATCACGGTCACTCGGGGAATTCCACGGCCGTGGAAATGTACGGAACTCGTGGTTTTGCTGATTTGTGTCAGATTTTTTGGAAATTACGGCCACCTGTTACTTCCACGACCGGGGTTTAGGGCGTGGAAGTCTCTGTTGTGTGCCAAAATCCAAGTTTCGTCAATTCCTTCCAACTTTTTCTTCTTTCCTTTGTGCATCCCTTATTCCTACATCCAAAAACATAACATACCGGGAGGTATCGAGGGAAAAACAAAGCAAAAACAACTAAACTAAACTAATCTAAGAAAGACAAACAAAAACGCAAATGCAATACCTTGGGTTGCCTCCCAAGAAGCGCTTGTTTTGGGTCCGTAACTAGAACGTTCCTGGGTTTATTCGAGGACAACCGGAGCGATTTCCTCAACTGGAAGCTCCAGTGAATACTTCTTAAGACGTTGGTCATTCACCTTGAAACTTCCGCTCTTTTCACCCCATACTTCAACTGCGCCATGGGGAAAAATACTTTTGATTAGATAAGGGCCAGTCCAACGAGATTTAAGCTTACCTGGAAAGAGACGAAGTCTCGAATTGAAGAGGAGAACTTGATCTCCTTCTTTGAGGTCCTTTGGAATGATATGCTTATCATGCCAACACTTCGCCCTTTCTTTGTAAATCTTGGCGTTCTCATAGGCGTTCAAGCGGAGTTCTTCAAGCTCATTAAGGTCCAAGAGGTGCTTCTCGCCCGCTTACTTCATGCCGAAATTCAACCACTTCACAGCCCAATACGCTTTGTGTTCTAGCTCCACCGGGAGATGACAAGACTTCCCATACACAAGGTTGTATGGTGCTGTACCTACGGGAGTCTTGTATGCAGTCCTATATGCCTATAACGCATCATCTAACTTCAAAGACCAATCCTTCCTTGTCTTTGACACCGTCTTCTCAAGGATGCCCTTGATCTCTCTATTCGAAATTTTCACTTGCCCACTTGTTTGTGGGTGGTAGGAGGTGGCGATCTTGTGAGTCACCCCATACTTAGCTAGTAGAGCTTCGAATCGTCGGGCAATGAAGTGTGAACCTCCGTCACTAATGATGGTCTGTGGTGTCCCAAACCTTGGGAAAATAGTTCTATTAAAGAACTTAACAACAACCATGGCATCATTAGTTGGAGAGGCAACAACTTTAACCCATCTCGAAACATAATCTACAGCTAGAAGTATGTATTGGTTTCCACAAGATGATGGGAAAGGTCCCATGAAGTCTACTCCCAAACGTCGAAGATTTCTACCTCCTGAATGTTATTGAGAGGCATCTCGTTTCTCCTAGAGATGTTTCCTGTTCTTTGACAAGCATCGCAACAAGAAACAAAGGTTTGCACATCCTTAAATAAAGTAGGCCAAAAGAAACCGGATTGCAATACCTTAGTGCTAGTTTTATTGGAACTAGCGTGTCCTCCATAAGGTAGTGAATGACAATGACGAATGACGCTTTGCATTTCGTCTTCCGGCACGCATCTCCTAATGATGTTGTCGGGACCTATTTTGAAGAAAAGAGGTTTATTCCAAAAGTATTGCCGGGCATCCTTAAAGAACTTCTTCTTTTGTGCGTAGGATAATCCGGGAGGTATTTCCTGAAAAACCAAGTAATTTACAAAATCGGCAAACCAAGGTTCGTTACCTCTAGATATCTTGTCGATGCACTCTTCCATGATGTGTAAGTGCTCATCCGGGAAGGAGTCATCAATGGGTAGATCGTCATCTTCGATGTGTGGTAGACGACTCAAATGATCCGCAACAGAATTTTCCGAGCCTTTCTTGTCGCGGATCTCTAGATCGAATTCTTGTAGGAGAAGAATCCATCTAATTAGCCTCGGTTTCGCGTCCTTCTTGGCGAGTAAATACCTGATCACTGAATGGTCTGTGTATACAATTACCTTTGCACCTACAACATAAGAAAGAAACTTTTCAAATGCATATACAATGGCTAAAAATTATTTCTCAGTCGTGGCGTAGTTGAGTTGCGCTTCATCTAGCGTCTTGCTAGCATAATAGATAACATGGGTCCGGCCTTCCTTCTTTTGCCCCATCACAGCCCCAACAACTACGTCACTTGCATCACACTTAACCTCGAATGGGAGATTCCAGTCCGGAGGTTGGATAATCGGGGCTGACATAAGAGCTTCCCGGATCTTATAGAAAGCATCTAAACAATCGTGCGAAAAATCAAAAACTGCATCCTTCATCAATAGATTAGTTAGCGGTTTTGAAATCTTAGAAAAGTGTTTGATAAAACGTCTATAAAATCCAGCATGTCCTAGAAAACTTCTTATCCCCTTCACCGAAGATGGAGGAGGAAGTTTCTTTATGGTCTCTATCTTAGCCTTGTCTACTTCGATCCCTCTACTAGAGATCAAGTGTCCTAGTACAATGCCTTCCCTAACCATGAATTGACACTTCACCCAATGAAGAACTAGGTTAGTGTCTTCACACCTTTGCAACACAAGAGAAAGGTTAGAAAGACAATTATCGAATGAGGAACCATAAACAGAAAAATCGTCCATAAAAACCTCCATTATTTCCTCAATCTACTCCGAGAAGATGGCCATCATACACCTTTGAAAGGTTGTTGGGGCGTTGTAAAGCCCAAATGGCATCCTTCTATAAGTAAACGTACCCCACGGGCACGTGAATGTGGTCTTCTCTTGATCGTCCGGATGGATCGGAATCTGGAAGAAACCACTATACACGTCAAGATAACAGAAATAAGAGTTTTGTGTTAACCTCTCCAGCATTTGGTTTGTGAATGGTAGCGGGAAGTGATCCTTCCTTGTTGCATTGTTCAGCTTGTGGTAGTCAATGCACATCCTCCATCCTGTCACGGTTCTTATAGGAATGAGCTCATTGTTCTTGTTAGTGATAACCGTCATTCCTCCTTTCTTTGGGACAACTTGAATGGGGCTCACAGACTTACTATCGGAGATAGGATAGATGATATCTGCGTCAAGTAACTTAAGAATTTCCTTCTTGACAACCTCCTTCATGATCGGATTTAACCGTCGTTGAGGTTGTCACAAAGGCTTAAAATCTTCCTCCATTAGAATCTTGTGCATGCATAATGATGGTTTAATTCATACAAGAACCTCTATGGTATAACCTAAGGCTTTCTTATGTTTTCTTAGAACAGCCATTAGTTTCTCATGTTCATCTTCACTTAATTCGGAACTAACAATTACGGGAAAAGTAGAATTAGTTCCAAGAAATGCATACTGAAGATGTGTGGGAAGTGGCTTCAATTCCATTGCTATTGATGCATTTGTTGAGTCTTGAGGTGTGTCCAATGCTTCCTTAGAAGTCTGTAAGGGTGTAGGAGTGATGGAAGAAGACTCAAGAGCATTTGTGGAAGAACGAAATTGTTCTCAGAAATTCCCAAAATTACGGCACCACTGTTACTTCCACGGCCGTGGTTTAGGGTGTGTAACTCAATCACGGCACCACTGTTACTTCCACGGTCGTGGTTTGGACCATGTAACTTACTGTTGCTCTCAAAATAGCAGTTTACGGGCAGCTTGGGTGAAACCACGGTCGTGGAATAGCACGACTGACCGTGGTTCCTCACGTTTTTTGAGCCATCGTAAAGTTTTTCAAACTCTTCTTCTTGCACTTCCTTTAGCTCTTCCAAGGCTTCAATCTCATCATTGCAATCCTCTTCCTCTCCTTTTTCCATGATGCTTAAGGTTATGACCTTTTGCAATGGATCCTTGAATAGAATCGAGCTAACTTCTTCTCTAGACGCTTCTTTGTCATAAATGTTAAACATGTCCTCTCCAAGAGTTGGCTCTTTCACCAAAGTTGAGAGAAAAAACTCAACCTTCTCTTCTCCTATGTCGAAGGCTAGTCTAGCATTTTTGCAATCCACCATACAACCGGATTTTGCAAGAAACAGTCTTCCGAGTATGATCGGAACTAGACAATCTGCAGGAATGTCAAGCACAACAAAATCTATTGGAATGTAAAACTTACCGAGCTTGACTTGGACGTCTTCAATGATACTGACGGGACGAGTTATGGATCAATCCGCCATGTATAACGTCATCTTCACCGGTTTAGGTTCGCCTAAACCGACCTTCCTACACAAAGCAAGCGGGATGATGCTAAAGCTTGCTCCTAAGTCACAAAGAGCGTCATATGTGACTTCTCCCACTCCAATTGGAATGCAAAATGACCCCGGATCTCTTAGCTTTGGGGACATCTTTTCCGTCATCGTTTTGATGAGCTCCGAAGATTCCGAACTCATCTTGACTTCTCCAAAGTCTTCTAGCTTCCTCTTGTTAGAGAGGAGCTCTTTCAAGAACTTCCCGTAAGTGGGCATACCTATAATAGCATCAATGAAAGGTATATTAATATGCAGTTTGCTCATTAGTTCAATGAACTTACCGAATTGCTTGTCTAGACGTGCTTTTGCTCTAGATTGCGGGAATGGTAGAAGAGGTTTATAAGCTGGAGGAGGAAGATAGACATCTTCCTTCTCCTTCCCTTTTTCTTTCTCCTTCTCGGCTGGAACTTCTACAAACTTAGGCTGCGGGTCGGTAGTTGTCACACCACTCCTAGTTGCGATGGCCATCACCCTTCCTTTCGGGTTGTCCTTTGTCTTTCCGGGAAGCTTCCCTTGATCTCTAGGAACTTCTCCGGCCTTGCTGAATACTTGGTTTTCTAAAGCTTTGTGAGCTTTATCAACCGAAGTTATGTAATTCTCCAACCCTTGGAGCTTTCCTAGGATTGTCTCCAACATAGGATCGGGCTTCTCCTTCTCCGTTTTGTTTGATCCATTTGATGTTTGCCCCTGGCTTTTCAAAGGAGTAGAAGAAGATGGAGGTGTTAGTGAATTTCTAGAATTTGGATAGGAATTACAGGAATTTTGTTATTGGTTGGACCGCCAATTATTGTTGGAATTTCGGTTGTTGTTGTTATTCCAATTGATGTTCCAATTGTTGTTCTGGTTGTTGTTACTATTCCCTTGGTGGTGGTTGTTGTTGTTTCCTATGTAGCCAACATCTTGCTCCTTCGTCTTTTGAAGGCCAGCTCTTATGACTTCCTTCAACTCCTTGATCTCATTGTTGAGGGAAAATATTTGAGCTTGTGCAGCTTGAGTCAACTTAGCTCCTTGATCTCCTTGGTTCCGATTACTAGCATCCACCTTCCGATGGGAATACTTCTCAATCACTTGGGCTTGCTTCTCAATGAAGTCTCAAGCGTCATCTTCTCTCATGTCCATGAATGTACCACAAGAGAGAGATTGGAGATTGAATTGTGTTTCCACATCCAACCTCTTGTAGTAAATCCCCAATAACTCCAGCTTTGAAATGCCATGGTGTGGGCAGTCCAATAAGAGATCCTGAAATCTTTCCCATGATTGAAACAAACTTTCGTCAGCTTTCGTAGAAAATGCATTAATTTTACCTCTCCACTCCGCCGTCTTAGATGGCGGAAAAAACTTGGTGAGGAACTCCGAAGATAGATCCTCCCATGTGTTAAGCCTTCCAGCTGGAAGAGCTTGATACCAAGCCAAAGCCTTATCCTTCAAAGAGAAGAAGAACGGTGTGATCTTGTAGATGTTATTGGTAGCCCTTGTCGGCTTCAATGTCTCCATGAGAATCTCAAAATTTTGTAAATGTTGGTATGGAGATTCAGCACTTGTTCCACCAAATTGACTTTGGCAAACCATGGTGATAACTTGCGGGCCAAAACTGAATTCCTGGATATCCTCAGCTCCGAAATTCACACCTAGACGGTGTGGTTGCTGAATTGGATCCATTCTTTGCCCAAGAGTTTGTGGTTCATCCCCTTCATGAGCAACTCTCACATCTCCATCGGGAATGCGAGGAACAACCGGTGGTCTTGGGTTGTAACGAACGGGATGGATCACTGGATCAATGTCCTCAAGTGGTGGCATATCATCATCCTCATCGTCGGATGATTTAGCTCTAGAGGACTTAGTTGGTTTCTTGTCCTTCTTCTTCTTAGTATCATTCAGCTCCAACTTCATGTCCAGCATCATAGCCTTGAGCTCATCAATTTGGAATTGATGACTTGTTAATTTTTCCATACGAGCCTTCTCACTTAACTTAAGTTGAAGTTGAGATTCATCCAACTCCGCTTGGATGTTTCTCTCATTGTTTTCAGCCATCTTTTTCTCTTTTAACTTTCTTCTCAAAGTTTTCTCAAGTTTTGGATCGAAAGGAACTAGATCTTTGGTAGATCTAGTCTTTCGCATATACCTAAAGAATCTGCAAAAATCACTCAAAAAGAGATATCAAATAGCAAGAGCAAAGCTCCCAAGCTCGACAACCGAAAACCAGAATTGGCTTAGACCAAATCCCCGGCAATGGCGCCAAAAACTTTTTCGCCTCAAAGCGTGCGTGCAAATAAGTTTTAATTATAAAACTGAAACAAAAGCAAGCGAACCCGCAGGGTACGGATCGGCGTAGTTAAGCAAGTATTCCAGAATATCGAACTCAGGGATTTGGGGAGTCAAATTCAGTTTCAATATAATCGAGGAAATAAAAGTATAAAAGCTTTGCAAATATTGGGTAAAATAGCAACACTAAAGATCCAAGTATCTAATTGTGGCAATCGATTCAAGATATACTATAGATATAAGGACATAGTGGGGGTTGCAAAGGTATAACTAATGTAAGGTTATGTACGGTGAAGTTCCAAAACCCAATATGTCTAACCAAAAGACTCTCTCTATAAAGGTTGTTGAGGCTGCAGTATAGAAAGGATCTAAAGATAAGAATTAAACTCAAATACACATGCCCAAACGCAAGGAATCAAAGATAAACTAAAACGGTTAAGGTTGTGACACTCGAAACCGAAATAGAGGATGTTGAATCTCACTACTACCTCGGAAAGGCAAGTCAAGGCTAGGTTAAAGCAAATCTTTAACTTTGGATTAAAGCAAAAGCAAGGTCGTAAAACAAGGAAAATCACGGCTAGATCTTGAGATTCCACGGCCGTGGAACTTAAGAACAAACCGTGATTTAGAGTGTCGACGATGTTTCTCACACTCTCAGAGTCCAATCAAGTTACGATCGATCTATCATTATCTAAGCCACAACTATCAACCCTTCACCTTAGAATTGCTAAAGGGTTTTAGCCAATAACCATCATCATGATACCAAAAATCAAATTAAGAAGAAAGAAAGATGAAAACCCTCGAAAACTCAATAACAAAACAAAATTAATCTCGAATCCTAATAACAAAAGTAGTATGTTTATGAATTCAGAAAATGGAATAATAATCCTCACAACGATCTTAGGGAACAATGAAGGACGGAGTGTCAATCCGTCACCAAAAGTGAAAACCCTAAGAAAATCTCCAAAGTACGTAATCTCCAATGTCGCGTCTTTCACCAATCTTCAATCCTCAAGGTCAAATGAACCCTAAGCCCGCCGTCTTCAAAGCCCTCAACGAAGATGTAAGCGAAGGTCCTCGAAACTCTCTTCTCAAACCTTCTTATAGGCGAAAATAGGGTTGGTTACGAGAAAGTCCAATGATGTTGCTGACGTGGCAAATATGACACGTCACAAAATCATGGAAATCACGGTCATGAACAACTTTCCACGGCCGTGGTTTAGGCCGTGTAACTTTCTGTTGTGCTTCAAACTCACTTCCACGATCCAATTGTCAAATCCACGGCCGTAATTTAAGGCGTGGTTCCTCAAATCCTTGTCCACGACCGTAATTTAGGGCGTGGATTCCCAACTCTTTGTTTTTTTTGCCTTTGTTTCGTGATGTTCTTCACTCAAGCTCCTTCCTTAGCTTCTCCAAAGCATCCCCTTGTCATCAAGCATGATCAAATACGCCTCTTCTTCCACATTTTGCTCCAATCCAAGCCTTTATTCACCTAAAAACAAAACGAAGCTAGTGTAGATCTCTATATCGACAAAGTGGGTGAATGAGCTCACAAATGCCTCAAACTCATATCTATGTACACCTAAAAGAGGGAAAAACAACTAAACAAGTGCCTAAAATATAGTCATATTTCATGCTAACAGTGTCTTGAAACATATCTTGAATCCTTTTCAGTCTGGATCTTTTCTTTATATTTTGATTCAAGTGGTACATACAAAATCTGTGGTGTGATAGTGGAAAGTTCGTACCAATAGCTTTCTTAATGGACATGTAACGCCTTAATTTTTAAGCGTGTTTGCGTTATTTATCTTTTCGAATGTTATCGATATTTTTAATACCTTGAGTATGTTTCACGAGTATTTTAAGTCGTAAATTTAATCTTTACGAGTATATGTATATATTAATATATTAACGGTATTATCATTTAAAATCTCGTTATTTAGTTACGAGATCGACTTCTATGTCGCACGGGATATTTTATGGGTTTATATATGGTTATATATTCCGTATTTTTATTATATTATGGAAAAGAGTTTGAGAGATTTTCCAATCCGAAGGTTCCGTTTATGATTAGTTTCGATCGAGTTATTTTTTGTTGTTATTTGTTTATTCCTTTCTTATCCTCTTTTGGCTTCTCCTTCTCCTGAACTATGCCCGACCTATGACTGCCCTATTCAGCCTGCTCCTTGCCGCCCCTAGCTTCTGCAAACCGGACCCCTCGCTCCCTCCCCGATCTATTGAAACCCAACCCCTCACCCTTCCCTCAGTTTCCCTCGTACACAGCCTCGCGCCAGCCCAACCCTCCACTCTATTTCCTTCTGCTTTCTCTCTCACTACTCAAGAATCGACACACTCCCATGGCGGACCACTTCCTCTGTCGCAACCAAAGATGCAGCCTTGTCATCGGGGAGAGCTGCTCTCCACTGCCTTAGTTGACACCAGTGTCCTCGCCTTGCCGGACAGGAGCCTCTGCAGCCCATCCTCTCCCCGTGCATCTCGCAACCAGCAACCATTAACCCCATCTCCTCTTCTCTGCAATCAGAAGCCTTGCAGATGACTTCGATCTCTCTCAAACCTCCCCCTTCTTTTTCTGATTGAGTCTCGCTGGGATCCCCCTTGCCTACCTTTCGTTGCCGGAAACAACAACCGCCAGACGCCCGGAATCGAAGCCTGTCGCCGACGCCATCGGAAGTGCTTAGCCATGCCTCCAGCTCTTCCCCTTGCGCCACCAGCCCGATTTGAGAAGCAAGGAGGTGTCCCGTCCTCTCGTTCTCCTCTGTTGCAATCGGGAACCACCTGCTTCACCCCACACCGGAGAGGGTTCAACCCTGGCCGCCGCCGCCTCACCTTCCCCACCTCTCCACCTGTGCGCTCCAAGGTTGAAGAAACCCTTTTAGGGTTATTCATTTCGGGGCCACCACAATTTTGGTGATATTACAAATGTGACCCAAAGTTTGTATTTACATTTGTGACCCCCCAGTTTTGTATTTGCCCATTCTACCCATGTTTTTGTAAATTAACTTTTATACCCCTACAGTAATTAATTACATATTTGGGCCATATTTATTATTGTAGTTTGTGAGCCATCTTTTTGCAAATTATCTATTGTGCCCTTGTTGGTTTAATTCCGGATTTTGGCTCAAAGTTTTTAATTGTGGTTTATGACCCATGTTTACAAGATTGTATATTTTGCCCGAGAAATGGTTGAAAAATTTTGTTTATCCTTGGATTTGAGAACAAGTTCTATCAATGGGTTTATGGTGTTGTTTAGATTGCCCGGAAAATATAATTACAGATTTTAAATACGGTTTATGGTTCAAGTTGCAATTTCGGTTTTACGACCAAGTGGTTTGATTTCATATTTTCGCCCCGGAAGGGTTTGACGAGTTTTAACGTTGGCTTTTGAAAACGGGTTTTCTTTAAATTTATTTATATTATATATTCCGTTCAAGTTTAGCATATGAGCTAAACTTGCTTAGTTTTGGTACAGGGCTACTATTCGGGCGGACTCGCGCCTTCATAGAGGAGGAGTCCGCCTGCGACCAAGGAGACGCGCATGCGCAGTGCGCCTCCGCACGAGGCCGCGCGCATGCGCAGTGCGCCTCCGCGCGAGGCCGCGCGCACGCGCAGTCCACATGCGCGTCTCCTTGCCCGTTATAGTTTCAAAAAATTTGACCGTTGGACGGCCTAGCCGTTGGGGAATATAGCCGTTGGGGATTTTTGGAGCCTATATAATAACATATGAGACTCATTAACCTTCATCCAAACCTGAACAACGTGAAGAAAAAAGTCGTTAAAATGTCGTCGTATTCCGATGAAGTTGATGTAGAATCCGATGGTGAAAGCTCGATGATGCCGTTCGATATTGAAAAATATAGTGATCCGGAAGAAATTCTCGTAAAACTTGAAGTAAGTGTACAAACTCATTTTTATACTTTACTGTTATGTCGTTTTATTTTGTCGGAATTATAGAATTTGCAATGTTAGAATAGAGAATCGAAATTATAGAAATAGGAATGTTAGAATAGAGAATCGAAATCATAGAATTAGCAATGCAAGAATAGAGAATCGGAATTATAGAATTAGCAATGTTAGAATAGAGAATCGGAATTATAGAATTAGCAATGCAAGAATATAGAATCGGAATTATAGAATTAACAATGTTAGAATAAAGAATCGGAATTATAGAATTAGCAATGTAAGAATAGAGAATCGGAATTATAGAATTAGCAATGTAAGAATAAATTGATGTGTATTTTTAAAATAATACTCTATGTTATTTTTATTTAGGATCTTATGGATTACTCTCGTGCTCTCGGTACCAATTATTCGTCAAAATTTGAGCTTCATAAATATTTTGTGGATAGAGAGAACTTATTGGGATGAGCTCGGTATGTGGCCAACGCTATGAATATGGTGTTGGTCATTAAAATCATGGTTGGATAGAAGGGGTTTTCGTATCCTACAATTGGGTTGTGATAGACACGGACGACTGAGAAAAGAAAAAGACGTAGATCCCGATCATGTTCCAAGTTCCAGCCGGAAAAAAAACTCGAAGAAGTGTATGTGTTTGTTTGAGCTTGTAGGAACCCAAATTGAAGAGGAAAAGTGGACGGTGAGGGTTGTATGTGGAATCCACAACCATATAATTCCTTCGGTGTTAAGAGGTCATGCATATGTTGGACGTATGACTCCGAAGCAAAGCCAAAAGGTGGAGCGTGAATTGAATTCTGGTTTAAAACCGAGACATATATTAAAATCCGTACAATTAGAGGATCCCAACAATGTCACCTCCATCCGTCAAGTTTACAACACCGGTTTGAAGATTAGAATGGAACAAATCGAAGGAAGATCTCCATTACAACAAGCACTTCACACGTTGACGGAACGTGGATACTATATAAACACTCGGAGAAGTCAAGATTCCGATGAAGTGATTGGTTTCTTTATCTCACATCCCGACTCGAGGCATTTGCTCAACATGTTTCCCTATGTTATTGTGATGGACTCGACATATAAGACCAACAAGTAAGCTTCAATTCAAGGCACATTTTTACTTTATTTCATACACTCATTCTTATTTTCCTTAGAAATTGTAACTCAGTCGTTGTTTCGTATTACTTTTAGGTACAATATGCCATTGTTGGAGATCGTAGGCATCACTAGCACCAAGAAGACATTCGCAATTGCTTTTGTGTTCATGACACAGGAGAATAGAGATCATTACGAGTGGGCTTTGAGGAGGGTCCGTTATTTGTTGTACGGAAAGACGCCGGAGGTGATTGCCACTGATCGTGAGCTTGGTCTTATAAGCGCCTTGGGTGTAGTATTTCCCGAGGTGAAGCATATATTGTGCACGTTTCACATAAAGTGCAATATAGTTAACAGAGCGGCACTTGTTTTGCACAATAAGGAAGCGGAAGCACTCTTCATATCCCATTCTCATGCCTTGTTTGAGTCAAAATCCCCTGGAAGCTACCAACGCCGTTTGCTGGAAATGAGAGACTATTGGCAATCATCTTCGAGGTTAATGACCTATCTAGAGACGACTTGGCTTGACCCGTACAAGGAGGCAATCGTTCGAGCATGGACTGACCTACATCATCATTTTGGCACACGAACGACAAATGCGTAAGTTATTTAAACATTCACTAAATTGTTGAACATTTCTTCGTTTATTGTAATAAACTTTTCTTCTTAGGTGGGAGTCCGCGCACAAGTTGTTGAAGCAAACACTAGATTCTAGCGTTGGAGGATTTTAGCTGGTTTGTGATAGCATACATTTGATGGTCACGGACCAAGTCCAAAAGCTACAAGCTTCTCTAGAGATGTCACGGGAGAGGATTCCACAAGAGGTTAGTATACCAAAAGTTTAATTGATGAAAATATTGTTAAATATTTATTTGATATGTAATAAACCTTTTTTTGCAGGTGCGTATACCGATATTTGACTTGCTCCGTGACTACGTAACAAATGAGTGTTTCACGCTCTTGTGGAATAATTACACCAAGGCTCGACATACAATAGATGATGAAGGATGTCGGGATAGTTATTGGAGAGAGGTTTATGGAGTGCCGTGTGTGCATGACTTTAGACTAGCAATCCAAGCTCGTAGACCTATCTATTTGTCACAGATACACCCTTATTGGAAGCAAGTTCATTGGAATCCGGTTGATTTTTTGGATGGTGATATTGGTGATGATGATGATGATGATGATGATGATGATGATGATCGTTTGAACACGAGTCAAGCGACGCTGAACATGTTTAGAGAAAGAATGGACTCAAATATGTTAAGTCCGGATGAGCAAGATAAGATTGCATCTTTTCTGGAGGATATGGAAAACCCTGGGGGTACGACAATGAAGGAGCCGGCACAAAAGGTCAATGCAAAGGGACGACCTCCAATCCCGAGATCAACTAGAAGAGAGCCTAGTTCTTTTGAGCATTCTGCTACACGTGATCCTTGGCGTCCGAAAGGGAAGAAAGCTAAAGATGTAGATTCCACACCAGAGTTAAATCCTACGAGTAGACCCCGTCGTAAAGGAAAGCAACCCATGAAGGCCGGATTTTGTTTGAGGGAAGAAGATTTTCCAAAGTTCATGGAGCCTTATGTATTGAGAGTAAGGGATGTACCAGGAGACAGCCATTGTGGATATAGAGCAATTTCCGCGGTATTGGGATTCTCGGATGATGATTACTTGATAATACGGCGAGATATGGTTATGGAGTTAAATGCGAGAAGGGACCGTATACCAAGACATGTACGCATCATCGACGAGCCAAGGAGAGGTAGCTGGTATCAATCCAACTAGTGAAACTCTGGTCTCCTCCAGATGGCGGGATGCCCAACGATCGTATGTGAGGGGATATGAAAGCCTAGATCCACGTCCGGTCGCCGGACGAATCTCATGTAGGGGAGGAATACGGGGTAGAGGCACTGTCTGTACGTATCCAAACTGCCGCAAGAACCGGTCCGGCATATACGCCTCCTCTATATCGGATATCCGTATGATACCCCGATACCGAGAAACACCATACTCTACGCCAAAATCAAGCACACGCTCATCATACGGGGTAAAGCGCACATCCTCCGCCCTCATCTGGTCAAACTGAGCTCGTAAGGAGTGCAACCTCTCTACGGTAATAGACGGAGTCTTCGGGACAGAAAGTCTCGAACACCACCGTGCATGACCAAGCATATCCGGATCCTCCACAGCGGCACATCCCAATGACGGGAAATGTGCGTAAATCCAAAATTGTACAAATTATTTTATTAATTTCAATCTTATTAGTAAAGTAACGTTATATAAAGAAAAATATTTATAACAACACACTTGTAACAGGGAAGTACATCGTGCCATCGTCGTCACTTTCTTCCTGGTGGCGTCCCCCAAACATTTGTAAAGATAAGCAAGGGTCCCGGTGCCCCAAGCATACGCCTCTGTCCTCAAATGATCTCGTACTAGATCAATAAGCCATCCTCGTATCCTGTTGGTACACTTGTCGACTACCAAAGTCGACGATATGGACAATAACAGATATGTAGATGCAATAGTGTCAACAGGAGGCTCTGGAAGGGCCAACATCTCAACGGCTCTACGCCTAATAGTATCGCAGAATAGTTGTGAAGTCTGACGTCTAGCCTCTACTGGTGATAAGCCAAGACGATGAACCAGCCAATCATGTCGTACACTATCATCGACGGAAGTCACTAATGCATCTCCATCAACTGGTAGTCCCATAATGATATGAACATCGTGTAGCGCTATTCCCATCTCCCCCCATGGCATGTGAAATGTGTTTGTCTCTAGGTGCCAGCTCTCGACAAACGCCGTAATCATACAATGATCGACGCCGCCAAACTGTACGTCCTCCAAATCCGTCAGTCCGCTGCGTCTAACTAATCCAAACCATGAAAATGCGTCATCTACATCTCGTCGCCACTCACGTAATCTACTAAATGCGTCGAGCCTCCGAACAACTCTAATCACGGGGGAATCCATACCGGCCCATATAACGCTGGCTCAGTGGTCAGCATAGCATGTCAATAAAGGAGGAGGTACGTCCTCCTCTACCTGCTCCTCATCGCGTACATGCTCAGGTAAGTCGTCCGGCTCCCTCTACTGTGGTATGTCCTACTGTGGTATGTCCTGCTGCTGCTGCTCTACCTCAACTGGTATCTCCTCATGCTCATCCTCCAATATATCATCTAAATGAGACATATCGTGCGCAGACTCCTCCGTGTCGTAATCAGCAGTAAGTGAAATAGGTACGACATCCTCCTCGCCAAAAGCCAATGTGGGTGCATAAACCTCTACATCTGTAGGTGTATCCACAGGTGCCTGAACGGATGCCTCTACAACTGCTGATTCAAGTCTAACTCGTCGAACTACAGCCTCTCGACGGGCGGAAGCTATGACTAATCTCGTCGCCCTCTTCCTCTTCTCTCTGACAGTCCTCAACGCACGCTGAATATTTTTTTAACTCAAATTTTTATTTTTCTATTATATATATATATATATATATATATATATATTTATATATAAAATTGTGCTATTATTATAATCATATACATATATATAATAAATATATATATATTACATTAACTATCATAAAATCGATAATAGTCCAATTACAATTATTCCTAACTAGCCGAACCTAACTAAACTAAGTAGTTTCAATACTACTAACTATCGATAATAGTCCAATTACAATTATTCCTAACTAGCCAATCCTAACTAAACTAACTAGTTTCAATACTACTAACTATCGAAATTAATCCAATTTCAATTATTCCTAACTAATCGAACCTAACTAAACTAACTAGTTTCAAGTATAATGCAAAAAATAAATAAACGATAAAAAAACAATATTAACTAACCTGGAATCGATTCACAAGTCGTGTACTCCTAGAGCTCTCGATATCTGAATCTCCCTCCATTGTTGGACGTATCGAAGAAAAGAAGAAATGGATGAAAACAAGAGAAAAAAAAATCGAGGGCAAGGGAAGTGCGCAACGGCTGCGAAACACGAGGGCAAAGGACGCGGAGCGGTAGCGAAGAAAACAAGGGCAAGGGAGACTGGCCTCCGCGCCTCTTTAAATAGGCGGAGGCGGGCTGGGCAGGCGCGCATGGGCCTCGCGCAGGCCCAATGCGCGAGGGCCTGCGCGCCCTCGCAAGGCGCCTGCGCGCCTTGCCCTGCGTGCATGCGTCTTGCGAGTTCGCGAGGCCTTGCGCACACTCGCAAGGCGCCGGCACCGTCCCCTATGCCGGCGCCGGATAAAATCACTCTTTTGGTATTAGGTTTGGAAGCGCCCCGATAAAGGCCTAACGAGTCCAAATTCGACATCCGTCTTTTGACGTCGTGTGAGTACCTCCTTCCTCGATCTTGTTATGTTTAGTAGTAGTAGTATCATGCTAGGATGAATCTAGCATAACTTAGAGTTAATGTCAAGTAGTGGCTTCGAACCTTAGGTGAGTTTTGAGGATTTGATATTGTTGATGGATTGATGTTGATTCTAAGCTTGAGGTGATATTGCGGTCTAGTGAGGTTGTTATAAGGATCCGAGTATATGGTTTGATCTTGTGAGAATCATTAGGCTTGAGGTTTGTGATTACATGTTGTTGTGGAAGCATCGAGACTAGGAATGTGTTATCCTAACATGTGAGTGTATAACCTTATAGAGGTCATTTGGGCTAGAAGTCTAAGGACTTCTAGCATGAGAGATAGATATTAATCGTGTGCCTTGTTTTGGCCAGGAGTTGAGTATCTTCTTGCGGGAAGTTGAGAGATATTGTTGATCGGTTTAGCTTTGAGGACGAGGTAAGTCCCCGGACTTACTTAGCTCGTATTCTCTGTATTTGTTTCGATGTGTGTTTGGTGGTGTGTGCTTATTGTTTATGTGTGTGTTTATGATTTATGTTATAACATCTAAACCGGTAATAGGACCACCGACTTTATATGTTCATATTGGGCCCAAGTGTATGATAACGGGCGGTGACCGCTTGCCCAGTCCAAAATGGGGATGACTGGAAGGTGTCTTGCGATCAGTCCAACGGGTGATGTTGATCCGCGTCAAGTACAAACCCGTATGGTGAAAGGGGACGAGGGCGAGTGAATATCGTGTCACACCATAAGTGCAATAGTAAGGGATATGACTTAATAATAACAAAGAGATAATAAACCGGACATGTATGTTTAGATCATGTTGTGTGTTATGATGCCTATGTGTGTGTGTGCCAATACCATGATTCTAATGCTTTGAATGCTAGCTAACGGTTTTATACCGAATTGTTGTAGTTGACTTGCAGGTTAGGGATGCGGCCGAGAGATCCGGAAGAGTGGGCAGCCGGGGTCCGTGCATTTTAAGATGGGTTGGTTGGGATTGTATTTATGTATTGTTTATGGTATTATGTATGTCGCGTGTATTGCATTTGCCTTTGGAGTTGTATCTCGGCTGGAGTCTTTCGTTATTTTTCTTTTGGGGTTCATAGCATTGCATTAAAATGAATTTTAGTTTTGCCTTTATTTGTGTCTTGTTGTAAGATCCGGTGAAATTGTTGTCAGGCTAAGGGTCAGGACCCATTGTGAGGTCCCAACCTGTAGCGCCACAAGTCCCGCGGAATCGGGGTGTTACAGGACATGTGTCTGTCAGATACAAATACCTGTTCACGTACGTCTACAACACACTTTCTCAAGTTTTGCATGAAGAAATCCCATGATTAATCGTTTTCTATATCAACTATTGCAAATGCTAAAGGATAAATCTGTTGATTTGCGTCTTGAGCGGTTGCTATCAACAAAACACCTCCATATTTGCCTTTAAGAAAAGTGTCAACAACTGAAATCACCTATAAATAGTATGAAAACTCATTTTGTATTGTATCATACTCACATTTTTGAAGTATTGAAGAACTAACCTTTCGTACAGCACTTTACCCCCTCACTGATTGCTAAAATGCGAAGAATACATAGTGGAATTTGGAATATTCATCGACGTCAAGAGCAACAACGCTACCAAGGTTAGCTTCACGCAGGTTGTGCATATAGACCGGGACTCCACTATAATTCTCCTCACATGTCCCTCTAAGTAATTCCTTCACACTGCGTCCAAGGATTTCCAACATACCCAATACGACGCATCAATCTTGAAATCGTTTTTCAGCACTGATTGATCAGTTAACGGTTCCGGTAGTTTCTTCACATTAGCGTACCTGCACATGGTACCCAAATTTTCTGTTGTAACCCACGTAAACCATAAATTAAAAACTATTTACGTAAAATATTCAAACTGTATACACGAAACCGTAAATTATCCCCACAAGCCCTAATTTACATATTGCATACACAAACCACGCAAAAAATTTCAATACAAATTGTAACATCCGGAATTTTTATTCCGGGTGTTGAGCGGTTTATTGACCTTCCCGTAGGCGCGGCTCAGTTTTCCCGCAGGCACGAAATGCTGAGCGTCGAGTTTTATTCCAAAATCTCGTTCCTACCTCTCGTTTTTCGCCTTTGCTTTGGACCCCTCGGTTCCTTGCGTAAATTAGAAAGATGGGTCAGTTGACCCTTGAGCTTCCCTTTTTGTGACAGCCTTCATCCCTTCTCTCTCTCCTTTCCATTTCTCTCTTTCACGTGTGATTGCTTCTCTCTTTTCTTTGGCTTATCCTTCTTCATTGACCTTCCATGGCTCTTCCTCCTTCGATGTGTGAGCTGACCCTATTGGATTCATGATGGAAACAGAAGATCCTAGCCAAGTTGTTGTAGGTAATCTTCTTCTTCCACCTTTCATATTCTCCTTCTTCCTCAAGCTTCATTGATGGAAGCCATAGCTTCATCTTGTTTTCTTCCCTTTGGCCTGCATGTGCTTGGATCGAGTTTGGATAGAGTTGTATGCTGATGTTTATGTGTGTTGATGTTCTAGAGCCAAGCAAGGAAGCTAGGAGACCAAGGCACATCAACGAATCGTCGAAGAAGCCATCGTTAAGCACCCACTACTGTTCGACCGCGGGGCGGCCAGCCTGAGCCGCAGGGGCGGCCAGCCCAGGCCGCAGGGGCGCCCAGCCCAGTCCGCAGGGGCGGCCATCTAAGGCCGCAGGGGCGGCTGCTGGTTTTGTCAGCCCTCCCTTGCGGTCTTCTTCTCCCTTTCACGGCTGCTCTTCCTTCTTCTGCACCCGTGTCTTTGCTTGTTGAGTTCCCTCCCTTGAGTAAG
The DNA here is from genome assembly GCA_033239045.1 of Fagopyrum esculentum. Classification (NCBI taxonomy): domain Eukaryota; kingdom Viridiplantae; phylum Streptophyta; class Magnoliopsida; order Caryophyllales; family Polygonaceae; genus Fagopyrum; species Fagopyrum esculentum. The sequence continues at coordinate 39,247,803 of BSUD01000003.1, forward strand.
GTTCATTGATGACCATAGAGAGTGTTGATGACTAGAAGCACGCTAGGATTGGACATAAGATAGTTTGAATTCCATGTAGTGGCTTGTGGACCTTAAACGAGTTTGTGAGGTTTTCGGAGTGATCTATGGCTTGATGGTTGTATGTTTCTGAGTTGGTTCATGGGATAAGCGTATGGCTGCATTGTGAGGCTTTGTGAGGGTTTAGATGGTAAGTACATGGTTGTGAGTTTGTGAGCTAGGATGTGCATATAGTTATTACCGTTGCCTTTGTTGAAACTAGGATCATTGTCCTAGTATGGGTATGGGTTATGACCTTGTGAGATCATATAGGATTTATACTTCTAGCTTATAGGAGTGGTTGTTGTTTATTGTGCCTTGTCTTTAACAGGCTTTGGTTATATTCCTACGGGAAATGTGATTGCGTTGATCGTTGGGACGAGGTAAGTCTACGGACTTACTTTGCTCGCTTTTACGCATTATTTGGATATGTGATGGTGGTGTGTGCTTTATCTTTGTTTATAATCATGAAACCGGATCAGGGCAACTTGGTTGTATATATTGTTGGCCCATTGTTATTATTATTATCGGGCAGTGACATCACTGCCCCGCTCCGGAGGGAGACTAGGAGGATCTCTACGACCAGGCCATACACATTGTATACGAGCGGGCTTCTTCATCACTCCCTCAGAGTATACGGGTCGAGCACCGCATCATTCCTGTTGGTTAAACAGGGACAAAGGCGAGAGTTATAAGACTCTCGTGTCACACTTGAACGAATGGATTAGATATGGAATAACCTAAAAAGATAATAAGTAACGGATGTGCATGTATATGAACATGATGTGTGTTATGTGTGCTTCCGTGTGTGTTTGTGCCCTTGCTATCTTTATAATGCTTAGAATGTGAGCTAACAGTTTTATACCGATTGTTGTAGTTGACGTGCAGGTTAGGTGTGGCCGAGTGATCCGGAGGAGTGGGCAGCCGGGGTTCCGCACATCATAGGTCGAGTTTGGGGATTTGAGTCCATGTATTATTGTTGTATATTGTGTATTCTTGGCGTTGTTGTATAGACGGCCGATGTCTTTCCTTTCGTTGTATTCGGGAATCATATCATTGCATTCAACTTGTTTTCGGTTTGGCCTTTATTTGTGCCTTATTGGAAAGGTCCGGTGAAATTGTTGTCAGGATAAGTGTCGGGACCCATTGTGAGGTCTCGCCCATAGTATTCCGATATCCCGCGGACTCGGGGTGTTACAAAGTGGTATCAGAGCTGTAGGTTGACAACAATGGCACTCACAACCTTCTAAAGGCCGAATGAGGAATAAACAGAACCCCACGAGTTCCGACTTTTCGTTTTCAAAGTTCATGTGCATGAGTCAGTTGGGGTAGAATGTACGGGACCACCACTTCCTCCGCGGACCTTAGCGACGTAGTTATTGATTATAAAATTATGTATATATGTGTATATATATATATATATATGTACTTGTGGACTTAGGATGTTTTGGACTATGGATTTATGTTGGATTGTAATTTGTTTTTGGACTTGTTGTGTTATTTTGGATGCCTAGCGCTGATATTGATATGAGTTATACATGTGGCATGATAGTGGACTTCTTGGAGTTGATATGTTGGTAGTTATAAGGACACAAGGCTTATCTAGTTATATATATATATGGTTATTATATATAGTAGCTTATGGAGATATGAGACCATATAGTTAAGATGATAGTATGATATCATCACATGTAGACGACTACATTGGCTTAGAATAGTATGTATGTGAGGACAAGTCGACTCATGTATCGAGTTAAGCATCACGTGTTGGTGAATACGTTAACGTGTCATCGTATTCCTTTGAAGATGCCAAAGCAACCAGGACGAACAAGTAGAAGGAAGACTCGAAATAACTTAAGAGAAGTCGAGATGGAATCAATACTAGCAAGAAAGTACCATGGAGATGTGGAGTGGTTTTGAAGAAACAATGATTGAGCGGAAATGAAAGCAACTAAAGATAACCAACTTATGGTGGAGTCCAAGAGACGTGGCGATAAACGGAAAAAGTGGATTAAGTGTATGGCATTGCAACTGGCGATCCCATTTGAGGCGAGTTTTCCTTAGACACTGCTTACTACGGGAGTTGAGATGAGACGTATGATCAACAAATGTCGAAAAGACTAGAAGGCCCGTAAGTTAAGCTTATGGAGGTATCAAAAGATGAAGTGTCAAGTTTTCTAGAATACTGGAGGGTTGACTTCTTCGGAGTTACGAGAATTATGAGAAGAATGGTGAGGTGAGGATTCACATAGTAGAATTTCCTTGGTGGAGTTGAACATTTTCCGTTATTGTGATAAGGCTAAGAGACGCCAAGAAGAATGAAGAGTGAATAGACGCTGATCTCGAGAGGATGAGAAACGCGACAAGAAACTTTATGTTATGAAAGGACTTAAGTTGCCAACCCAAGAGAAACGTGGATGTATGCTATCAAAACGTTAGAGATGTTTGCAAAAAGGTGCTCTTGAAGGACTTCATGGGAAATTGGTTAAGCTTAGTAAGGTGAGTCATATGACCCAACAAGGTTGAGAAGGATATACTTATCTATTAAAGAGAAGAGTCTAAGAGTATAGAGTGAATTAACAGAGTTAAAGTAAGAGTACCCCGAGGAGGGTAGCCTTCGGGCTAAAGGTGACATGAAGAGTATAGAAGAAAGTTAAGTTGATGACCTCAAGGAGGCCAACTATAATCTGACCGGTGGCAATCAAGAACGCACATGTGCGGGATTGCCTAGATGATGAGTACGGATAGAAAGAGTAAACGGGATTGTGGGAATGTAACTGATCGGTGACAAGAGCTTGGTGTATGTCGATGGTTCAATGCCAATGGTAAGTGGCTGTATCAACTACGACACTTGTGTCTTGGTCTTATAAAGTGAAAAGGTTAAAGCAAGTAACTATGATTAGACCTCCCAAGGAGGGATTATGACGACCTTACATGACCTTTTGTGGTTATGGGATTGACACGCGAAGAGAACGGTGTGGATTTAGACCTTTAAGGTGGGAACATGATAACGGGATCTAGTGGGTCAAATTAGCGGAGTGGCTTCCCTAGTATCTTTACGCAAATTGGAAAATATGTAAAGAGGATGCATGGTGTTTTCTCTTCTTATGAAACGGTTGATACGTTATTGCGAACAAGAGATGAGTCAAAGTTGTTGACTCACCCGGTAGAGCCATGTGGCTATGGTGTTTATTTAAGGACCGAGATTATAGTGACATTATAAGCTTTAAGCTTGAAATGGTAGTACTTGAGAATTTACGAGTTGGGGGTTGATGTAGTTTCGAATAGGGAATTTCTTCGGGTTCCCCCCCCCCCCCCCCCCCGCAGGGCAAGTTGGTACGGTTTTAGGGGAAAAGAACGAGACGAAAATGCGGTACTTCGATTATCGAGAGAAGTGTATGTTTAATGACAGGTAGAGGTATCTTCTCCGTAGTGAGAGGCTCATTAAGACTTGTTACATATGATTGCTATGTTTTATAAGATCGACTTGAAGTCGAGATGCCACCAAATTTGGGTGGAGTAAAGTAAGGACCATCAAAAGACGACGTTTCGGGCCGGTTTGGTCACTACAGGTTGTAGTGAAGACTTTTTGGACTCACGAGTGAGATTGGTGAGTTTGAGTTGTTAATGTTGTGCATTTATCGAGTTTCTGGGTGGATTGTAGTAGCGACATTCGTTTTGTGGTTTCTGGTGGTTCCAATCTGAACCCTAAGCTTATGTTAGTGTTGCGGACCAGTAAGAGTTGTGATGTGAGGTGGACCGTGACCTAACGATTCATGACAACTATTGATGTGCGAGGTGTGCGAGTGGTTCTTCGAGTTATCATTTGTTGAGAACGGCTTGTTATACTCTTGGATTTAAGAGGAACAAGCATGACACGAAAAGACGGTGATACGGGTTATGTAGGGTAAGAGGATAAGCAGAGTTTTCTAATTAAGATAGGACATCCGAGGTGACCTCCTAAGGAACACAGCAATTGTGATACTATCAAGTTGATCCAATGAGGACGAGGTGATGGTTTTAGTTATACCTCCAAGGTATGTGGAGGAGCTATGCAACCTATGGGTTGGTGGACCATAACCGCCGAGTTGCGGGATGTTTTTGACACTTCTATCTTTATAAGGAAGTTGATTAGATTGTGGGACCGAGACGTGTCCATGGAGCGTTATTAGAAGTCGAAGAGGTAAGTGACCTCCATTCCGTTTTCTCTGACAAAAACATCGAGTCATGGGGACTGTATGGCATTTTGGATACGTCCAAGTAGAACTTGGGATATATGTGAAATAACGAGAGATGTTTTGGTAAGTGTGACGGACGATGGTGGGCATTTAAGAAAGGTGACCTGATAACACGATTTATGATCTAGATTTAGACACTCATTTAGATAGATTTCCCGCTCATTCATGCATGGTTTAGCATCGGTTCGAGACCTTTTGCACTCAATTCATGTATTTTGTTGAAATAGACGTCTACACGGACTTGTGCGTGTTTTGTAGGTAATTTGGGAAATTTAGGAGCTAAAACGATGCGTTTGAGGATCGTTCATCTAGACAACATACCCTCGGACTCATTAGGACACAAGCTAAAGGCTAAGGAGGACTCATGGAACCTTGCCAACACTAGCCATGCACCAAATCACAGCTTAATGATCCAAGGCAAAGTTTCTGCACAGAATCACGGTTCTCTGACAAACCACGGCCGTGGAATCAACCGTGGTTTTTGCCAGATTTTTGTGACAGCAATGCCACGACTGTCATGGCCAGCTCATGCAAGTTTGTTATAAAAGTTGTCCTTCATGGGTTGTGAGAGGCAGCTGGGAGTAGTTTGGAGCAGCTCATCCATTATCCATTTCTCTCTAACAAATATATTCCCTCAACAAGAAGTTTTTCTAGGAAGGAAAGTGTCAAAGAGAAGAAGGAGAGTTCCATTGAAGAGAAGAGAAGAACACATACCATAGTTTTCTTGTATTTCGGATTCTGATTTTGGAATTGTAAGAATCATTTGAACCTTCCCTTGGAAGAATTGTAAGTCATTCTATTCCTATTTTCAGCTTGGTTTTGTTCTAAGTTCATTTGTTCATCTCTTTACCCTCATTATCTTGAAATAAATGTTATGATTTCATGTTTGTTTGTTTCGATTTCCATTATGAATGTTGTAGGCTAAATTGATGTGGTTCTAGGGTAAGGAAAGGATGGTTATGGCTAGGGCTATGATAGGACGGACTTAGATTTACCTTTGGATGACTTTTGTTTATGAACGTAGTTGCTGTTAAAAATCACGGGTAGTTCTTGTCTGATCACGGCCGTGGTTTAGATAGAACAAACCGTGATTTTCCCTGGTTCGAAGGATCTTGCCTTAGATCTATAAAATGTTGAAATCCTAAGTGTTTGTTGAGATTAACCTACCCTAGGGTGACCTAGTGTAGTAACTAAGTGTTAGGAAAGACTTACCCGGTAGTCCTTGCCCTTAGATTTTAAAGATAACAACCCTTAGGTAGTGGTGAACCTAATAAGTCGCCATTGGATTAGATGTGCTAGGATCGTTGTTTGGGACTTCCCTTTCCAAGACTTACCCGGTAAGGATAGGTTAGACTCCTAATTAACAATCCGGTTTGTGCGGAATTTCTATCCCTAGGTTCTTAGAGACCTACCCGGTAATGAGACCTTAGGAATGGACTAGTTGGACCATGAGACCTACCCGGTAATTGATCCCAATTTAGATACACTTAATCCCAACATATCATAGTTAATCCCAAGGATGATTAGATGACTTGAGTCCTATGCCATAACCGGAACTTCCAACCCCTAGAATCCGTCTTTTCTTTCTTTGATCATTATCTTGTTAGTTGTTTATTTGTGTCGATTTATAGTTTAGTTGATCGATTATTTGCGTATATTGTGATCTTTGATTTATCATCGAAAACCAACCAAAAATATTTGAGATTTTCGTTTCTCTATTTCGTCCCCTTTTCTTGACTTAGATTTTCACTACATTTAATCATAAATTGAATCAATCTCACCTTAGTCTTTGTGTTCGACCTCGGAATACTATCTCTACTACGAAGGTCCCGTACACTGCGGGTTCGCTAGGAGTTAGGAGAAATATAACGAGTATAAATTTAAAACCCAATTGCGCATCACACAATCTTAGCGTAACAAGTTTTTGGCGCCGTTGCCGGGGACTAGGTCTAGATTGAGTCTATTTTGTGATTGTTTCTAGTGTAGATCTTTCTTGTTGCTTTTGATCTCTTTTTGGTTTGTGTCTTTGCTTTTCAGGACATCTATTACTCTTAAGGTGTATGCGAAGATCTCGTGGTAAGGATTTAGCTCCATTCGATCCCGAACCGGAGAAAACCCTTCGATCTAGATCCAAGAACATTCGAAAAGAGAAAGAGATGGCCAGAAGAAACCTCCAAGCTGAATTGGATGAAGCCTTGGAGCAAATAAGGCTAAGAGATGAGCTCTTGGAGGAAGAAAGGAGACTTGCCAATGAGAGGCAAGAGGAAACTAGGAGGGAGATTGAGGAGATTAGGCAAGCCCTTGTTCAAGGAGAGCTTAATCGCCGACAACCTCCACCTCCACCGCCACAACCGCAGCCGGCGGCCAATGTTAGGGTTGCTCCCATTGCCATTGAGGAACCACAAACCCTAGGGAGACGTATGGATCCGGCACAAAGAGCACACCGACCGGGTGTGAATCTAGGAGATCCCGCAACCCACAACTATGAGCTCCGCCCTCAAGTTCTACAAATGATCCGGCATAATCAATTTGGAGGGATGGAAGGAGAGTCCCCTCATCAACACTTGATGAACTATGAGATTTTGATGGAGACTCTTAGACCGCCAAGATTGGAGATCAACAACCATAAGCTTAGGGCTTTTTCCTTCTCTCTTAAGGATAAAGCCTTGGCTTGGTATCAATCTATTCCACAAGGGCGAGTTGGTACTTGGGAGGAGATGACAACCGAGTTTTTGACCAAGTTCTTCCCACCTTCCAAGACTACCGAATTAAGAGGGAAGATCAATGCCTTCGTGATGAAGGATAGAGAAAGTTTATTCAAGTCTTGGGAGAGGTTCAAAGATCTTCTCCTTGATTGTCCACACCATGGTATACCGAAAATTGAGCTATTGGAGATCTACTTCAAGGGACTTGATGAAGATAGCCAATTCAAGCTCCAATCCCTTTCCGGCGGGACTTTTATGTAGAAGCATATAGATGATGCTTGGGAGTTTGTGGAGAAGCAAGCTCTAGTGATCGAGAAATACTCCCATAGGAAGAGTGAAGGGAGAAAGGCGGGAGCATATGAGGTGAGTGAAGTCACCATGAACAATTTCAAGCTTGACGCCATCAACAATGAGTTGAAGTCCTTGAGGGAATTGTGTGCTACATCTTTGAAGAACCAAGCAACTCCTCAAGTACTTCCACAAGCCAACTTGTCTTCCAAGGAGGAGGATGTGAATTATATGGGAAGGGGCAACTTCAACAATTACCAAGGCCCAAGGAATTTCAACAGCAACCAGCAATTCAATAATTACCGGCCCAACCACAACCATCCCGGGTTTTCTTACTCTAATCCGGATGGAGCCTTGAACCCTCCCGCCTCCACAAGCTCAACTCCACCACCAAGAGCTTCACAAGAACCTCCACCCGGATTCACCGAACCTTCCAAGGATAGAACCGAAATAATGTTTGAGCAATTGCTAGGAAGGTTGAGTGGTCTTGAGAGCACCGTGACTTCAATCTCTAAGGCTCAAAAGGTTTTGGAAGCACAAGTGTTCCACAAGGCGGGTGAAGCCCATAGAGACCCGGGAAAGCTTCCCGGAAGAACCGAAGACAACCCAAGAGGTCAAGTGTTGGCCATCACAACAAGGAGTGGGTTGAGTACGAAGGATCCTTTGCCCAAGGACCATGCTAAGGGAAAGCAAGTAGTGGTAGAAGAGGGAAGAATGCAAGAAGATGGAGGCAAGAACAAGGATGTAGAGCCAACCTATGTGGCACCGCCTCCATACAAGCCACCACTACCGTTTCCACAATCAAGAGCAAGAGCTCGATTGGACAAACACTTTGGTAAGTTCCTTGAACTAATGTCTAAGTTGCATATTAACATTCCGTTCATGGATGCCATTTTAGGAATTCCGGCATATGGCAAGTTCTTGAAGGAAATACTCTCCAACAAAAGGAAGTTGGAGGAGTATGGGGAGATAAAAATGACCAAGAGATCCTCGGAATTGATCCAAACCATGAAAGAGGAGATGCCTCCCAAGCTAAGGGATCCGGGCTCTTTTTGCGTCCCAATAGGAGTGGGAGATGTGAAGTACGAGGCCCTTTGTGATCTTGGAGCGAGTGTAAGCATCATACCGCTTGCACTTTGCAACAAGGTCGGGCTAGGAGAGCCAAAGCCGGTCAAGATGACCCTCTATATGGCGGAACGTTCTATCACTCATCCGGTGGGGATTCTAGAGGACATTCCGGTGCAGCTAGGAGGATTTTATGTGCCAATTGACTTTGTCATCTTGGATATTCCGGCGGATTATCCGGTTCCCATCATCCTAGGAAGACCCTTCCTAGCCACCTCGGGATGCCTAGTGGATTGCAAGAATGGGACTCTCTCCTTCAACATCGGGGAAGAGAACATCAAGTTCAAGCTGTCCACAATGATGAAAGGGCCAACCCTTGATGAAGATATCTTCAACATAGTCGAGCAAGAAGAATCTAGAGAAATTCTGAGCTCGATCTTGATCAAGGATCCCTTAGAAAAGGTTCTCACCTTAAGTATGATGGAGGAAGGTGTTGAGGAGGCTTGCAATGAAGAGATCAAGGCCTTGGAAGCCCTGGAAGAGGAGCCAAGAGTTGGATTTGAGAGCCACGAAGAGGTGTTGAACAACTGCAAATTCCACGGTCGAGATTTATGTTCCACGACCGTCAAACTTTCTGGACAACTCCGAGAAGCAAGCTTGGCAAGAACCACGGCCGTGGAAGATGAGCAACCTGTGATTTCAGCCGTGGTTTTCCCTGGATAAGCCCTTAATAGTGATCAAGCTTCTAGGAGCCTTGGAGGAGCTGCACTTGCTTTTGATTCATCTCATCCAACATTGTTTGGATCGTCTCCAATCGATAAAGGTCCTCCCTCACTTGAACTCAAACCCCTTCCCTCTCACTTGAAGTATGCTTTTCTTGGTGAAAACTCTACATATCCGGTGATTGTTAATGCATGCTTGAGTGTATGAACTTGCTAAGTTGTTGCATGAACTAAGATTGCATAGGAAAGCCATTGGTTATACTATAGATGATTTGGTTGGCATTAAGCCGTCTTTGTGCATGCATAAGATAATGATGGAAGATAACCACAAACCCTCTATTGAACATCAAAGGAGATTGAATCCTATAATGAAAGAGGTGGTCAAAAAGGAAATCATTAAGTTGCTAGATGCGGGAATTATCTACCCTATCTCGGATAGTAAGTGGGTTAGCCCCGTTCATGTAGTTCCTAAAAAGGGTGGGATGACTGTAGTAACTAATGAGAACAATGAACTAATCCCGACTAGGACGGTTACGGGGTGGAGGATGTGCATTGATTATAGGAAGTTAAACATGGCCTCTAGGAAAGATCACTTCCCTCTCCCCTTCATTGACCAAATGCTAGAAAGGTTAGCTCAACACTCTCATTTTTGCTATCTAGATGGCTATAGTGGATTCTTCCAAATCCCTATCCACCCCGACGACCAAGAGAAAACCACTTTTACATGTCCATGGGGTACTTTTGCATATAGGAGAATGCCATTTGGGTTATGTAATGCACCCGCCACCTTCCAAAGGTGTATGATGGCTATCTTTTCGGAATATATAGAAAATATCATGGAAGTGTTCATGGATGATTTCTCTGTTTATGGTTCTTCTTTCGATAATTGCTTGGCTAACTTGTCATTAGTATTGCAAAGATGTGAGGAGACAAATCTTGTCTTAAATTGGGAAAAATTCCACTTCATGGTAAGTGAAGTCATTGTGTTAGGACACTTGGTGTCTAACCGTGGCGTTGAGGTTGATAGGGCCAAGATTGAGACGATAGAGAAGTTGCCACCACCTACCTCGGTGAAAGGGGTAAGGAGTTTCTTAGGACATGCCGGTTTCTACCGGAGGTTTATTCAAGATTTCTCTAAAATCTCTAAGCCCCTTACTAACCTACTAATGAAGGATGTTGATTTTGTCTTTTCCAAAGATTGTCTTGAAGCTTTTTGTAGATTAAAGAACGCCTTGATCTCCGCACCTATCATGCAACCTCCGGATTGGAGTCTACCATTTGAGATCATGTGTGATGCAAGCGATGTAGCCGTTGGAGCTGTTTTGGGGCAAAGGAAAGAAGGGCACACTCATGCTATCTATTACGCTAGCAAGACGCTAGATGATGCCCAACTCAATTATGCTGCTACCGAGAAGGAGTTGCTAGCGGTGGTTTATGCATTTGAGAAGTTCCGCTCGTACCTTGTTGGAGCGAAGGTCATAGTCTATACGGATCATGCTGCGATCCGTTATCTACTTACAAAGAAGGATGCCAAACCAAGGTTGATTCGGTGGATCCTTCTTCTTCAAGAGTTTGATTTAGAAATACGAGATAAGAAGGGATCTGAGAACTCCGTGGCGGATCACCTTAGTAGGTTGCCTCATTTGGAGCTTGGGAAAGATGATATTCCAATTGATGACTCATTCCGAGATGAGCAATTGCAAATGGTGGAGGAATGCTTGTTCCAAGTGTCTAGAGGAAATGAGCCATGGTATGCCGACATCGTAAACTACTTAGTATGTGAGGAAGTGCCTCCCGGATTGACATATGCACAAAGAAAGAAGTTCTTCAACGATGTGAGGCACTACTATTGAAGTGAGCCACTCTTGTTCAAGAGAGGGCTGGATGGGATGTTTAGGAGGTGCATACCGGAAGATGAAGTGGAGAGTGTGATCCGGCATTGTCACTCCTTACCATGTGGAGGCCATGCTAGCTCACACAAGACGTGTGCAAAGGTATTGCAATCCGGTTTTTATTGGCCTAACTTGTTTAGAGATGTGCAGGGTTTTGTAGCGGCATGTGATGCTTGCCAAACGACGGGCAACATCTCAAGGAGGAATGAGATGCCCTTGAACAACATCCAAGAAGTCGAGATTTTTGATGTGTGGGGTGTGGACTTCATGGGACCATTCCCTTCTTCATGTGGCAATCTCTACATCCTTTTGGCGGTGGACTATGTGTCGAGATGGGTGGAGGTGATCGCCTCTCCAACAAATGATGCCAAAGTGGTAGTGCGGTTCTTCAACCAAGTGATATTCCCTAGGTTTGGAACACCAAGGGTGATCATTAGTGATGGAGGGAAGCACTTCACGAATAGGAACTTTGGAGCACTTTTGGCTAAGTATGGGGTGACTCATAAGGTGGCAACACCCTACCATCCCCAAACTAGTGGCCAAGTGGAGATCTCCAACCGGGAGATAAAGGCCATCCTTGAGAAGAAGGTGTCTAGAACTAGAAAGGATTGGGCTATGAAGCTCAATGACGCATTGTGGGCATATAGAACCGCTTTCAAGACACCAATTGGCACCACTCCTTACAAGTTAGTCTATGGCAAGTCTTGCCATCTTCCGGTGGAAATGGAGCATAGAGCTTATTGGGCCATTAAGTGGCTAAATTTTGACCTCAAGGAGGCGGGAGAAAAGAGGTTGCTTGATATAAACGCCCTTGAGGAGATCCGGTTGGAAGCTTATGAGAATGCCCGGATCTATAAAGAGAGAACCAAAAGATGGCATGACAAGAAGATCATCCCCAAGGAGTTGAGTGAAGGAGATCTTGTCCTTCTCTTCAACTCAAGGCTAAGGCTCTTTCCCGGAAAGCTCAAATCAAGATGGACCGGGCCATATGTGGTGAAGAAGATCTTTCCCCATGGAGCTATTGAGATAGGAGGGGAGCATTGTGGAAATTTCAAGGTGAATGGGCATCGCTTGAAGAAGTATATTCCGGGAGCCCCGGTAGACATGATCGCCCCGCTTCACCTTGAATAGACGCTCCCGAATTTGGTCAAGCTAGTGACCTTAAAGAAGCGCTTGGTGGGAGGCAACCCATTGGTAACATTTTCCCTTTTCATTTTTCATTTTTTCGCTTAGAATTTTTCTGTTTTTGTGTGCTTTGTGTGTGTTTTGTCCTCTTTTTGTGTGTGCTAGAACCTTAGTGGCATTTGAAGCCTTTCTTGGCATATGAATGATGATGATGAACCCCTCACCAATTATAGGTGGAGCGGACGCGGGACTTGGACGGCTAGCGGTGCCTAGCGCGGGTTCCGAAGCTTTGATGGATGCTTAGAGCTCTCTACCATGGTTGATAGGATCATCCAACATCAATTCACTTGAGAAATCCTAAATACCATAGCAAACCACTTTTACATTGTGAGAACCTTCTTTCACTCTCTTAACTTCATTTACACATTGGGGACAATGTGTTTCTAAGTATGGGGTGGGGTTCGCTTGATCCTTTGCATGATGAGCATCTAGGATAGCTAAATATTTGCACATGTCTTGCATTGAACATACTTAAATCGAAAATCCCATAAAAATCAGAAAATTTTAAAATTTTTGTGCTTTCTAGGCTTGGATATGATCCTAATGATGAAATCTTGTCTTGTGAATTGGCTATGGATAGCCTTATGTGTTGAATTGATAAATGCATATGTGGACTTGAACTACTTCTCTTAAATTCTATGAATGATTTGTGATTATGATGTTTGCCTAGAATGAATAGAGTATTGAAAGTCGAAATTACATGATAGTTCTTGCATACCATCTAGGAATGAATGAGGCATTTCATCTTTCTCTACTTCTCATCTTGATCATGATTGCTTAAGCACCACAATTGATATAAAATTGACCTCTTTTAACCCATCCGGGAATAGGAGCATGCTAGTGTGTTGAAGTGTGTGGAAAGAAAGTATGGAGTAAAGTTATTGATGAAGGGAATGTCATGAATAAAATGCTGAAATTATTGTGGAAGTGTAGCCAAAATTAGGTTTGGGGGCGTTGGTTTAAATGACAAGTAACTCGGTACACTTCACATAATCGGGTGTTGGTGCCTTGCCAAAGTCAAATGAACCAATAGCCCTAACGAGCTTTGGTATGTGTGCCCGGTGTGGATGCACCTCGAAAAAGAGAAAAAGCCCGAGGACGGCTAATCACCGAGGTTTCGGCTATTGTACACCAATGCCATTGTCTCAAAAACAAGTCAAGAAAAAGAAAAGAAAGCTAGATAAGGAAAAATATACACTTGGGGGAAGTTGATCGAGGACAAGGAAGTGAAGTTAGTTCCATTCCCGGATTAGCATCAGATAACCTAGAGAATTCCCCACCCAATCACAACGTTTCTTGGCCTTTTATGTCACAAGACCTTACGACCTACTTGCATGCTTGTAAGACTTAGTAATCTAGATTGGATACACTGTTGATCTTCTTGACCACTTCATCCTTACATCTCATGCATGCTTTTAAGTCAAGTACGATTGTCTTTCCATGCCTTCATTTGTTTGATACATAATTACTTGTCCAATTGCCATGAAACATGACTATGAAGGTGATCCAATAGTAGAAGCACAAACCCAAAAAGATTTTTGCCATTTTTCTGCATACATAAATCATGTCATCTCTTAGTCTATAGTTGGGAATTTACTCGGGGACGAGCAAACCTTAAGTATGGGGTATTTTGATAACACGATTTATGATCTAGATTTAGACACTCATTTAGATAGATTTCCCGCTCATTCATGCATGGTTTAGCATCGGTTCGAGACGTTTTGCACTCAATTCATGTATTTTATCGAAATAGACGTCTACACGGACTTGTGCGTGTTTTGTAGGTAATTCGGGAAATTTAGGAGCTAAAACAATGCGTTTGAGGATCGTTCATCTAGACAACATACCCTCGGACTCATTAGCACACAAGCTAAAGGCTAAGGAGGACTCATGGAACCTTGCCAACACTAGCCATGCACCAAATCACAACTTAATGATCCAAGGCAAAGTTTCTGCACAGAATCACGGTTCTCTGACAAACCACGGCCGTGGAATCAACCGTGGTTTTTGCCAGATTTTTGTGACAGCTGTGCCACGACTCTCATGGCCAGCTCATGCAAGTTTGTTATAAAAGTGGTCCTTCATGGGTTGTGAGAGGCAGCTGGGAGTAGTTTGGAGCAGCTCATCCATTATCCATTTCTCTCTAACAAATATATTCCCTCAACAAGAAGTTTTTCTAGGAAGGAAAGTGTCAAAGAGAAGAAGGAGAGTTCCATTGAAGAGAAGAGAAGAACACACACCATAGTTTTCTTGTATTTCGGATTCTGATTTTGGAATTGTAAGAATCATTTGAACCTTCCCTTGGAAGGATTGTAAGTCATTCTAATCCTATTTTCAGCTTGGTTTTGTTCTAAGTTCATTTGTTCATCTCTTTACCCTCATTATCTTGAAATGAATGTTATGATTCCATGTTTGTTTGTTTCGATTTCCATTATGAATGTTGTAGGCTAAATTGATGTGGTTCTAGGGTAAGGAAAGGATGGTTATGGCTAGGGCTATGATAGGACGGACTTAGATTTACCTTTGGATGACTTTTGTTTATGAACGTAGTTGCTGTTAGAAATCACGGGTAGTTCTTGTCTGACCACGGCCGTGATTTAGATAGAACAAACCGTGATTTTCCCTGGTTCGAAGGATCTTGCCTTAGATCTATAAAATGTTGAAATCCTAAGTGTTTGTTGAGATTAACCTACGCTAGGGTAACCTAGTGTAGTAACTAAGTGTTAGGAAAGACCTACCCGGTAATCCTTGCCCTTAGATTTTAAAGATAACAACCCTTAGGTAGTGGTGAACCTAATAAGTCGCCATTGGATTAGATGTGCTAGGATAGTTGTTTGGGACTTCCCTTTCCAAGACTTACCCGGTAAGGATAGGTTAGACTCCTAATTAACAATCCGGTTTGTGCGGAATTGCTATCCCTAGGTTCTTAGAGACCTACCCGGTAATGAGACCTTAGGAATGGACTAGTTGGACCATGAGACCTACCCGGTAATTGATCCCAATTTAGATACACTTAATCCCAATATATCATAGTTAATCCCAAGGATGATTAGATGACTTGAGTCCTATGCCATAACCGGAACTTCCAACCCCTAGAATCCGTCTTTTCTTTCTTTGATCATTATCTTGTTAGTTGTTTATTTGTGTCGATTTATAGTTTAGTTGATCGATTATTTGCGTATATTGTGATCTTTGATTTATCATCGAAAACCAACCAAAAATATTTGAGATTTTCGTTTCTCTATTTCGTCCCCTTTTCTTGACTTATATTTTCACTACATTTAATCATAAATTGAATCAATCTCACCTTAGTCTTTGTGTTCGACCTCGGAATACTATCCCTACTACGAAGGTCCTGTACACTGCGGGTTCGCTAGGAGTTAGGAGAAATATAACGAGTATAAATTTAAAACCCAATTGCGCATCACACAATCTTAGCGTAACATGACCGATGAAGAGTTGAGGGTTAACCGCCTTAGGACATGTGCGTAAGATGATGTCAGTATATGTGTTATGAGCAACATGCTAGTCGGGTAAGGACGATAAGAGTATGATATGTGTATACATTTGCTCTGCAAGAGGTGGAAACCCACAAAAGGTGATGGTTAAGGATGGTTTAGGATGGCGGCCTTATGATTTTGATATCATCCGGGGTAGGTGTATATGATCACCAAAACCCTTAATAAGTAACGATGTTCACATAGTTGGGACGACCTTAAGGCCAAGGTGGCTAAGTGCATAGCCATTCTGAACCCGTCGTCACGTCAAGCTTGACAACCATAAGACGGGAAAGAGGACTTCACCTACCGCAAGTTACACAGTGGGAGTGGGAGTATACCCCATAGAGGTTATTACCGGTTAGAGACCACGTGACGGTTGTGACGTGTTTGGGTCATTATGGACCAACCGATGGACATTACACGTTTTACACCCTATTGGGAGACAGGGCCGACGAGTCGGCTAGTTGTGGGATATGCTAAGCCATAGTGAGATTACTTGGGATACCAGGTACTATCGTTCGGATTGAGATGAACTATTCCTCTCGAGGTTGTTGGGCAGCGGGATAGTGCAGCTTAGGGGCCCAGTGTCTTCATGACAATTTTCATTCTCAGACATATGGTCGGCTAGAGATGGCTTTTCAAGCCTTAAAGGATGTGTTGGGAGCCTCTGTGCTAAAGCGAGAACTAGTGTAATCCGAACACTTCCCTTTGATTGAACTTTCGTATTATTATAGTTGGGATGAGTTATTTGTGATGGCCCTTGGGGAGGCATTTTGTGGACGGGAGTATAGTGCCCAGTGGTGTCGGAATTGGATAGTATATGTAAGGATAGACTGAACGGTTACAGGATGACCCCGCCCAAGTAGAGGTGGTCAAAAAGGCGGATGCTAGCTGAGTTGAGTCGCCGGAAGACGTATATATTTATGAGAGGCGTAGACCTTTAGAGTTTGGTTATGAAGTAGGTCCGGTCGATTCGAGAGTTTTACGGGCACGAGGCGCCAAATGTTTGGCTTTTGAGGAGGTTGAATTTCCGTTTTACGGACCCTTTTTGGGAGATGAGAGCAAGTAGTATGTGTTTTACAAATTGGCGTTGCCACCATGGATGGAGGGTATTTACCCGAGGTTTCTTGTGACAGTCAAGGGATTACATGGATAACTCGAGTTATGATATTAGTCATGATGATTTAGTGGCAGACAAGGAGCCGATGAGGCTACCCGAAGGAGACGGGAAAGTACCTTTGATTGAATGGTTATGTTGAGCTAGTTGCCTTGTTTTGACCGTTGGGTTAGTTGTTAGGTGCATGCGTGAGATTACGTGTTTTGTGCCCGAGAGGGAATGTTTTGTATGATCGGTTATATCTTGACTTGGTATGTGTTATTCGGTTCATGGGAGTATGTGTATAGGCCTTGCGAGGTCTTATTGCGGTTACATGATTGAGCGATGGTTATCGAGTAGAGAGTTGGTATGCTTACAGCTTTGAGTGGTTACAGAGTTAGTTATGTCGAGAGTTTTGCGTTTTGCAAGTTTCGGGACGAAACTTGTTTTTTGGGGGATTAGTTGTAACATCCGGAATTTTTATTCCGGGTGTTGAGCGGTTTACCGACCTTCCCGTAGGCGCGGCCCAATTTTCCCGCACGCACGAAGTGCTGAGCGTCGGGTTTTATTTCAAAATCTCGTTCCGACCTCTCATTTTTTACCCTTGCTTTGGACCCCTCTGTTCCTTGCGTAAGTTAGAAAGATGGGTCAGCTGACCCTTGAGCTTCCCCTTTTGTGAAAGCCTTCATCCCTTCTCTCTCTGCTTTCCATTTATCTCTTTCACGTGTGATTACTCCTCTCCTTTCTTTGGCTTCACCTTCTTCATTGACCTTCCATGGCTCTTCATCCTTTGATGTGTAAGCTGACCCTATTGGATTCGTGATAGAAACAAAAGATCCTAACCAAGCTGTTGTAGGTAATCTTCTTTTTCCACCTTTCATCTTCTCCTTCTTCCTCAAGCTTTAATGGTGGAAGCCATAGCTTCATCTTGTTTTCATCCCTTTGGCTTGCTTGTGCTTGGATCAAGCTTGGATAGAGTTGTATGATGATGTTTATGTGTGTGGATGTTTTGAAGCCAAGCAAGGAAGCTAGGAGACCAAGGCACATCAAGGAATTGTCGAAGAAGCCATCGTTGAGCACCCACTATTGTTCGACCGCGGGGGCGGCCAACCTGAACCGCAGGGGCGGCCAGCCCAGGCCGTAGGGCGGCCAGCCCAGACCGCAGGGGCGGCCAGACCAGGCCGCAGGGTCGGCCAGACCAGGCCGCAGGGGCGGCCAGCCCAATCCACAAGGGCGGCCAGCCCAGGTCGCAGGGGCGGCTGCTGGCTCTATCAGCCCTCCCTTGCGGTCTTCTTCTCCCTTTCACGGCTGCTCTTCCTTATTCTGCACCCGTGTATTTTCTTGGTGAGTTCCCTCCCTTGAGTATAGGTTCATTGATGACCTTAGAGAGTGTTGATGACTAGAAGCATGCTAGGATTGGACCTAGGATAGTTGGAATGCCATGTAGTGGCTTGTGGACCTTAAGCGAGTTTGTGAGGTTTTCGGAGTGACCTATGGCTTGATGGCTGCATGTTTTTGAGTTGGTTCATGGGATGAGGGTATGGCTTCATTGTGAGGCTTTGTGAGGATTTAGATAGTGTGTACATGGTTGTGAGTTTGTGAGCTAGGATGTGCATATAGTTGTTACCGTTGCCTTTGTTGAGACTAGGATCATTGTCCTAGTATGGGTATGGGTTATGACCTTGTGAGATCATATAGGACTTAGACTTCTAGCTTATATGAGTGGTTATTGATTATTGTGCCTTGTCTTTAACAGGTTGTGGTTATATTCCTACGGGAAATGTGATAGGGTTGATCGTTGGGACGAGGTAAGTCTACGGACTTACTTAGCTCGCTTTTACGCATTATTTGGATATCTCATGGTGTTGTGTGCTTTATCTTTGTTTATAATCACGAAACCGGATTAGGGAAACTTGGTTGTATATATTGTTGGCCCATTGTTATTATTATTATTATCGGGCAGTGATATCACTGCCCAGCTCCGGAGGAATACTAGGAGGATCTCTACGACTAGTGTAAGACCCCAGTTTTGCCTTCACCGCCCCTACGGTAAAGAAGGCCGCCCCCACAACCAACATGATCCGCCCCTGTGGATGACGACAGATCGTGCCCGATCTTTCTTCCGTTCTTTTTATCTTTCTTCCATGGATAGAATATCCGATATTCTATCTTATGGGCCGGTTTCCTGATCTTCTTTCTAACCCTAGACGCCCTTTCCATCTATCGTTCAAGCCGTCTCCTATATATTCCCGTCTTTTCCTCTTTTCCCGTATCTTTTTTACGTCTTCTTCAACCCTAAGAGTTGCAACCGTTCCCTTGCTTCCTCCGACCTTGCTGAACGTGTAAGTTCATCTCTTCTGGTTTCTTCATCACGTTCTTACAGTTGCTACATGCCTTCTCCTTTTGTTTTGGTTTCTTCTTTTCGTTCTTCCTTTTCTTCTTCTCCAAGAATCAAGTTTGAACCTTGATTCTTATTAGCATCCTCTTTTTTGATGTATCGTTGTTCTCAAGCTCTCTGGAGTTGAGTCTTGACGTGTTGGAATCAAAGGTTCGAGCTTTGGTTGTCCTTGTTGTGTGTTCGGTCGAAGAGGAACCCCGAGAGAGCCTTCTATCAATGAACCGCCCCCACAACTGCACATCAAGTCCTAGCGGCAAGCCGTCACTATGCCCTGCTCTACCGTCCCTGCGGTTTGCTCTGTAGTAACTCCCGTCTTTGGTGAGTTGCTTCCTTCCTTGCTTTTCCCGTTCCTTTCCATGATCCTTTTGTTTGTTCCTTGTTTTCCTGAGTTGTTGTAAGACTAAGGTTGAGCCCTTAGCTTGAGGAGATCTCTTAGAGATCGTTGAGACTAGAAGTTATAGACTTCTAGCAATCGTTTCGTTCCTAATTCCGTGATGCTTGTTCGTACAGGCTTTCCTTACTCCTTTCCTAAGGGAAACTGAGCTTTCTTTAGTGTTCTCTGAGTTGTTGTTGAGCCTTTGTGTTATCTTCGAGTGAGGTAAGTCCCTTGGACTTACTTAGCTTCATTCCGCATATTAGTTGATTGTATTGGCTTTTTTGTGTTGTTTATCATGTTTATAACGGATAACTGGAATAGGATTCACCCTTTATAACCTTAATTGGCCCAAGTGTATGATAACCGGGCGGTGACCACTTGTCTAGTTCTACAGGAGACTAGAATGTGCTCTTACAACCCAGGCCCGTAGGTAACAGATAGTAATGATCTATTCCTATTGGTAGACGGAAGTGGAGGCGAGTTTCAGGAGATTCTCGTGTGACAAAAGAAGTTGAATTAGTAATGGATAACCTTAATGAAAGATAATAACCGGTTTTGTGCAACCATGTTATGTGTTGTCTTTACCTTATGTGTGTTTGTGCCTTTACGCTGTTGCTAGTATCTAAAATGTTAGCTAACGGTTAATACCGACGTTGTAGATGTTCCGCAGGTTCAGGATGCTGCTAAGTGATCTGGATGGTGTGGTCAGCCGGGGTTCCCGTACATTATAGGATGGGATCGGGTTTTTGGTTCTTTTGTTGTTTCCCTTTTGTTTTAAACTCAGTTGCGGAACTTTTGTGTTTTCTTTTGTTTAAACCCTTGGTTTTATATTGAGTTTTCGTTTTCATTCGCCTGTGCCTTGTTGTACGATCCGTTTGCTGTTGCTACTCTGAGGGTCGGGACCCATTGTGCGGTCCTAGCCCGTAGCGCTTCGAGTTCCCAAAACTTGGGGTGTTACAACCAGGCCATACATGGTATACGAGCGGGCTTCTTCATCACTCCCTCAGAGTATACGGGTCGAGCACCGCATCATTCCTGTTGGTTACACGGGGACAAAGGCGAGAGTTATAAGACTCTCGTGTCACACTTGAACGAATGGATTAGATATGGAATAACCTAAATAGATAATAAGTAACGGATGTGTATGTATATGAGCATGATGTGTGTTATGTGTGCTTCTGTGTGTGTTTGTGCCCTTGCTATCTTTATAATACCTAGAATGTGAGCTAATGGTTTTATACCGATTGTTGTAGTTGACGTGCAGGTTAGGTGTGGCCGAGTGATCCGGAGGAGTGGGCAGCCGGGGTTCCGTACATCATAGGTCAAGTTTGGGGATTTGAGTCCATGTATTCTTGTTGTATATTGTGTATTCTTGGCGTTGTTGTATAGACGGCTGATGTCTTTCCTTTCATTGTATTCGGGAATCATATAATTGCATTCAACTTGTTTTCGGTTTTGGCCTTTATTTGTGCCTTGTTGGAAAGGTCCGGTGAATATGTTGTTAGGCTAAGGGTCGAGACCCATTGTGAGGTCTCGCCCGTAGCATTCCGATATCCCGCGGATTTGGGGTGTTACACAAATTTACTTACAGATCACGCAGTAAATACGCAATTACGTTTACAAACGGGGTTCTACGATTGCGCCTTCTGCTTTCAAAAGAACAAGTGTGTTCATTGGTGTACTTGTGATGGTGAAATGTTGAGACTTGCCTAACATGGAGAAACAAAGTTTCCATTTGCAAGTACTTTCGTCACATTTAGCAACCACAACATGCTTCTGTGATTTTTTTTGTCCTGTACTCAAAACACTGGTACATGACATTCATACACAAAACAACCTTTAAATCCTTCTTACTCTTAAAAGTCTTACCAACCTCAAGCGCCCAACTTTGTTTTAGTCTGACCAATGACTCACTAAGCAAAGTAGGAGGTGAACATTCATACCTTGATGCGTCCTCATGTGTTCTTGCCCTTGCAACCCTCTCATCATAAACCACTAAGCTTGAAATTACCCATCATCCCTATTGAGTATTGATACCCCTAAACCTCGTTTTTCTTCCATTATAACACACAATGGGATACTCCAACACACACTATCTACCTTGTTTGCCTCCACATATGCTTCAAAATCTTCACAACTATCAATAGTGAAAGGGTGTAAACATTCATTGATACTATTTTTGTACGTCAATACAAGATTATGTTTTTACATTGCCAACTTAAATCTCGATGCAATAACCCTTTCAACGCATCTATTGTTGTCCCTTGTCTTAAAATTATGTGTTTGCTTTGAATTTTCCCAACATAACTCCAAATCTCATCCAAAGAGACTCAATCTCCCTCGGAGTAACATGTAAATTGTACAACATCCGTACCTGAAACGAATAAGTTACATGTGTAAGTACATTTATGAACAAACAAGTACATACCCAACAAGTGGATGTAGTACAATACCCAAATGTAAGTCTCCATACATGTATAATGTCCACACATGAAAAAAAATGTTGTCTACGTGAAAATGACTTACAAAGTTTTGTGTATTATAATAATCAAAACCAGGTAGCTACCCAAACGTATAGATACCCAACAACTGGGTGTAATTCTATACCCAATAGCAAGTCGCTATAGATGTACAACTTACCCAATCACTGTTGTCAACCTTGCGTAAAATATTTTCAACCTTCATCCACATGAAAAGACGAAGAATATAAATTATAAATATTACTCCGATAAACCATGAAAACAGTGCCCTTATCCAATAGTACTTGATGCCTCGTTTTATCTTCAAATACGACAGTTTCAAGCAATGAAGAAGAGTAGGTTTTGTTATGTATGAAAGAAGAATGCCCAATTTTTCTGGAAAGGATAATTCGAAAATGGAAGATAATTGATTTATTACAGGAAACGGTTGTTTTGGAGGGAATTAAAAAATCATCATTTGTCTGCATAGGGTCACTTCGACCGGCTGCTTCTTTCTGCAACTTTGTGCCCCATGTACTTTCTTCTTTTTCCACCATTATTTCCAACACTATTTCCATCAACCCAATTTGACGGATTAGGGGCTATTTTACAATCTTGAAAAAGGTGAGGGTTAGAATACATAGTGTTACCAAGTATTAGGGCCAATACACCAAAACAACCTAATTTTTTTTAATTTTTTTTGTTTTAGTAAAAAAACTTTATTGGCTTAAAGTAAAAGATTTAATCCGAGAAAAATCGTGGGAACGCCACGTCAACATTAGTGTAGTGTACTTTAGTATTGTATATAGAATATAGAAGATTACTCACAACACACAAATCGTGAAACATAAAAGACAAAGAGAAGATAAGGAGAAATGCGATTGTGAATGAATTTTTTAGATAAAAACATAGATTTTAAAATCGATAGATTTGAAAATTAATAAATGATAGCATAACAAATGCGACGATTGAAAATCGGTATAATGAAATTGGAATGATAGTAAGGGGATAACAACGTAGAAAATAATCTGAAAGCGATATGACGAAGCAACTTAGAAATTTCTTCAAATTATCAGTACCCTGAAAAAGATGAAAGAACTTTGATTAGTATTGAAATACAAGAACTGAATGGAAAACAATGAGATATTATTTGTATATATAGTGTGAGAAATAAGACGTACACGAGAAGTTTAGGTTTTATCGTCAGTTAACGTAAATGAGAAGTTTAGGTTTTTTCCCGACGTAAATTGTGTTAGCGGATAAGAACGCTGATATTTTGTAGATTTTGATCTTATCATATTTAGTTAAAAAAAGTATTTTTTTAAAATTTGTTTTGTTTAGATATGTTTTTTTAACGTACAAGAGAAGTTTAGGTTTTATCCCAACGTAAATTGTGTTAGCGGATAACAACGCATATGTTTTGTATATTTTAATATTATTAGATTAGTTCAAAAAGATATTTTTTAAATTTTTTTTGTTTTGTTTGGATAATTTATTTAACGTATAGGAGAAGTTTAGGTTTTCTCACAACGTAAATTGTGTTAGGAAATAACAACATAGAGATTTTGTAGATTTTGATATTAAAAGATTTAGTTATAATTTTTCTTTAAATTTATTTTGTTTGGATATGTTTTTAACGTACAAGAGAAGTTTAGGTTTTATCCCAATGTAAATTATGTTAGGGGATAACAACCCAAAGATTTTGTAGATTTTGATATTATTAGATTTAGTTATAAATTTTGTAACGCCCCAATTTTTACGCGTGTTTACGTTATTTATCTTTCCGGATGTTATCGATATTTTTTATTACCTTGAGTATGTTTCACGAGTATTTTAAGTCGTAAAATTTAATTTTTACGAGTATATGTATTAATTAATATATTAATGGTATTTTAATTATTATTTTAAATCTCGTTATTTATTTACGAGATTGATATATATGTCGTAAAGTATATTTTGCGGATTTACCTAGATAATCGATCCATATATATATATATATATATATATATATATATATATATATATATATATATATATATATATATATATATATATATATATATATATATATATATATATATATATTTTCAGTACTCTAGTGTCGGAAAAGTAGGGAATGTTTCCCGATTTGAAATCCCGTTCCGAACACATTCGATCGAGTCATTTTATTGCACTTTATTCCTCCTACTCTATTTCTTTTCTTTTTATTCCTTCTTGTCTTTCTCCTTCTCTCTTTCTTCTCAGTTGGGACGAGCGGCCCCTCATTCTCCTTGTTGGCCGCCCAGTCAGGCCTGAGCAGTGCAGCTGATTGGATCATTTCCGACCCTTCGCTCAACCGCCGCAACCCTTCGTCACCCCTGTTGCCTTCCCTCTCTCACGTGAGCACCCAATCCCCACACACTCTCTCCCTCACGCCTTGCTCTTGCTCTCTTCCTCACCTTCTTCGAACCATCGTCATTTCCCTATCACCTCACACAGGCTCGCTCTCCCTCTCCGTTGCGTCTCCTCCCTCCCCTCTCAACCCCTCTGTGCTACCCTGGACTAACTCTGCATCCCAGGAGCAACCGAGCAGTTCCGCCTCCCTCCTCAAGCTCACCGGAGAGCCACCACTCACCTCCTCCTTCGCCTCGAGGTTGCAGCTTCTCAAGCCTCCTCTATCATGCCGGGGACAACAACGCCGCCACCGGAATTCCCCCACCAGTAGCGAGCACCTTCTGTGTTCTCCTCAATGAGCCAGATCTATTGCAACGCCCCATTTCTGACCGAAAACCGCAACCCAGGTCCGCCAATGCTGGCGCTAGATCTGCCATGGCCGCCGCCTGCCATAGCCTTACCTAGGTCGCCTTGCCTCGCTGTCCCTGTCTGCACGAGCCCTGCCGGAACCTTGCTGAGCCCTTTGTCGCCGCCATGTTCATTTACCTTCCCGCTGTTTGAAAAGGGTTAAGAAACCCTTTACATTAAGTAAATCGCCCCCCTAACTTTTGGTATAATTTCAAATGTTACCCACTGCTTTGTATTTACAGTTTTTACCCAGATTTTTAGAATGTATCAATTATACCCCGTTGGACTTAATTACAGTTTTGGCCCAAAGGTTTATTTTCTAAAAATGCCCATGTTAATTGCGGGTTATGGCTCAAAGGTTTAATTACGGTATTTTAACGTTGACTTTGAAAACAAGCTTTACCTTGAGTTTATGATGTTATACAATTTGCCCGGAATATATATTTACGGTTTTTAACATGGGTTTTAAAAGTTGAGTTTTCCTTAGATTTATATATGCTAGTTATTCCTTTCAAATTTAGCTTATAAGCCAAATTTGTTGAGTTTGGTGCTAGGTTCGAAAACGCCCCGATAAAGGCCATCGAATCCGCATTCGACATTCGTCGATCGACTTCCACCTTTAACTACTACTACTACTACTACTACTACTACTACTACTACTACTACTACTACTACTACTACTACTACTACTACTACTAGTAGTAGTAGTAGTAGTAGTAGTAGTAGTAGTAGTAGTAGTAGTAGTAGTAGTAGTAGTAGTAGTGGCTTTAAACCTTATGTGAGTTTCGAGGATTTGATATTGTTTGATGGATTGATGTTGATTCTAAGTTTGAGGTGTTGGTTATCTTGTGAGGTTGTTATAAGGCTTTAAGTTATATGGTTGATCTTGTGAGCATTTTGAGGCTCGAGGTGGGGTTGTATGATCTTGTGGGATTTTGGTGTTTAGGTTTGACTTATCCTAGTTGCGTTGTGAGTTATGATCTTGCGAGATCCGAGGGTTTAGAAGTCTTAGGACTTCTAGCTTGTGTTGAGTGTGATGTGAGCATGAGGGATTCTAGGATGGTCCTAGAATTGAGAGTCAAATGGTCTTGCGTAGATCATTTGTATAGAAGTCTAAGACTTCTATTGTGAGTGAGTTGTTGTTGATATAGTTATCTTCTTGTGAGCAGGTTACGGACTTCCTCCCTAAGGAAGCGAGAGTGTCGTGTGTTGAGTGTAGTGACGAGGTAAGTCTCTGGACTTACTTAGCTCGTATTTTACATATTAGCATTGATGTGTTTGGTGGTGTGTGTTTATCGTTTATGTTATAACAACGAAACCGGAAATAGTATTACCGACCTTATATTATTTGGCCCAAGTGTATGATAATGGGCGGTGGCATCACTGCCTAGCTCTTGCGTAGAGCTAGAAGATTCTTGGCGACTAGCCCTTGTTGGTTAGACGGTCGGAGGTATCCATACCGTTCCATGCCGGAAGTGGGGACCGAGGCGAGTTTCGGGAGATTCTCGTGTCACAAAAGAAGTTGAATAGAACGGGATACGACCTAATAATAAGAAAGATAATAAACCGGATTGGTGTGCTTTTTTGTATGTTGTATGCTTGTAATGAGATTACTTGTGTATGCGCCTTTCCCATTGATTCTAATGTTAGAATATGAGCTAACGGTTTTATACCGATTGCTGTAGATTGTCTTGCAGGTTAGGAATGCGGCCGAGAAATCCAGAAGAGTGGGCAGCCGGGATTCCGTACATTTTAGGAAGGGTTTTTGGTTGGAGTTGAGTCGTGTTTTGTCCTTCAGTTGTTGTGTTTTGTATGTCGCGTGTATGGCGTTTATTTTGGTTTGTATCTTGGCTGGGGTCTTTTGTTATAATCTTTCGGGTTTCATATGATGTTCATAAAAAAATGAATTTCGGTTTTGCCTTTATTTGTGCCATGTTGGAAAGTTCCGGTGAAATTGTTGTCAAGCTAAGGGTCGGGATCCATTGGGAGGCCCCCACCCGTAGCATCCCGAGTCCCGCAAATTTGGGTTGTTACATTTTTTTTAAAAAAAAATTGTTTTAGTAATTGGCTTATTTCATGATTTAGTAAAAGATTTAATCCGAGAAAAATTGTGGGAACGCCACGTCAACAATAGTGTAGTGTACTTTAGTAGAGTATATAGATATTTTGAAATTAACAAATCTGAAACAGAATAATTTTTTTTTGTAAAAAACAAAAATTGAATAAAAAATGAAATATTTAAATAAAAAACAAAATATTTAAATAAAAAAACAAAACTTGATAAAAAAAATTGTTAAAACAAAAAACGAAAGACAATTGTAAAAAACCGACTTGGTAGTTGGAATAAATGTTAAAACAAAATCTTAAGAGAAAAATTCAAAAAAAAAGTTATGAGATCTTTTAAGAAAAATATTGAAATCTTTTAGATGGGTTATTTGCAAGCTATTGAAACCCTTGTTCTTGCAAGTTGTTGAAACACCAGTTTTTGAAAACAAATCGCGGAAGTACGAGATATTCAAGAAGATGGAGAAAATAATTGAGTTATTTGCTATAAATCTCACATATTCTCTCGAACTATAGATTACACACAACACATAAGTCGTGAAACAGAAAAGACAAAGAGAAGATAAGGAGGCATGCGATTGTGAATGAATTTGAAGATAAAAACATAGATTTAGAAATCGATAGATTTGAAATTTAATAAACGATAGCATAACAGGATTGAAAATCGGTATAATAAAAATGAAAATGATAGTAAGGGGATAACAACGTAGAAAATAACCTGAAAACGATATGACGAAGCAACTTAGAAATTTCTTCAATTTATCAGAACCCTGAAAAAGATGAAAGAACTTTGATTAGTATTGGAATACAAGAATCGAATGGAAGACGATGGGATATTATTTGTATATATAGTGTGAGAAAGAAAACGTACAAGAGAAGTTTAGGTTTTATCGTCACCTAACGTAAATGAGAAGTTTAGGTTTTATCCCAACGTAAGTTGTGTTAGTGGATAAGAACGCAGATATTTTGTAGATTTTGATCTTATTATAATTAGTTAAATAAAAGATTTTTTTTTTGAAATTTTTTTTTCTCGCATATGTTTTTTAACGTACAAAAAAAGTTTAGGTTTTATCCCAACGTAAACAATGTTGGAGATATCAACTGTAACATCCGGAATTTTTTATTCCGGTTGTCGAGAGGTGTATCGATCTTCCGGCGCCAGCGGCTCAGTTTTCTTGCAGGCACGTGTGCTGAGTGCCGGGATTTATTCCCAAAATCCCGCACCGACCATTCGGTTTCCCCTTTCCGCTTTCCGACCTCTAGTTCCCATCTGTGGTGACAAGAGTCAGCTGAGCCCTTGTTTCCCTCCCACCTTTTCAGCCCAAGTTTCCCTCTCTCCTCACTTTTCACTTCACATTCCCTTCTCCCTTCACTCTTCTCTCTTGTGTTTCCTTCCTCTCATCTATTGGAGATTCCCTCTCTCCTCACTTTTCACTTCACACTCCCATCTCCCTTCACTTCACACTTAGGGTGTGAAGTGTGATCGAACTAATACGAAGATTCATGATATGCGTAAGTTAAGCTTACAGAAGAGCTAGAAAGTGAAGTGACGGTTTTGCGAGAGCTTAAGCGGGAGACTTGTTCAGAAATAGGAGAGTTACGAGGAGGATTACATGGCCAAAGTTCACATAGTAGAATTACCTTGTGGAGTCAATCGTTTTCTGTCGTGGTGATGAGACTAAGAAATGCTAAGAAGGAGAAAGTGTGTGTGGGTGATGATCTTCAGAAGATGAAAGATGAAACAAGAGGCGCGGATCGAAAGACTTAAGTTGCAAACCAAGAGAAGACAGAGTGGTTATAAACGAAAGAGAGGTGGGGAAGATACACTTACAACACATTATGAAGGACGGTTAAGCCTATGAAGTTGGGTATTTTGACACAAAAGAACCGAGAAGATGTAGTTATCTTACAGAAGTTGAAGGAAGAGGGGAGCGTAGAAAAGCTAAAGGATTTTGAAGTAAGGTAAATGAGCTAGTGAAGTTTAAGGCGGAATACCCCGAGAGGGTATCCTTCCGAGTGTGGTAACGTGAAAGTATGGTAGGAGGGTAAGCCATAGATTTTGGAAAGGGTCATTAATGACCATCGAGAATGTACATGTGCGGGTTGTATACTAGTGACTGCAGGTGGGGAGAGGAATCCAAGTGTAGGATCATCAAGAAGGGTAACAAGAACTCAAAATATTCCTGGTGGTTGAATGTCAATAATAAGGAGGTGTATTAATGGAAGCATAAACGTCTTAATCAAGTAACATCTTATCGATTCTAACAAGTGATGGTAACGTATCTTGTGGGGAGGGATTGTAACGATCTGGTGTGACCTTCTTAGGTCGCGGGGTTGTCATATGGAGGAATGACACGGATCAGGGTGAAAAAAACCGGAAGGACAAAGAGAAAGGTGAGTCTTCTATGGTTACTGTGCGTAAAGGGGGATATTATAGGTTATGGATGTCATGCTTTCGCGAGCAAAAGCTAAGTCAAGGTTTTTGTGACTCGCATGGCGAAGCCATAGTGGCTATAAAGTGAAACGAGGAATCTAGATTAGGGCAATGCTGCATGCTTACAGTTATGATAATAGTGTTTGGTGGAGTAATGAGTGGATCTTTTTGCGATTGTGGTTGGTACATTTCACCTTAAGGGCATACCAGTACGGTTGTGAAGATTGTTCATGGAATAAAAACAGATGCTTAAGGTGATCAACAAGAGTAAGAGAAGACCGAAGTTTTGAAGTTTGCGGTCGTTATGAGATGTACAAGAAGTACCTGAAAGCTTGAGGTTAGAGCCTCTACGGGCGGTTTGATGTTACATAAGAAAATGAAGTATTAATTTATACGCCTACATGAAGAAAAGATGTTTATTGTAAAATCTAATGTAGAATACGAAGAGCTCCTCCCATATGTTGGAATGTCAAGGAAAGCGAAGAGGATAGATCGATTTGTTATAAGGCATGGATAAGTCTTGTAGTTAGGACCTTCGTGACTGAGCATATGTGCGAGATCAAGAAGTATTATTATCATCATTCCTTCGAAGTGAAAAGGGGGATTAAGTTGAACTATTGCTTAACGAAGGATTTAAGAGTCAAAAGACTCAAGCAAGTCCCTCGAGTTCAGGAGATGAAAAATCTTTGAAAGAGGACGGTCGACATTGTAACTGAAGATGAAACAATACATGAGTCTTAAAGAAGCTACATCAATAGATCGAGGTAGATCATTAGTATCATGACCACCTGTCAAGTTTTAAGACAAGGTTGTGTTGGTCTAATGTTACGGACGAAAGAAGGAAAGACGAAAACTCAGATATCACAGATTCCAAAACGTCAGAATGTGGAATTTTGCCACTAAGGTTGAGCTTGGCGCACTTCCGACATCCAAGGCGCCGTATAGGAGGGTGAAGATACGTGGGTCGAAGAAGCATTTGAACGACCGGTTGCAAGGACTTGTGGATAAAGGTTCATTAGAGCCAATGCATTGTCATAGAGAACACCAAACGTTATCTTGAACTCCTGATTTGAAGTTCATATTGGAAGTATATCTTGAACTCTTGATTTGAATTTCATGTTGGGATAAATCTTGAATTCTTGATTTGAAGTTATTATGGAGGACACCAGTTTGCAAAAGAGAGACGGTTATCTCCGTTTGTACATCGATTACTATAAGTTGAGCAAAATGACAATGAAGGGCAAGTATCCTTTACAACGAATGGATAATATACTCGATCAGTTGCAAGGGCTGATAGTCTCTTATAAAATTAAGCTAAGGACTTGATTGTCACCGTTTGAGAATTCGAGACTGAGATATTGCAAGTACGGCATTTTGGACCAATTAGAGTCACTACGAGTTGTAGTTATTCCATATGGGCTTACTGATGCCCGGATGAGATATTTTGGGATCTACTCTTGAAAAGAAAGATGTATGACATGTTGTATAGGGATGGAAAACCCCGAAAGATGTGGAAGAGGTTACAAGTTTCTTGGATGTACTGAGATTTACCAAATCTGTGAAGAGAGGAGTTGTATAATACCAATTATGGTAACCTACTCCGGATGACAATGAAGTACTGAATGAGACAAAGAATTGACAAAAAGAGTTGCTGAGAGTTAAGAGAGGATTCATTAGTGCAACTGTTTTAATTTACCTAGAAGTATTATGGGTTTGAAGGGTACAAGTGATTCTTCATGACAAGGTCTTGATCGAGTGTTGAGGAGCTATGTAAGAGTAATAACACACGTGTCTCGTTAGGGAATCAGTGAGAAGTGAAGTACTTTCTCCATTATTGGGGACTTACTTCAAGAATTTACGGAAACATAACATTAAAGTTGGGTTGACAAGAACCAAGGCCACGGTGTAAATTGGAAGTTCGATCTTCCTTGTTTGAGACTATTAAAGAGAACAATAATGAAAATGTTGCATTAAGAAACACCCGAGAAGGAAGTTGAGTTCCGATATGTCGGACCTTTGTGAGATGTTAGTGCGAGTTGGGAAAGTGGTTTACCGGTTGGCGTAGCCGCCAAGAGTAGAGAGTGTTCACCTGGTGTTCATGTGTATCAGTCAAGAGAGTACATACACGACTCGAGACAGATTGTCAATTATGGTGATTTAGTCACAGACGAAGAACCGAAGAGGTTAATAGGAAGACAAAGTATAGTATCTTTGGTTGAGTTTTACGCCGAGATAGTCGCTTTGATAGAATCGACGCGTTAGACCTAGTTCTTCCCTTAAGTTATTTGTGTTTTTGTGTGATGTTATATGTGGTTTTGTGCCCCGTGCGGGAATGTGTTTTATGTCCGGTTATATTTTTCACAATGGTGGTTGGAGTAGTTTGGGTATATAGATTAGAAGTTCTAAGCCTTTCTAGTTGTGAGTTTATACCTCGGCCTTAGGGACCGAGAAGTTCGGCGTGTGGCAAGTTTTGAGACGAAACTTGTTTTTAGGGGTTCTGATGTAACACCCAATTTTTGGGCGCGTTTGCGTTAATTATCTTTCCGGATATTATCGATATCCTTATACATTAAGTGAATTTTACGAGTATTTTACGTCGTAAATTAAACTCTATGAGTATTTGTACCGATATATTTTATTACTGCGATTAAATATTACATAATCTCGTAAGTAATTCTCGGAAATGGGTTTTGTATTTCAAAGTATATTTTTGCAAGTTTATTTATATACTCAATCTATATATCTTTCCCATGTATTTAATTTTGGAAAAGTTAGAAAAAATTTTCCGATTCGAAATTCCCGTTCCGTATACGTTGGATCGTATTCCCTCTTTATACTCCTCTTTTTCCTTTTCTTCCTTCTCTTCCGAGTGATGTGCACAGTGTTGACCCCTCGTCGTTGCAACCTTGCTTGCAGCCCTATCCTTTGCTGTTGCCTAGTCTACAGTAGCTTACTAGCCGACCCCTCTCTACTCCCCTCTGTGTCTTGCCTCTCTCTCTCTCTCTCTCTCTCGCCCAACCTTCACACCCTGCAAGCGCTAAGCATCCCCTCCCCCTTTGTTGCCTTATCTCTCTCTTCCCTTTCCTTTCCTCTGTAGCCTTCCACGCCCAGCTCCTCCACCTTGCAATCTGGAGCTACAACCGATAACCAGGGACTCGACCGAAGCCAGACTCCTCCCTACCCTAGTGTGTGCTGGAGTCGACCGGAGACCTTGCTGCCGCCAAGGAAACCTCGGCCAAACCTGCGAATAACTTCCCTGTCTCATCTCCTGTGGAACCCTCCTTGAGCCTCGCCGGATGCCTGCCCTATCGCCACCGGATTGGAGCAGCCATCGCCGAGCTCCAACGCATCCGCCACCGGAATGCCCCCCACCAGTAGAGAGCACCTTCTGCGTCCTCCATATTGATCCAGATTTATTATAGCGCCCCACCGCTGAACCGGAAACCGCCACCTAGGTCCGCCAATCTTGGCGTTAGATCTGCCATGGACGCCGCCAGCCGGAGCCTCACCTGGGTCGCCTTGCCTCGCCACCTGCCGGGGCCGCACCTCCCTTCCCTCTGCGCGTGTTGCAAGGTTGAAGAAGGGATTCCTCTTTATATCATTTCAGGCCCTATTGACTAGTATAATTACTGTTTATAACCCCAGTTTGCTTTTACAATATATGGCCCATGTTTTCTAGAACTTCGAATATACCATTGGGATTAATTACAGGTTTTAACCCACAACATTGCAATTTGACCCCTGCTGAAATAAATTTCGGACATGACCCATAATTCTAGATATTGTATTTTTGCCCCGGAAAACGTTTGAGCGGTGTTGTTTGTCCTTGGCTTAGAAAACGAGTCTTTCCTTGGGTTATGATGTTGTATAAGTTTCCCGGAATATATATTGTCGGATTTTAAAATTGGGTTTACGGTTCAAGTCGTGATTCCGGGTTATGACCAAGTTTCTAGAATTTTATAAATTGCCGGACAATGTTGTTATTGTTTTTATCCTTGGATTTTAATTATGGGGATATCCTTATAATTATATACACTATACGCTATGCCCTTTGTCGGATTAATTTCTAATCTTGGTTTTGAAAGCGAGTTTTCCTTAGATTTATATACGTTAAATCTTCCGTTCAAATTTAGCGTTATGCTAAATTTGTTTAGTTCGGTGCTAGGTTCGGAAGCGCCATGATTAAGGTCAACGAATCCATATCGACATCCTTAGATCGTCTTCCGTTTTCGACCTCATGTAAGTACACTCTTCCCCGATCTAGTTATGTTTAGTAGTATCATGCTAGGTTCGATCTAGCATAACTTAGAGTGAATACCAAGTAGTGGTTATGGACCTTAGGTGAGTTTTGTTGATTGTGAAAATTTGTAAGACTTGAGGAGTTGATATTATCTTGTAAGGTGGTTTATGGCTTTTAGTGTATGTTGAGCTTGTGAGAATTTAGGGGTTGAGGCTGTATGATTGTTGAGGTTGTAGACTAGAATGAGAGTATCCTCGCATGGTTATGGTTTATGCTCTTGCGAGATCAATGGGACTAGAAGTCTAAGGACTTCTAGCATGTGAGAGAGATGTTGATTGTCTGCCTTGTTTTGACCAGGCGTTGAGTGCCTTCCTACGGGAAGTTGAGAGCGGTGGTTAGCGGGATTATCTTTGGGACGAGGTAAGTCTCCGGATTTACTTAGCTCGTATTTACTGTATTAGTTTCGATGTGTGTTTGGTGATGTGTATTTATTGTTTATTTGTGTGCTTATTGTTTACGTTATAACATCTAAACCGGTAATAGGACCACCGACTTTATATGTTTATATTTGGCCCAAGTGTATGATAACGGGCGGTGACCGCTTGTCCAGTCCAAAATGGGGATGATTGGGAGGTGCACAATAACCGAAGCCTAGGAAATCTGCAATCATCAATTTCTCGAGATGCATCAAACCCTTGATGCACATACCATGACCCGTTAGGAATATCGCTCAATCCGACTTTGGCAAGACACAAACACCCGGCTATGTGAATGGTGCCGAGTTACTCATCTTCATGATTGACTTCCCCAAACCTATTATTGCTTTCTAACACTTTCACTTCCAGCCACTTCTCAACTTTAACTCCACTTGCTTTCACCACTTCGCTTGCTTCCAAATTCCCGGATAGGTAAAGGGAGGCAAAATGTATATGAGGGGCTAAGCATGATCAAGAAGAAGAAGAAGAAAAGAATGAATTGCCTTGGTCTTTCCAAGAAGAAAGTGAGAGAACTTAACCTGCGGTGTCAACCTTCAAATTCAACATAATTTGGATAAAAATAAAGTATTAAACATGCTAATAATTTTCAAACAAAGCATTTAGCAACTTAAACATATTATAAAACCTTTCAAACACATAAACAATTTAAAACCAGTAAGTAAACAAAATCTTCACTGAGATCATATCCAGACAAGTAGCACAAAATCGTTTTCGAAAACTCTCTGTTACGCACCTCGGTCGAGGTGTTCTTGGTTCAACCGAGGTGAAATGCCTCGTTTGGCCAAGACTGACTCGGTCGAGGTCAAAAAATTTTTTTAAAAATCATTTTTTTTCGGTTTCGACGTTTTTCTCAATCAAATAACCTGTAGGTATGCATGTAATATCAGATAATCATATAAATGCAGAAGTGAAGCATAAATAAAATATCCGATAAGATAGAATGTCATACATAAAAAGTAGTCAAATAAATACATCAAGTAGTCAAATAAGTACAAACACCCCATACTTGGGACACACTGTCCCAGTGGGTCAATATAAGTCTGAAAAATGAGAGTACTCACCGGATAAATAGCTGAACTGCATAAAAATATAATAAAGAAAATCCTGCAGCTCCTCAGTAATCCTGATCCGGTGGTGGTGGTGGTGGTATGTACGGATACTGAGCCGGGTCGAACGAATAGCCCATAGTCTGCTGGAACTGTAGCTCCATCATCCTGCGCTGATAGTGCTGCTCCTCTAACATCTGATGAGTCCAGCGGTCAATGTGTCGGTCCTGGGCAGCAAATCTCTCATGCATGTCCACAGTAAGGGCAGCATAAGAGTCTATCATCTGATCTGTCAGGTCGTCGATCCGGCGATGAACCTCAGAATCTCTATGACGGCGTGTCCGACGTCTAGCAGATCTAGCGGGAGGTGCAGCAGGTGCAGGCTCAGTATCCTCCTCATCATCCAAGTCTATGATCGGCGGTGCGCTCGTACCTGCAGTATCCGTCCCTGTATCCATCGGGACTCCACCATCTCTCTCGTCTACCGTCTCCTCGTCGTCGTCATCCTCCTCCTCCTCAGCCGGGGCAGCCGCTGCCTCTCTATGATCCTCCATCAGTGGAGCCCAAGCTGTCTGCCAGTAGTGTGGATCGAAAACTGTGAACTGTGCAGACCAGCGGATCCCCTGTGGTGCAGTCCGCTCCCAAGGCATAGCAACATATGGAGTGGTCAAACAACGGGGAACCAAAATCCTCCATGTGATCATCTCCTGTAATCCAAGCGGCTTCGGAGCCGCCGCCATCGTACAAACACTGAGGTCCATCCCGTGATAGGTAGCAATATGGGTGACTAGACCTCCGCAGCAAATGTCTCCCTTCGCCTTGGCCTTGATCTTGTGCAGGTCCTCTGCCAAGATCAAGCCAAAGTCTGGAAAACCCCCCGTGACCATACAGTAGAGGCTGAAGAGCTCGCCCTGTCGGATCTTCTGGGGCGTCTCAGTATGCGCCAGAAGTGTCTCGTTGAATATCCTATGGGCTAGTCTGAAGGCTGGGTGGAAGATGACCTTCTCCCTGGAATCTCCAGGGCGCCATCTGTCTACATGCTCGGTAATATGGGCAATCTGCCCCCAGAACTCCCTAGCTACGGATCGGGAGGGGAAATCAGTGGCGGTGGGCTCAGAAAAGCCGAAAATCTCTCTCCAGACCTCTAGGGGAACTATGAAGTTCCGGTTCATCAACCGGTACTTCACAGAGTGGTCTGTGGGAAGGTAGGAGAAGGAGCTAACAAACTCTAAGGTCGGCTCCAAATAGGCTGGGGCTCGGATCTCAGTAAACTGATCCAGCCCAACAGTGGTGATCATCCTCCTAAGGTCACCATCTAACCCTAGGCAATCGAAAGCTGACACGTCCAGAAAACGTGGTGCAATAACTGGACGGCTAGCTATGCGCTCATAATCTACCCGGCATCTCTCGTGGATCACCGGGCGGTAAGGACGGGAAGAAGAGGAAGAAGGGGAAGGTGAGGATCTGTCTTTGAGGGCTAGGCGACGATCGGAACTCATTTTCTCTCAACACTGTCAGAACACCTCGGTCACTGACAACCCTCAAGAATCACCTCGGTCGAGATGCAGTTCGACTGGACCGAGGCGCAACAGTCGCGATTCCAATTCTCAGAAATTCAGTTCTTTTCCCCCAAAAATCACTACAATTGCTTCCTATGGGGTACTTAAGTCTTTTCTCAGCAGAATCAAGGGCAACCAAAACCCAAATCGAAGCGAATGAACGAGTTAGGGTTTCGACTTGATTTACCTCGTTTCGGTCGATTCGTTCGATTTCTTTGCAGATCTGTTGTTGCAATAGGTTCCTCTACCCTTCAATCGCAGTTTGGAAGCGGAAATCTTCGAAAATGAGCAAAAACGGAGGAGGCGAGGTGGGAAGGGCGCCGCGGTCGAGTTGGATAAGGTAAAAAGTGAAAAAATAAATTTTTCCCCCTTTTATACTGTTCCTGGATCTGCTGTCACCTCGGTCGAGATGGTCTCGACTGGACCGAGGTGGTATGGACCGAGGTGGTTCTGCAGAAACCCTAGTTGCCTCGGTTGCTCAAGAATCAACTCGGTCGAGGTGCTCTGACAGTAACCGAGATGCTTCTGTTTTCTCAAAATCTCGAACTTCTGTCCTTCCAGTTATGCTCCTTCCTTAGATATTCCCTGTTGTCTGTCCAGAACGCCAAAAACAAAGCAAAGCAAAGCAAGAACAAAAACTATCTAAGCTAGACTAGAAAACGGGAAAAGAAAGCAATACCTTGGGTTGCCTCCCAAGAAGCGCTTGATTTAAGGTCGCTAGCTGGACCATGATGCGTCTCAAACGAGATGGGAGGTGCCCTCACCCCATACTTCACCTCCATCGTGGGGTGAAGTAAGTAAATCCATCAAACGCTCCAACAAGTGTAAGTGCTCATCGGGGAATGAATCGTCTATGGGTGGGTCATCCGTCTCGCGGGAAGATTCCGGTAGCCGGCTGAGGTGATCCGCAACTGAGTTCTCGGATCCCTTCTTATCGCGGATCTCTAGGTCAAACTCTTGAAGCAAGAGAATCCATCGAATAAGACGCGGCTTGGCATCTTTCTTAGCCAACAAGTAACGAATGGCTGCATGGTCGGTGTAGACAATGACTTTCGCCCCTACTAGATAGGAACGAAACTTCTCAAAGGCATATACAACCGCCAATAGCTCCTTCTCGGTGGTAGCGTAGTTGCGTTGTGCTTCATCTAGCGTCTTGCTAGCATAATAAATGGCGGTGGTCCGTCAATCCTTCTTCTGTCCAAGCACCGCTCCTACGGCTACATCACTAGCGTCGCACATGACCTCAAAGGGCAAGGTCCAATCAGGAGGTTGGATAATGGGAGCGGAGGTCAACGCTTCCTTAATCCTGTAAAAAGCTTCAAGACACTCCTGCGAAAACTCAAAAACAACATCTTTATTCAAGAGGTTAGTTAGAGGTTTAGAAATCTTAGAGAAGTCCTTGATGAATCTCCTGTAGAAACCTGCATGCCCGAGAAAACTCCTCACACCTTTAACAGAACAAGGAGGGGGGGAGCTTCTCAATAGTCTCGATCTTAGCTCGATCGACCTCAATACCTCGATTAGAAACGAGGTGTCCTAGCACAATGCCTTCAATAACCATAAAATGACACTTCTCTCAATTCAGAACAAGGTTAGTGTCTACACATCTTTTAAGCACTAGAGAAAGGTTAGATAGGCAATCATCAAAAGAGGAACCATATATAGAAAAATCATCCATGAATACCTCCATGATCTCCTCTATGTACTCGGAAAAGATAGCCATCATGCATCGCTGGAAGGTAGCGGGTGCATTGCACAATCCAAATGGCATCCTCCGATAGGCAAACGTCCCCCAAGGACAAGTAAAAGTGGTCTTCTCCTGATCGTCCGGATGGATAGGAATCTGGAAGAATCCACTATAGCCGTCCAAGTAGCAAAAGTGTGAATGTTGGGCCAACCGTTCGAGCATTTGATCGATGAAGGGAAGCGGAAAATGATCCTTCCGAGTCGCCGTGTTCAGCTTCCTATAAACGATGCAGACTCTCCAGCCCGTAACGGTCCTCGTTGGGATCAACTCGTTGTTCTTATTCGTCACAACGGTCATCCCTCCTTTCTTCGGAACGACATGCACCGGGCTAACCCACTTGCTGTCCGAGATAGGATATATAATACCTGCATCCAACAACTTAAGAACTTCCTTCTTCACAACCTCTTTCATGATCGGATTTAACCGTCTTTGAGGTTCCCGTGAAGTCTTATGATTATCTTCCATTAGAATTCTATGCATGCAGAAAGAAGGTTTAATGCCAATGAGATCGTCCGTGGTATATCCTATAGCTTTTCGATGCTTTCTCAAGACATGCATCAACTTAGACAACTCGGATTCGGAAAGGGAAGCACTAACAATAACGGGATAAGTAGAATCCGGTTCGAGAAAGACGTACCTCAAGTGATTAGGGAGTTGTTTAAGCTCCACGACTGGGGGTGCTTTCTGAGAGGGACCCTTGCTTCCTCCTTCCAGTAGAGTGGTGTCAGAAACTGGACTTTCGGAAGTCTCAGTTGGAATCGTCTCGCCATCGACCTCGGTCGAGGCGCATAGGCGTTGACCGAGATGTTCTTCGGTCGCCTCGCTCAGTCCAGAAAGTGCCTCGGTCGAGGTATTGCTACTGGATCCGAAACTGGAGATTTTCCTCTCCTGGACTAGCTTCTCAGTTGTAGCTCCTGGATCCTCTTCCAGTGCCTTTAAGTTCCGTATATCTGCATCACAAGAAGCATCTATACCTTCCTCCTTTAAACTGAAGCTAATAACTCTTTCGAGTGGATCGTTAATAAGGATAGAGCTCACTAATTCTCTTGATTCTTCTTCATCGTAGATGTTGAAGATATCATCAGTTAGCTGTTCTCCTTTCATGACTGCAAGTAGTGCGAACTCCACCTCATCGCCACCTACGTTGAATTTCAACTTGGCGTTCTTGCAATCCACGTTGCAACCCGAAGTTGCTAGAAATGGCCTCCCGAGAATAATAGGAACAGGATAATCTGCGGGAATGTCAAGTACAACAAAATCTATAGGTAGATAGAAGTTACCTAACTTGACTGGAACGTCCTCCAAGATGCCCACGGGATGGGTAATGGAACGATCCGCCATATAAAGTCGAATCTTGACCGGCTTGGGCTCTCCAAGTCCGATCTTCGTGCATAGCTCCAGCGGGATGATGCTCACGCTGGCTCCTAGATCACAAAGGGCTTCACAAGTGACATCCCCAACTTGAATGGGAATGCAAAATGAGCCGGGATCTCTTAATTTAGGTGGCATCTTTTCCTTCATGATCTTGATAAGCTCCGAAGATTTAGATGTCATCCTAACTTCACCAACATCCTCCAGCTTCCTCTTCCTTGATAAGATTTCTTTTAAGAACTTCCCATAGGCGGGCATACCTAAAATAGCATCAAGGAAAGGAATATTAATATGTAGCTTATTCATCAAGTTAAGAAACTTACCAAAGTGCTTGTCTAGATGTGCTTTGGCTCTGGACTGAGGGAATGGAAGTGGTGGTTTGTATGCAGGAGGTGGAATATAAGTTTCAGTCGTCCCTCCTGCCTTCTGTTGCTCCACCTCGGTTGGCATCTCGGTCGAGGTGTTCTTCGACTGGATCTGGACCGAGGTGGTCTGCGTCGAACGAGGTACTGGATCTGCAGTTTTAAGTCCACTCCTCGTCGTTATGGCCATGCACTGGCCCTTAGGGTTGCTTCCCGTCTTTGCTGGAAGCTTCCCTGGATCTCTTGGCGCTTCATTCGCCCTATTAGCAAGTTGTTGTTCGAAGGACTTTTAGGCCCTCGAAAATGAAGTCATAGAATTCTCTATAGCGCTAAGCTTGATCAAGATAGCCTCCAGAACTGCGTCTTTCTTTTCTGGCTGAGACGAACTTGACCCTTTCCCTTGGCTCTTTAATGGAGCAGAAGAAGAAGAAGGGGAAGAGAGGAAAGGGTTAGAGGAATCGTTAGAGTTGGAGTTTGAATGATTGTTACCGTGATTTTGGTTATTCGCCCTCTAGTTGTTGCTATTGGATCCTCTATTGTTATTGTTGTAGTTGTTGTTTCAGGGACCGTTGTTGTTGTTACGGTACCCGTTATTGTTTTTGTTCCTTTGCCCTTGCTCTTCCTTCTTAGTTTGAGCCATCAAGAGTTCCTTCAATTGCTTCACGTCATTCTTCAAAGACGTGAGTTGATTGTTGTTGGATTGAGTCTCTTGAAAGTTGACTCTTTTAACTCCACCTTTAGCTCCTTGGTAGGTATATTTCTCCATGTGCAAGGCTTGCTTCTCAATGAAGTCCCAAGCCTCATCAATCGCCATGTCCATGAAGGTACCGGCGGAGAGTAGTTGGAGATTGAACTGGGTACTTCCGTGCAGCCCTTTGAAGTAGATCTCCAACAACTCGATCTTTGGAATCCCATGATGTGGGCAATCCAAAAGGATATCCTTGAACCGCTCCCAAGATTTGGACAAGCTCTCCTTGTCCTTCATAATGAAAGCATTGATCTTCCCTCTCATTTCAGCGGTCTTTGAAGGGGGGAAGAATTTGGTCAAGAATTCCGTAGTCATCTCCTCCCATGTGCTAATTTTTCCTGGAGGAAGAGATTGATACCAAGTAAGAGCTCTATCTTTTAAAGAAAAGTAAAAAGGTCTTAGCTTGTAGTTGTTATTTTCAATTCTGGAAGGTTGCAAGGTTTCCATCAAGATCTCGTAGTTTTGAAGATGTTGATGCGGTGACTCCTTCTCTAGCCCTCCGAATTGGCATTGGCGAATCATGGATAGAACTTGCGGTCGAAGTTCGTAGTCATGGTCCGCTGGATCTCCTAGGTTCACTCCTGGACGCCTCAGTTGTTGATTAGGGTCCATCCTTTGACCTAGGGTTTGTGGGATTCCTGCAAGAAGAACATCTCGGACTGGTCTCCGAGGTGGAAGTACATCGGCCGGGGCGTCTGGTACTGGAACCTGCCTCGGTCGAGGGTCAACTACTGGATCTTGAATCGGTCGAGGATCGACAGGAGGATCTTCCCTTCGTGGCTGTAGAATCTGATTTCGGATGACTGCTATTTCCGCTTCGATAGCTGCAGTCCTAGTGCAATTCTCTTCTTTCTCTTGCCTTAGTTCTTCCTTGCTGAGACGTAGCAGCTCTAGCGTCTCTTTTAATTCGGCCGCAAGATCGCGATCGTCTTGTTGGGCCATCTTCGCTTCTCTTAAGCGTTGCTTGTATGTCTTTTCTGGTTCGGGATCGTAAGGAACGATTTCCTTCCCAGTGCGGGTTCTTCGCATATACCTAAGAAAGAACCTGCAAAAGTCACTCAAGTAGAGTGGTTAGATGACACGGGGCAAGCGCCCCAAGAGCAAACCGTACCGGCTCGGTCTAGACCAAGTCCCCGGCAACGGCGCCAAAAACTTGTTCGCTCCAAACGGTGTGTGCAAGCTTTAAATTTATAACCCTAGACTTAAGCTTAAAACAAGGATGCGAACCCGCAGTGTACGGGTCAATCGTAGTAAAAAGAAAGAAATTCCAGGGGTCGATCACAGGGACTCGGTGAAACAAAGTCAATACGGTAAGCTTCGTGAATACTAACCACAAGAGCAATTAACACAATCAAAGATGAATAAGAAGTCAATAAAGCAAACATGCAATTCTAGGGATTAAAGCATCTAGTTGTGGTTCCAACTCAAGATCTAAAGATAAGCGGACAAAGTTGAGATTTTTGCGTGGGGAAGGTGTTACTAAAGTGGAGTAGATCACCGGGTAAGTCTCACTACACACTAATCCTAAACCGTAACTCCTATTACCGGGTAAGTCTCAAGGAATTAAGATAAAGAACTATGACCTCAAACTAACACACCATCCAAGGGAATAGAATCAACCTTTACCGGGTAAGTCTCAAGCTAACTCACAAAGATGGGATGGAAGCACACTCAAACCCCAATAAAGGATAAACCTTTATTACCTACACTTATGATCGTTAATACACAAACTAAGGAATTACCGGGTAAGTCTCATCCTAAGCTTGCATTGAACCATAGAGGTGTAATAAGAACAGGATTTAGCAAACTCTAACACTTAACTTTCTGTTTAGGTTCGGATAAGTCACCTCGGTCAGAAGAATTCCACCCCGGCCGAGATGTTCATCAACCAAACGAGATGCTTAGGGTTAAGGTTAAAGACTCGAACTTTCAGGATCCTACTGGAATCTAAGATTATTCTATCATTGTTTTTTCCACAACCTTCAACCAATCACCCTAGAATCACACAAGGAAATTAGCCACTCATCATCATAATGAAAGTATTAAATATATGGGAAGAAGGTGAATATTTGAACAAAGAAGAATTTAAGGAAAAGACTTCAATAACTGAATCAAATATCACAACAAAGCGTTCCTTGGATAACAATCCAACAAGACAAGACAACAAGTGAGGGGATTAAAGACAATCTTACAAAACCCTCCAATAAAGCTATAAAAGCTATTTACTTCAATCTTCCTTCAACCTTCAAAAAGGTTCTTCGAATCTCTCCAATTGGAGTATGCTGCTGCTGCTGCGTAAGCGACTCTCTTGCGCTGATAGCGGGTTTTTCGGTGTAAGCGGGCTGTTGGATTTGTGGAAATCCAACCCTTTTTATAGGAAAATAACCCTCCAAATATAAGATATCTTAGGAAGATCTTTTCCCATAAAAATAGGTAAAATATATGATTCTGCATATCTCCTTCCTTCCAGGAGCCAAGCCCAAAAATATAAGATCACTTTCCAAATTTAAAAGATCTCATCCAAGAATAAAATATTCTCGCAGCGTCCTAGGTGTTCGCCTCGGTCGAGTCGGCGTCTCTGGATCGCCTCGGTCGAGGTGAATTTCTGGTCAACCGAGGTGAGTCACAACAGAATGTGAAATCTCTTGTTTTAAGCTTAAGTCTAGGGTTATAAATTTAAAACTTGTTCGCTCCAAACGGTGTGTGCAAGCTTTAAATTTATAACCCTAGACTTAAGCTTAAAACAAGGATGCGAACCCGCAGTGTACGGGTCAATCGTAGTAAAAGCAAGAAAATTCCAGGGGTCGATCACAGGGACTCGGTGAAACAAAGTCAATACGGTATGCTATGTCAATTCTAACCACAAGAGCGATTAACACAATCAAAGATGAATAAGAAGTCAATAAAGCAAACATGCAATTCTAGGGATTAAAGCATCTAGTTGTGGTTCCAACTCAAGATCTATAGATAAGCGGACAAAGCTGAGATTTTTGCGTGGGGAAGGTGTTACTAAAGTGGAGTAGATCACCGGGTAAGTCTCACTACACACTAATCCTAAACCGTAACTCCTATTACCGGGTAAGTCTCAAGGAATCAAGATAAAGAACTATAACCTCAAACTAACATACCATCTAAGGGAATAGAATCAACCTTTACCGGGTAAGTCTCAGCCTAACTCACAAAGATGGGATAGAAGCACACTCAAACCCCAATAAAGGATAAACCTTTATTACCTACACTTATGATCGTTAGTACACAAACTAAGGAATTACCGGGTAAGTCTCATCCTAAGCTTGTATTGAACCAGGAAGGTGTAATAAGAATAGGATTTAGCAAACTCTAACACTTAACTTTCTGTTT
The DNA here is from genome assembly GCA_033239045.1 of Fagopyrum esculentum. NCBI lineage: Eukaryota > Viridiplantae > Streptophyta > Magnoliopsida > Caryophyllales > Polygonaceae > Fagopyrum > Fagopyrum esculentum. Next base: position 39,291,993 of record BSUD01000003.1, read on the forward strand.
AGGTTCGGATAAGTCACCTCGGTCAGAAGAATTCCACCCCGGCCGAGATGTTCATCAACCGAACGAGATGCTTATGGTTATGGTTAAAGATTCGAGCTTTCAGGATCCTACTGGAATCTAAGATTATTCTATCATTGTTTTTCCCACAACCTTCTGCCAATCACCCTAGAATCACACAAGGAAATTAGCCACTCATCATCATAATGAAAGTATTAAAATATATGGGAAGAAAGTGAATATTTGAACAAAGAAGAATTTAATGAAAAGACTTCAATAACTGAATCAAATATCACACAAAGCGTTCCTTGGATAGCAATCCAAAAAGACAAGACAATCAATGAGGGAATTGAAGACAATCTTACAAACCCTCCGAAAACTATAAAAGCTATGAACTTCAATCTTCCTTCAACCTTCAAAAAGGTTCTTCAAAACTCTCCACTGGAGTATGCTGCTGCTGCTGCTGCGTATGCGGGGTGTATAACGGCCTATGCGAGATGTTGGAATTGTGGAAATCCAACCCTTTTTATAGGAAAATAACCCTCCAAAGATAATAAATCTTAGAAAGATATTTTCCCATAAATATAGGTAAAATATATGATTCTGCATATCTCCTTCCTTCCAGAAGCCAAGCCCAAAAATATAAGATGACTTTCCAATTTTAAAAGATCTCATCCAAGAATAAAATATTCTCGCCGCGTCCTAGGTGTTCGCCTCGGTCGAGTCGGCGTCTCTGGATCGCCTCGGTCGAGGTGAATTTCTGGTCAACCGAGGTGAGTCACGACAGAATGTGAAATCTCTTGAATCTGCTCCAAAGTAAATCTTTAATCCATGGCTATGCTCCCTGGATATAGCTCCAAATGACTCATGACTCCTTTTGCTCCTTTTTGATGCAAAACGTACCATATTACCTGCAATTACAACGAAACTAGGTGTAGACCTCGATTCTCGCAAAGGTAGATGAAATGGTAGTAAAATCACATAATGTACATACAAACATGCAGATTATGAATGATAAAACGTCCAAACAAACCCCAAAATATAGATTATAATTCATGCTATCAAAATACCCCATACTTAGCCCTTGCTTGTCCCCAAGCAAGTTCCTCATATAGAAGACAAGATTGAATGGATTATAAGTCAATAAAATCAATGAAAAAGTCTTTCAAAAACATTTTATGGTGTGCAACTATCATAGATCACTCTAAGGGAATACTTCCTTGAATTAAAAACTCAATATGATCAAAACATTTTATAAATATAAGAAAGTTGTTCATCTTTGCATAAAATCATAGAATGCATAATAAATCATAATTATCAAAATCAATCATGTATAACCCAGTTTAAACCACTAAGTCAATCAACAAGCTCAAGGTCTCAAGGGCTTCCCAAAAGAAAAGGTCAAGAAACGTGTAGGGTAGGGATGTATGTAAGGTAATGTGGTGCTAGAATCCGGGAAAAGGATGAACTTCACTTTCACTTTGACTTGCAACATCTTCCACCAATAAGCTTCGCTTATCTCACACTTTTTCTTTTACTTTACTTTTTTTGGGATGCATGGACAGAGGTCCACAATAACCGAAGCCTAGGAAATCTGCAATCATCAATTTCTCGAGATGCATCAAACCCTTGATGCACATACCATGACCCGTTAGGAATATCGCTCAATCCGACTTTGGCAAGACACAAACACCCGGCTATGTGAATGGTGCCGAGTTACTCATCTTCATGATTGACTTCCCCAAACCTATTATTGCTTTCTAAGACTTTCACTTCCAACCACTTCTCAACTTTAACTTGCTTTCACCACTTCGCTTGCTTCCAAATTCCCGGATAGGTAAAGGGAGGCAAAATGTATATGAGGGGCTAAGCATGATCAAGAAGAAGAAGAAGAAGAAGAGAATGAATTGCCTTGGTCTTTCCAAGAAGAAAGTGAGAGAACTTAACCTGCGGTGTCAACCTTCAAATTCAACATAATTTGGATAAAAACAAAGTATTAAACATGCTAATAATTTTAAACAAAGCATTTAGCAACTTAAACATATCATAAAACCTTTTAAACACATAAAGAATTTAAAACCAGTAGGTAAACAAAATCTTCACTCAGATCATATCCAGATAAGTAACACAAAATCGTTTTCGAAAACTTTCTGTTACGCACCTCGGTCGAGGTGTTCTTGGTTCAACCGAGGTGAAGTGCCTCGTTTGGCCAGAATCTCCGCGGTCGAGGTCAAAAAAATTTTTTTTTTTTTAAAACCTTTTTTTTTCGGTTTCGACGTTTTTCTCAATCAAATAACCTGTAGGTATGCATGTAATATCAGATAATCATATAAATGCAGAAGTGAAGCATAAAATAGAATATCCGATAAATCGTACATCAAAAGTAGTCGAATAAAATACATCACGTAGTCAGATAAGTACAAACACCCCATACTTGGGACACACTGTCCTAGTGGGTCAAATAAAAAGTCTAAAAATGAGAGAACTCACCGGATAAATAGCTGAACTGCATAAAAGAAAATAAAGAAAATCCTGCAGCTCCTCAATAGTCTCGATCCGGTGGTGGTGCGTATGGATACTGAGTCGGATCGTAAGGATGGCCCATGACACGCTCGAACTGAAGTTGGGCCATGATGTGCTGATGGTGCTGCCGCTCCTGCATCTCGCGGATATCCAGCGATAACGCAGCATATGAGTCGATAACCTGATCCGTCAGGTCATCGATCCGTCGGTGAGCAGCTCGATCTCTCACTCCGCGCCTCCTGCGTCTAGCAGGTCTGACTGGAGAAGTCTCAGCCGGTGCAGGCTCGGTATCCTCCTCATCATCCAAATCGATGATCGGTGGCGCGCTCATCCCTGCAGTATCCGTCCCTGTATCCATCGGGACTCCACCGTCTCTCTCATCCACCGTCTCCTCATCATCGTCGTCCTCCTCCTCAACCTCAGCAGGGGCAGCTGCTGCCTCTCTGTGATCCTCCATCAGTGTATCCCAAGCTGTCTGCTAGTAATGCGGATCAAAGACTGTGAACTGTGCAGACCAGCGAATCCCTGAGGCGCAGTCCGCTCCCAAGGCATGGCGACGTATGGAGTGGTCAGACCACGGGGAACTAGAATCCTCCGTGTGATCATCTCCTGTAATCCCAGCGGCTTCGGAGCCGCTGCCATCGTGCAAACACTGAGGTCCATCCCGTGGTAGGTAGCGATATGGGTGACTAGACCTCCGCAGCAAATGTCTCCCTTTGCCTTGGCCTTGATCCTGTGCAGATCCTCTGCCAGGAGCAAGCCAAAGTCTGGGAAACCTCCTGTCACCATGCAGTAGAGGCTGAAGAGCTCGCCCTGTCTGATCTTCTGGGGCGTCTCAGTACGCGCCAGAAGTGTCTCGCTAAAAATCCTGTGGGCTAGTCTGAAAGCCGGATGAAAGTGACCTTCTCCCTGGAATCTCCAGGGCGCCATCTGTCTGCATGCTCAGTAATATGGGCAATCTGCCCCCAGAACTCCCTAGCTACGGATCGGGAGGGGAAGTCGGTGGCGGTGGGCTCAGAAAAGCTAAAAATCTCTCTCCATATCTCTAAAGGAACTATGAAGTTGCGGTTCATCAACCGGTACTTCACAGACCGGTCTGTGGGGAGGTAGGAGAAGGAGCTAACAAACTCTAAGGTCAGCTCCAAGTAAGCTGGGGCTCGGATCTCAGTAAACTAATCCAGCCCGACAGTAGCAATCATCCTCCTAAGGTCAGCATCTAACCCTAGGCAATCAAAGGCCGACACGTCCAGAAATCGTGGTGCGATAACTGGACGGCTAGCTATCCGCTCATAGTCTACCCGGCATCTCTCGTGGATAACCGGGCGGTAAGGACGGGAAGAAGAGGAAGAAGGGGAGGGTGAAGATCTGTCTCTAAGGGCTAGGCGACGATCTGAACTCATTTTCACTCAACACTGTCAGACCACCTCGGTCACTGACAAGTCCCAAAAATCACCTCGGTTGAGATGCAGTTCGACCGGACCGAGGCGCAGCAGTTACGATTCCAATTCTCAAAAATTCAGTTATTTTTCCCCCAAAATCACTACAATTGCTTCCTAAGGGGTACTTAAGCCTTTCCTCAGCAAAATCAGGGGCAACCAAAGCCCAAATCAAAGCGAACGAACGAGTTAGGGTTTCGATTTGTTTTTACCTCGTTTCGGTCGATTCGCTCGATTTCTTTGCAGATCTGTTGTTGCAATCGGTTCCTCTACCCTTCAATTACAGTTTAGAAGCAGAAATCTTCGAAAACGAGCAAGATCTGAGAGGGAGGGAAGTGGAGGTCGCCGCGGTCGAGGTGGGTAAAGTAAAAAAGTGAAAAATAAAAATTTTTCCCTTTTTATACTGTTCCTGGATCTGCTGTCACCTCGGTCGAGATGGTCTCGACTGGACCGAGGTGGTATGGACCGAGGTGGTTCTGCAGAAACCCTAGTCGCCTCGGTTTGCTCAAGAATCAACTCGGTCGAGATGCTCTGACAGTAACCGAGGTGCTTCTGTCTTCTCAGAATCTCGAACTTCTGTCCTTCCAGATGTGCTCCTTCCTTAGATATTCCCTGTTGTCTGTCCAGAACGCCAAAAACAAAGCAAAGCAAAGCAAAAACGAAAACTATCTAAGCTAAACTAGGAAGCGGGAAAAGAAAGCAATACCTTGGGTTGCCTCCCAAGAAGCGCTTGATTTAAGGTCGCTAGTTGGACCATGATGCGTCTTAAAGGAGGTATATTGATGCAACCTCCTCAACCGGCGTTTCCGGTTGGTACTTCTTAAGTCTATGACCGTTGACCTTGAAGCTTCCGCTAGTTTCGCCCCATATCTCAACTGCACCATGAGGGAAAACATGTTTCACAACATAAGGTCCGGTCCATCTAGATTTCAACTTACCTGGAAAAAGGCGGAGGCGGGAGTTGAAGAGTAGAACTAAGTCTCCTTCGTTAAGCTCCTTTTGAACGATACGCTTGTCATGTCATCTCTTCGTCCTTTCCTTGTAGATTTTGGCATTCTCATAAGCGTTCAAACGCAGCTCCTCCAGCTCGTTAAGTTCCAATAGTCGCTTCTCGCCAGCCTCCTTGATGTCGAAATTCAACCATTTGATCGCCCAATACGCCTTGTGTTCCAATTCGACGGGCAAATGGCAAGACTTCCCATATACTAAATTATAAGGAGTGGTACCTATGGGAGTCTTGAATGCGGTCCTGTACGCCCAAAGAGCATCGTCCAATTTCATGGACCAATCCTTCCTTGTTCTAGAGACGGTCTTTTCCAAAATTGCAATGATTTCTCTATTCGAGATCTCGACCTGTCCACTAGTTTGAGGGTGATAAGCGGTTGATACCTTGTGGGTTACCCCATACTTCGATAGAAGTGCCTTAAACTTCCGGTTGATGAAATGCGTTCCTCCATCGCTAATGATGATGCGTGGAGTTCCAAATCGTGGAAAGATAGTTCTATTTAAGAACTTCACAACCACCTTGGCGTCGTTAGTGGGAGAAGCAATGGCTTCAACCCATCTAGAGACGTAATCAACTGCAAGGAGAATGTAGAGGTTTCCTCCGGAGGATGGGAAAGGTCCCATGAAGTCAATTCCCCATACATCAAAGATTTCCACTTCTTGGATGTTATTAAGTGGCATCTCGTTTCTCCTCGATAAATTCTTTGTTCTTTGGCATGCATCACAAGAGACAACGAAAGATTGCACATCCTTAAATAATGTAGGCCAAAAGAAACCGGAACGCAATACCTTAGCGCATGTTTTATCAGTGCTGGCATGCCCTCCACAAAGAAGTGAATGACAATGCCTTATGACGCTATTAACTTCATCTTCCGGAATGCACCTTCGAAGCATCCCATCCGGTCCGCGCTTGAATAGCAACGGCTCATCCTAGTAGTAATGTCGTACTTCCTTGAAGAATCTCTTCTTTTGAGAGTACGTCAATCCGGGCGGTGTTTCCTGGCAAACAAGATAATTCACAATATCAGCATACCAAGGACCTTTATTATCAGAAAGTTGGTGGAGGGAATGGTCCGCCAACAGTGGGTGAATGTCAGAGAAGGGAGTAAGAAAATTGTTATTCTCAGCAATCTCAGTTGACATCATCTCGCCATTGACCTCGGTCGAGGAAATTGTTATTCTCAGCAATCTCAGTTGACATCATCTCGCCATTGACCTCGGTCGAGGCGCATAGGCGTTGACCGAGATGTTCTTCGGTCGCCTCGCTCAGTCCAGAAAGTGCCTCGGTCGAGGTACTGCTACTGGATCCGAAACTGGAGATCTTCGTCTCCTGGATTAGCTTCTCAGTTTTAGCTCCTGGATCCTCTTTCAGTGCCTTCAAGCTCCGTATATCTGCATCACAAGAAGCATCTATACCTTCCTCTATTAAACTGAAGCTAATAACTCTTTCGAGTGGATCGTTAATAAGGATAGAGCTCACCAATTCTCTTGATTCTTCTTCATCGTAGATGTTGAAGATATCATCAGTTAGTTGCTCTCCTTTCATGGCTGCAAGTAGTGCGAACTCCACCTCATCGCCACCAACGTTGAATTTCAACTTGGCGTTCTTGCAATCCACGTTGCAACCCGAAGTTGCTAGAAATGGTCTCCCGAGAATAATAGGAACAGGATAATCTGCGGGAATGTCAAGTACAACAAAATCTATAGGTAGATAGAAGTTACCTAACTTGACCGGAACGTCCTCCAAGATGCCCACGGGATGGGTAATGGAGCGATCCGCCATATAAAGTCGAATCTTGACCGGCTTGGGCTCTCCAAGACCGATCTTCGTGCATAGCTCCAGCGGGATGATGCTCACGCTGGCTCCTAGATCACAAAGGGCTTCACAAGTGACATCCCCAACTTGAATGGGGATACAAAATGAGCCGGGATCTCTCAACTTAGGTGGCATCTTTTCCTTCATGATCTTGATAAGCTCCGAAGATTTAGATGTCATCCTAACTTCACCAACATCCTCCAGCTTCCTCTTCCTTGATAAGATTTCTTTTAAGAACTTCCCATAGGCGGGCATACCTAAAATAGCATCAAGGAAAGGAATATTAATATGTAGCTTATTCATCAAGTCAAGAAACTTACCAAAGTGCTTGTCTAGATGTGCTCTGGCTCTGGACTGAGGGAATGGAAGTGGTGGCTTATATGCAGGAGGTGGAACATAAGTTTCTGTCGTCCCTCCTGCTTTCTGTTGCTCCGCCTCGGTTGGCATCTCGGTCGAGGTGTTCTTCGACTGGATCTGGACCGAGGTGGTCTGCGTCGAGCGAGGTACTGGATCTGCAGTTTTGAGTCCACTCCTCGTCGTTATGGCCATGCATTGGCCCTTAGGGTTAGTTTCCGTCTTTGCTAGAAGCTTCCCTGGATCTCTTGGTGCTTCATTCGCCTTATTAGCAAGTTGTTGTTCGAAGGACTTTTGGGCCCTCGAAAATGAAGTCATAGAATTCTCCATAGCGCTAAGCTTGATCAAGATTGCCTCCAGAACTGTCTTTCTTTTCTGGCTGAGACGAACTTGATCCTTGCCCTTGGCTTTTCAATGGAGTAGAAGAAGAAGAAGGGGAAGAGAGGAAAGAGTTAGAGGAATCATTAGAGTTGGAGTTTGAATGATTGTTACCGTAGTTTTGGTTATTCGCCCTCCAGTTGTTGCTATTGGATCCTCTATTGTTGTTGTTGTAGTTGTTGTTTCGGGGACCGTTGTTGTTGTTACGGTACCCGTTATTGTTGTTGTTCCTTTTCCCTTGCTCTTCCTTCTTAGTTTGAGCCATCAAGAGCTCCTTCAATTGCTTCACGTCATTCTTCAAAGACGTGAGTTGATTGTTGTTGGATTGAGTCTCTTGAAAGTTGACTCTTTTAACTCCACCTTCAGCTCCTTGGTGGGTATATTTCTCCATGTGCAAGGCTTGCTTCTCAATGAAGTCCCAAGCCTCATCAATCGCCATGTCCATGAAGGTACCGGCGGAGAGTAGTTGGAGATTGAACTGGGTGCTTCCGTCCAGCCCTTTGAAGTAGATCTCCAACAACTCGATCTTTGGAATCCCATGATATGGGCAATCCAAGAGGATATCCTTGAACCGCTCCCAAGATTTGGACAAGCTCTCCTTGTCCTTCATAATGAAAGCGTTGATCTTCCCTCTCATTTCAGCGGTCTTTGAGGGGGAAAGAATTTGGTCAAGAATTCCGTAGTCATCTCCTCCCATGTGCTAATTTTTCCTGGAGGAAGAGATTGATACCAAGTAAGAGATCTATCTTTTAAAGAAAAGTAAAAAGGTCTTAGCTTGTAGTTGTTATTTTCAATTCTGGGAGGTCGCAAGGTTTCCATCAAGATCTCGTAGTTTTGAAGATGTTGATGCGGCGACTCCTTCTCTAGCCCTCCGAATTGGCATTGGCGAATCATGGCTAGAACTTGCGGTCGAAGTTCGTAGTCATGATCTGCTGGATCTCCTAGGTTCACTCCTGGACGCCTCAGCTGTTGGTTAGGGTCCATCCTTTGACCTAGGGTTTGTGGGATTCCTGCAAGAAGAACATCTCGGACTGGCATCCGAGGTGGAAGTACATCGGCCGGGGCGTCAGGTACTGGAATCTGCCTCGGTCGCGGGTCAACTACTGGATCCTGCATCGGTCGAGGATCAACAGGAGGATCTTCCCTCGGTCGAAGTAGAATCTGGTCTCGTATGACTGCTATCTCAGCTTCGATTGCTGCAGTCTTGGTGCGATTCTCTTCTTTCTCTTGCCTAAGTTCTTCCTTGCTGAGGGGTAGCAACTCTAGCGCCTCTTTCAACTGGGCCGCAAGATCACGATCGTCTTGTTGGGCCATATTCGCTTCTCTTAAGCGTCGCTTGTATGTCTTTTCTGGTTCGGGATCGTAAGGAACGATTTCCTTCCCAGCGCGGGTTCTTCGCATATACCTGAGAAAGAACCTGCAAAAGTCGTCACTCAAGTAGAGTGGTTAGATGAAACGGGGCAAGTGCCCAAAGAGCAAACCGTACCGGCTCGGTCTAGACCAAGTCCCCGGCAACGGCGCCAAAAACTTGTTCGCTCCAAACGGTGTGTGCAAGCTTTAAATTTATAACCCTAGACTTAAGCTTAAAACAAGGATGCGAACCCGCAGTGTACGGGTCAATCGTAGTAAAAGCAAGAAAATTCCAGGGGTCGATCACAGGGACTTGGTGAAACAAAGTCCAATACGGTATGCTAGTGTTAATGCTAACCACAAGAGCAAGTATACAATCAAAGATGAATAAGATGTCAAATAAAGCAAACATGCAATTCTAGGGATTAAAGCATCTAGTTGTGGTTCCAACTCAAGATCTATAGATAAGCGGACAAAGCTGAGATTTTTGCGTGGGGAAGGTGTTACTAAAGTGGAGTAGATCACCGGGTAAGTCTCACTACACACTAATCCTAAACCATAACTCCTATTACCGGGTAAGTCTCAAGGAATCAAGATAAAGAACTATAACCTCAAACTAACACACCATCTAAGGGAATAGAATCAACCTTTACCGGGTAAGTCTCAGGCTAACTCACAAAGATGGGATAGAAGCACACTCAAACCCCAATAAAGGATAAACCTTTATTACCTACACTTATGATCGTTAATACACAAACTAAGGAATTACCGGGTAAGTCTCATCCTAAGCTTGCTTTGAACCAGAAAGATATAATAAGAATAGGATTTGGCAAACTCTAACACTTAACTCTCAGTTTAGGGTCGGATAAGTCACCTCGGTCAGCCAGTTTCCACCCCGGCCGAGGTGTTCATCGACTGAACGAGATGCTTAGGGTTAAGGTTAAAGATTCGAGCTTTCAGGATCCTACTAGAATCTAAGATTATTCTATCATTGTTTTTCCCACAACCTTCTGCCAATCACCCTAGAATCACACAAGGAAATTAGCCACTCATCATCATAATGAAAGTATTAAATATATGGGAAGAAGGTGAATATTTGAACAAAGAAGAATTTAATGGAAACACTTCAATGACTGAATCAAATAACACACAAAATCGTTCCTTGGATAATATTAATCCAACAAGACAAGACAACAAGGAAAGGAATTGAAGACAATCTTACAAAACCCTCCAAAAAGCTATAAAGCTATAGTCTTCAATCTTCCTTTGACCTTCAAAAAGGTTCTTCAACTCTCTCCCAAATTGGAGTAGAATGCGGCTGCTGCGTTGTATGCGGTGTATGCAGCCTTTGATCGACGGTATAGCGTGATGTTAAAATTGTAGAAAATCAACCCTTTTTATAGGAAAAATAAACCTCCAAAGATAATAAATCTTAAGAAGATATTATCCCATAAATATAGGTAAAATATATGATTCTGCATATCTCCTTCCTTCTAGAAGCCAAGCCCAAAAATATAAGATCACTTTCCAATTTTAAAAGATCTCATCCAAGAATAAAATATTCTCGCCGCGTCCTAGGTGTTCGCCTCGGTCGAGTCGGCGTCTCTGGATCGCCTCGGTCGAGATGAATCTCTGGTCAACCGAGGTGATCATAACTGAGTGTAGAATCTCTCAAAACTGGTCCAAAGTAAATCTTTAATCCATGGTTGTGCTTCCTGAATGTAGCTCCAAATGACTCTTGACTCCTTTTGCTCCTTTTTGATGCAAAACGTACCATATTACCTGCAATTACAACGAAACTAGGTGTAGACCTCGATTCTCGCAAAGGTAGATGAAATGGTAGTAAAATCACATAATGTACATACAAACATGCAGATTATGAAAGATAAAACGTCCAAACAAACCCCAAAATATAGACTATAATTCATGCTATCAGTGTCCTAGCACAATGCCTTCGTTAACCATAAAATGACACTTCTCCCAATTCAAAACAAGGTTAGTGTCTTCACATCTTGTAAGCACTAGAGAAAGGTTAGATAGGCAATCATCAAAAGAGGAACCATATACAGAAAAATCATCCATAAATACCTCCATGATCTCCTCTATGTACTCGGAAAAGATAGCCATCATGCATCGCTGGAAGGTAGCTGGTGCATTACACAATCCAAATGGCATCCTCCTATAGGCAAACGTCCCCCATGGACAAGTGAAAGTGGTCTTCTCCTGATCATCCGGATGGATAGGAATCTGGAAGAATCCACTATAGCCGTCCAAGTAGCAAAAGTGTGAATGCTGGGCCAACCGTTCGAGCATTTGATCAATGAAGGGAAGCGGAAAATGATCCTTCCGAGTAGCCGTGTTCAGCTTCCTATAGTCGATGCAAACTCTCCAGCCCGTAACGGTCCTTGTTGGGATCAACTCGTTGTTCTTATTCGTCACAACGGTCATCCCTCCTTTCTTTGGAACGACATGCACCGGGCTAACCCACTTGCTGTCCGAGATAGGATAAATAATACCTGCATCCAACAACTTAAGAACTTCCTTCTTCACAACCTCTTTCATGATCGGATTTAACCGTCTTTGAGGTTCCCGTGAAGTCTTATGATTATCTTCCATTAGAATTCTATGCATACAGAAAGAAGGTTTAATGCCAATAAGATCATCCGTGGTGTAACCTATGGCTTTTCGATGCTTTCTCAGGACATGCATTAGCTTAGATAATTCAGAATCGGAAAGGGAAGCACTAGCAATAACGGGATAAGTAGAATCCGGCCCAAGAAAGATATACCTCAAGTGACTAGGGAGTTGTTTAAGCTCCACAACTGGGGGTGCTTTCTGAGAGGATCTGTGCTTCCTCTTTCCAGTGGAGTGGTGTCAGAAACTGGACTAAATGCAATCTCAGTTTGAATCGTCTCGCCATTGACCTCGGTCGAGGCGCATAGGCGTTGACCGAGATGTTCTTCGGTCGCCTCGCTCAGTCCAGAAAGTGCCTCGGTCGAGGTACTGCTACTGGATCCGAAACTGGAGATCTTCGTCTCCTGGATTAGCTTCTCAGTTTTAGCTCCTGGATCCTCTTTCAGTGCCTTCAAGCTCCGTATATCTGCATCACAAGAAGCATCTATACCTTCCTCTATTAAACTGAAGCTAATAACTCTTTCGAGTGGATCGTTAATAAGGATAGAGCTCACCAATTCTCTTGATTCTTCTTCATCGTAGATGTTGAAGATATCATCAGTTAGTTGCTCTCCTTTCATGGCTGCAAGTAGTGCGAACTCCACCTCATCGCCACCAACGTTGAATTTCAACTTGGCGTTCTTGCAATCCACGTTGCAACCCGAAGTTGCTAGAAATGGTCTCCCGAGAATAATAGGAACAGGATAATCTGCGGGAATGTCAAGTACAACAAAATCTATAGGTAGATAGAAGTTACCTAACTTGACCGGAACGTCCTCCAAGATGCCCACGGGATGGGTAATGGAGCGATCCGCCATATAAAGTCGAATCTTGACCGGCTTGGGCTCTCCAAGACCGATCTTCGTGCATAGCTCCAGCGGGATGATGCTCACGCTGGCTCCTAGATCACAAAGGGCTTCACAAGTGACATCCCCAACTTGAATGGGGATACAAAATGAGCCGGGATCTCTCAACTTAGGTGGCATCTTTTCCTTCATGATCTTGATAAGCTCCGAAGATTTAGATGTCATCCTAACTTCACCAACATCCTCCAGCTTCCTCTTCCTTGATAAGATTTCTTTTAAGAACTTCCCATAGGCGGGCATACCTAAAATAGCATCAAGGAAAGGAATATTAATATGTAGCTTATTCATCAAGTCAAGAAACTTACCAAAGTGCTTGTCTAGATGTGCTCTGGCTCTGGACTGAGGGAATGGAAGTGGTGGCTTATATGCAGGAGGTGGAACATAAGTTTCTGTCGTCCCTCCTGCTTTCTGTTGCTCCGCCTCGGTTGGCATCTCGGTCGAGGTGTTCTTCGACTGGATCTGGACCGAGGTGGTCTGCGTCGAGCGAGGTACTGGATCTGCAGTTTTAAGTCCACTCCTCGTCGTTATGGCCATGCATTGGCCCTTAGGGTTAGTTTCCGTCTTCGCTGGAAGCTTCCCTGGATCTCTTGGCGCTTCATTCGCCCTACTAGCAAGTTGTTGTTCGAAGGACTTTTGGGCCCTCGAAAATAAAGTCATAGAATTCTCCATAGCACTAAGCTTGATCAAGATTGCCTCCAGAACTGTCTTTCTTTTCTGGCTGAGACGAACTTGATCCTTGCCCTTGGCTTTTCAATGGAGTAAAAGAAGAAGAAGGGGAAGAGAGGAAAGGGTTAGAGGAATCATTAGAGTTGGAGTTTGAATGATTGTTACCATAGTTTTGGTTGTTCGCCCTCCAGTTGTTGCTATTGGATCCTCTATTGTTGTTGTTGTAGTTGTTGTTTCGGGGGCCGTTGTTGTTGTTACGGTACCCGTTATTGTTGTTGTTCCTTTGCCCTTGCTCTTCCTTCTTAGTTTGAGCCATCAAGAGCTCCTTCAATTGCTTCACGTCATTCTTCAACGACGTGAGTTGATTGTTGTTGGATTGAGTCTCTTGAAAGTTGACTCTTTTAACTCCACCTTCAGCTCCTTGGTGGGTATATTTCTCCATGTGCAAGGCTTGCTTCTCAATGAAGTCCCAAGCCTCGTCAATCGCCATGTCCATGAAGGTACCGGCGGAGAGTAGTTGGAGATTGAACTGGGTGCTTCCGTCCAGCCCTTTGAAGTAGATCTCCAACAACTCGATCTTTGGAATCCCATGATGTGGTCAATCCAAAAGGATATCCTTGAACCGCTCCCAAGATTTGGACAAGCTCTCCTTGTCCTTCAAGATGAAAGCATTGATCTTCCCTCTCATTTCGGCGGTCTTTGAGGGGGGAAAGAATTTGGTTAAGAATTCCGTAGTCATCTCCTCCCATGTGCTAATTTTTCCTGGAGGAAGAGATTGATACCAAGTAAGAGCTCTATCTTTTAAAGAAAAGTAAAAAGGTCTTAGCTTGTAGTTGTTATTTTCAATTCTGGAAGGTCGCAAGGTTTCCATCAAGATCTCGTAGTTTTGAAGATGTTGATGCGGCGACTCCTTCTCTAGCCCTCCGAATTGGCATTGGCGAATCATGGATAGAACTTGTGGTCGAAGTTCGTAGTCATGATCCGCTGGATCTCCTAGGTTCACCCCTGGACGCCTCAGCTGTTGATTAGGGTCCATCCTTTGACCTAGGGTTTGTGGGATTCCTGCAAGAAGAACATCTCGGACTGGCATCCGAGGTGGAAGTACATCGGCCGGGGCGTCAGGTACTGGAATCTGCCTCGGTCGCGGGTCAACTACTGGATCCTGCATCGGTCGAGGATCAACAGGAGGATCTTTCCCTCGTGGCTGTAGAATCTGATTCCGAATGACTGCTATTTCTGCTTCGATAGCTGCAGTCCTGGCACGATTCTCTTCTTTCTCTTGCCTTAGTTCTTCCTTACTGAGACGTAGCAGCTCTTGCGTCTCTTTTAATTCGGCCGCAAGATCGCGATCGTCTTGTTGGGCCATCTTCGCTTCTCTTAAGCGTCGCTTGTATGTCTTTTCCGGTTCGGGATCGTATGGAACGATTTCCTTCCCAGCGCGGGTTCTTCGCATATACCTGAGAAAGAACCTGCAAAAGTCGTCACTCAAGTAGAGTGGTTAGATGAAACGGGGCAAGTGCCCAAAGAGCAAACCGTACCGGCTCGGTCTAGACCAAGTCCCCGGCAACGGCGCCAAAAACTTGTTCGCTCCAAACGGTGTGTGCAAGCTTTAAATTTATAACCCTAGTCTTAATCTTAAAACAAGGATGCGAACCCGCAGTGTACGGGTCAATCGTAGTAAAAGCAAGAAAATTCCAGGGGTCGATCACAGGGACTCGGTGAAACAAAGTCAATACGGTATGCTATGTCAATTCTAACCACAAGAGCGATTAACACAATCAAAGATGAATAAGAAGTCAATAAAGCAAACATGCAATTCTAGGGATTAAAGCATCTAGTTGTGGTTCCAACTCAAGATCTATAGATAAGCGGACAAAGCTGAGATTTTTGCGTGGGGAAGGTGTTACTAAAGTGGAGTAGATCACCGGGTAAGTCTCACTACACACTAATCCTAAACCGTAACTCCTATTACCGGGTAAGTCTCAAGGAATCAAGATAAAGAACTATAACCTCAAACTAACATACCATCTAAGGGAATAGAATCAACCTTTACCGGGTAAGTCTCAGGCTAACTCACAAAGATGGGATAGAAGCACACTCAAACCCCAATAAAGGATAAACCTTTATTACCTACACTTATGATCGTTAGTACACAAACTAAGGAATTACCGGGTAAGTCTCATCCTAAGCTTGTATTGAACCAGGAAGGTGTAATAAGAATAGGATTTCGCAAACTCTAACACTTAACTTTCTGTTTAGGTTCGGATAAGTCACCTCGGTCAGAAGAATTCCACCCCGGCCGAGATGTTCATCAACCGAACGAGATGCTTAGGGTTAAGGTTAAAGATTCGAGCTTTCAGGATCCTACTAGAATCTAAGATTATTCTATCATTGTTTTTCCCACAACCTTCTGCCAATCACCCTAGAATCACACAAGGAAATTAGCCACTCATCATCATAATGAAAGTATTAAAATATATGGGAAGAAAGTGAATATTTGAACAAAGAAGAATTTAATGAAAAGACTTCAATAACTGAATCAAATATCACACAAAGCGTTCCTTGGATAGCAATCCAAAAAGACAAGACAATCAATGAGGGAATTGAAGACAATCTTACAAACCCTCCGAAAACTATAAAAGCTATGAACTTCAATCTTCCTTCAACCTTCAAAAAGGTTCTTCAAAACTCTCCACTGGAGTATGCTGCTGCTGCTGCGTATACGGGGTGTATAACGGCCTATGCGAGATGTTGGAATTGTGGAAATCCAACCCTTTTTATAGGAAAATAACCCTCCAAAGATAATAAATCTTAGAAAGATATTTTCCCATAAATATAGGTAAAATATATGATTCTGCATATCTCCTTCCTTCCAGAAGCCAAGCCCAAAAATATAAGATTACTTTCCAATTTTAAAAGATCTCATCCAAGAATAAAATATTCTCGCCGCGTCCTAGGTGTTCGCCTCGGTCGAGTCGGCGTCTCTGGATCGCCTCGGTCGAGGTGAATTTCTGGTCAACCGAGGTGAGTCACGACAGAATGTGAAATCTCTTGAATCTGCTCCAAAGTAAATCTTTAATTCATGGCTATGCTCCCTGGATATAGCTTCAAATGACTCATGACTCCTTTTGCTCCTTTTTGATGCAAAACGTACCATATTACCTGCAATTACAACGAAACTAGGTGTAGACCTCGATTCTCGCAAAGGTAGATGAAATGGTAGTAAAATCACATAATGTACATACAAACATGCAGATTATGAATGATAAAACGTCCAAACAAACCCCAAAATATAGACTATAATTCATGCTATCAATCTTTTCCCATAAAAATAGGTAAAATATATGATTCTGCATATCTCCTTCCTTCCAGGAGCCAAGCCCAAAAATATAAGATCACTTTCCAAATTTAAAAGATCTCATCCAAGAATAAAATATTCTCGCCGCGTCCTAGGTGTTCACCTCGGTCGAGTCGGCGTCTCTGGATCGCCTCGGTCGAGGTGAATTTCTGGTCAACCGAGGTGAGTCACAACAGAATGTGAAATCTCTTGAATCTGCTCCAAAGTAAATCTTTAATCCATGGCTATGCTCCCTGGATGTAGCTCCAAATGACTCATGACTCCTTTTGCTCCTTTTTGATGCAAAACGTACCATATTACCTGCAATTACAACAAAACTAGGTGTAAACCTCGATTCTCGCAAAGGTAGATGAAATGGTAGTAAAATCACATAATGCACATACAAACATGCAGATTATGAAAATAAAACGTCCAAACAAACCCCAAAATATAGACTATAATTCATGCTATCAGTGCCTCGCGACCAGTCCAACGGGTGATGCTGATCCGCATCAAGTACAAACCTGCATGGTGAAAGGGGACAAGGGCGAGATCACGGTGATTCTCGTGTCACAAAAGAAGTTGAATTAGAATGGGATATGACCTAATAATAAAAAGATAATAAACCGGCTTGTGTGTTTTGGAGCATGTTGTGTGTATATGATGCCTTATGTGTGTGTGTGCCAATACCATGATTCTAATGCCTTGAATGCTAGCAAACGGTTTTATACCGATATTGTTGTAGTTGCCTTGAAGGTTAGGAACGCGGCCGAGAGATCCGAAAAAGTGGGCAGCCGAGGTCCGTACATTTTAGGGTGAGTTTTGGGGGTTGTATTTGTGTATTGTTTATGGTATTATATATGTCGCGTGTATGATGGTTGCCTTTGGAGTTGTATCTCGGCTGGAGTCTTTCGTTGTTTTCTTTAGGGGTTCATATCCTTGCATTAAAATGGATTTCCGTTTTGCCTTTATTTGTGTCTTGTTGTAAGATCCGGTGAAATTGTTGTCAGGCTAAGGGTCGGGACCCATTGTGAGGTCTCCACCCGTAGCACTCCGAGTCTCGCGGATTCAGGGTGTTACAGGGCGGTGACATCACTGCCCAGCTCCCGAGGGAGACTAGGAAGATCTCTAAGACCAGGCCAGACAAGGCCATGCATGGGCTTGACAAAGCCATGACGAGTTTTAACAACTCGGCCATCTTTGTTTTTACAACTTCAGCCCACTTTCTATATTGTTTTGTTACAAGCCCAGTCCCTTGCTATGTTGGCCCAGCTACCGTAACCTTCCTAAGCCAACTAGCAAGTGTTCAGCCCATAGCATTAGTCGTAACAGCCCAGCTACGTGAAGCCCTTTGAGCAAAAGTTGCAGCCGGATCCATCTCTCAATTTTCACGTAACAACTGTAGTTTTTTTTGGAAAGAAGAGATTTGTAAAGCCCCTGATTTCACGCAGCAACGCCACCTTCACTCCCTCATTAAATGCCTTCCTTCTCAGCAGATCCTCCCTAGCAAAAGACGCCCACATACATCGGACTTTCCCTCCTGCACGAAGATATTGACATACAGATCTTCAAACTTCTCTCTCGATCAAGCACTCCAACGCAACAGCAACAACATAGGCACCAGAATTCATCCTTCATCTCCCTCCACTTCTGATTGACGACAAGAGCCATCTGCAGCCAAGAGTACCAAATCTACATGTGTTGCTTCTACCCTCGACCAGCGCTACATCAAGATCTACTCCGTAGCAACCCTCTGTATACCTTTCTGCTGCCTGAGATACCCCATCTGCACATAGTACGTTCAACGTAGGTAAGGTGCATCGACCTTTCTGTTCTTATCGTCTTTCCTCCTTTGAGTTCCCTCATTCCTTCGTGTGCAACCGTAGTGACAGCAAGCCTCGTTAGCGACCAACACTACCTTCTGGATCGAACGAGACTCGTCATGTTTCTGTCCATCCGGGTAAAGATCCATCAACCTACCTATCTTCATGTCCTTAGTTTGTCGACTATGAGAACTTACGTAGCTCTCTCTCTCTCTCTTTGTACCGAACAGATGTTCATCTCGACCACGTTGTGACCGCAAGTTGCCAAATTAGAGGTTTCCAATCCCTGCAAAAGGAAGGTCAAGGCAAGCCTCAATCCTAGTTTGGTAAGGGTTCCACTCTCCCTTACTCTTGTATATGACTTAGATGAAGTTGGGTTGTGTGTAGAAGTGACGTCCATAGGGATCGAACACTAGACGTGTGGTTGAGAGTTTGTGGAATTTTTGTGAGTGCAGTTTGGGAATAGAAGAGTGCTGTTAGAAATAATAAAAACAATGGACTGCTATAAATAATTTGTTTTATTTGCTTAAGTTTTGAAGTTAGAAACGATCAATCTTGTAGACCAATGTTAAGGAGTTATATTGAAGATCCACCGTTGAAATTTTGACAGATCATTAATGGATATGTGTAGTTTGCTGTGTTAAAATTTGAGAATAAATGAACGGTCGGATTAGAGGTTCCAACGCAGGGTAGTTGAGCTGTTTTTCCAGCAGTGAAATTTGACTAAGTATAGAAAATTTTAAGTATTGTAATCAACTTTGAAGATTTTTGTAAAAGTGATAGTTGAACAGTTTTACGAAATTCTTGCTCCTATGAGTAGTTTGGATATCATAGATCATCTAGAGAATTATTTCAAAATTTTTATAAATTTATCTGAGTTTCATATTTGAAGCCGAAATTGGACCATAATGATCTTCGGAAAGTAGGAAAATGAGTAATTTGCCAGTTTGTAACCAAACTCATCTTTAGGAGTTAGAATATGTCATTTTAGTCTCAAATAAGATTTTAAGGATAAATTATGGAAAATTTTGAAGTTTCGACACCAAGGGTAAAATAGTCTTTTTACCATAAATTAGTATTCTAATCAATTATGTTCTAATAAGACCTACCATATTAGAAGTCTTAGACTTCTAATTGCCTAGAAAGTGTGCTGACACACTTGCCTTCTTTGATAGGCCACTGAGTTCCTACAGTTACAAATCGATTTGAGAATTAGAGAGTCGAGATCTATTTCAAGTAAGTCCTTTGGGCTTACTTAGCTAGCTGTCAAATATGAGTGCGAATGATGATAGTGGTGTTTGAATGATGTGTACTAGTGTATTTCATAGTAATCATCGACCGACTTACATATCTTGCCTAAGAGTAACGGGCAGTAGCATTCTGCTCAGTTAGCCCGAGGGGGCTGGGGGTTTCTTTCGGGACTAGTCCATACTTGATTTACGGGGACGCCACCGGCGGAGGTGTGCCAAACCAGCACCAGTTGGATAAGGAACGGGGGCGAGAATCTTAAGAGTTCTCGTGCTACAACTTTTAAAACCGGATGAAGTGAATCACATAAGTTGTCACATAATAACCGGATTGTGTGCCTGCATGTTGAGTGTTTATATTCTTCTTCTGTGTGTTTGTTCTATTTATCTTTCTACTTATATTTGATTAGTTAGCTAACTGTTTATCGTTGTTTAGACTTGCCACAGGTTAGAGCAGATGCCGAGTGATTCGGATGGTAGTGGACAGCCGGGGTGTCGTACTCCTTAGGATGGGGTACAGTTTCTTTTGTTGGTCTTTCAGTTATGACTGTTGCTATTTGTCAGATTATGAGACTTTGTTGTTTCCGGCTGTCAGTTTCTAGTCACATTCATTGTTTTGTTAAAACATACTTTATGATTTATGAATTTCCTTATTTGTGCCTTGTTGTAAGATCTAGTTAAGTTGTTGTCAAACTAAGGTCGGGACCCACTGTGAGGTCCTACCAGTAGCTCCCCGAGTTGTGAAACTTGGGGTGTTACACAACCTAAAAGGATATTAAGTAATGAATGTGTATGTTGTGTGTTTTGTGTTCCCATGTGTGTTTGTGCCATATTATTCTTATAATGCCTAGAATGTGAGCTAACGGTTTAAACTGTTTTGTTTAGATGCCTTGCAGGTTAGGGATGCCGCCGAGTGAGGTGGAGGAGTGGACAACCGAGTGGTCTCCGTAAATTATAGGACGGGGTCGTTTTTGGGTTTTCCTTGTTTTGTCGGATATTTTTGTGATGTACGCTTTGGATTCCTTTACGTTGTTTGTCGTTTTAAGGACTCGGTTGAGTTTCCAACTTGTATCCCTTCCTTTCTTTTCTTGCATACATTATAAACTATTTGGAGTTTTATGCCTTTATTTGTGCCATGTTGGAAAGGTTCGGTGAGATGGTTGTCAGGCTAAGGGTCGGAACCCATTGTGTGGTCTCGCCCGTAGCATTCCAGTTCGCTCCAAAAAGGTGTGTGCAAGCTTTAAAATTTATAACCCAAGAAGTATGCTTGAACAATATGCGAACCCGCAGTGTACGGATCAATTGTAATAAAAGCAAGAATTCCAGGGTTCGAACACAGGGACTGTGGTGAAACAAAGCACGAAATAGGTAGTCAAAAGTTGCAAATAAAAGCAATTAAAGCAATCAAAGATGATATAAATTTAGATAAAGGGAATGCGGATTCTAGGGATTATAGCATCTATTTGTGGTTATGACTCAAGATCTCAAAGGATAACGCTGATAAAGATGAGGTTTGCAAAGGGAAGGTGTTTCTAAGGTGGAAATAGATCACCGGGTAAGTCTCACTACTCACTATCCCAAACCAAAGCTCCTATTACCGGGTAAGTCTCAAGGTACTAAGGAAAGGAACTATAATCTCAAACCAACACACCACCCAAAGGAATAGAATCAACCTTTACCGGGTAAGTCTCAAGCTAACTCTCAAAGATAGGATGAAGGCACACTCAAACCCCAATAAAGGATAAACCTTTATTACCTACACTCATGATCTTAGGTAAACAAACAAAGGAATCACCGGGTAAGTCTCATTCTAGGCTTGCATTGAACCAGGAAAGGTGTAATAAGGATAGGATTTGGCAAACTTTGACTCTTAACTCAGAATAGGTTCAGGAAAGGTCCACTCGTTCAGTAATATTTCACCCCGGCCGAGATGTTCAATGACTGAGCGAGGTGTTCTAGGGTTAAGGTAAAGGCTCGAGCTTTCAGGGTCCTGCTGGGATGAAGATCATTCTATCATCGTCTTTCCCACAACTTTCAGTCAATCACCCTAGAATCGCATAAGAAACTTAGCCAACAATCATCATGATAACAATAATCAAATTAATGGGAAAGGAATCAATATTCGAACAAGAAAACCTTAAGAAAAAGGTCTCAATAACTTAATCAAACAATCAACAAACAAGCATTCCTCAATCACAACTTAACAAAGACAACGAACCAAAAGAAATCTAAGAAAGTCTTACAAACTCCTTCAAAAGCCAACTCCAACTATAATTCCATCCTTCCTTGAACTTCAATCCTTCAATACTTCCTTCAACTCTTCCTTCAAAACTCCAGAAAATCCCTCAATTGCTTGATGCCCTAAGCGTGGTTGTACTTGTGAAAAATCCAACCCTTTATATAGGAGAATTATCTTCCAAAGATAATAATATCTTTAAAAGATAATTTCCTATAAAAATATATCTCTCTCTTAAAATAAATCGGCCAAAAATAATTTCTTCCTTCCAGAAATCCAGCCAAAAATATAAGATATCCTCCTTCCAAAAATAAAAGATCTCAGCCAAAAATAAAGATCTCGCCGGGGACAGGGTGTTCGCCTCGCTCGGAACGCCCCTCAAGATCACCTCGGTCGAGGTGGTACTGTATCTGACCGAGGTGAACCTCAACTGAATGTGAAATCTCTCAAATCTGGTCCAAAGTCAATCTTCTTAATCATTTCCATGCTCCCTGAGATCTTCTTTAAGCTCTAGAATGTAGCTCCAATGAATCCTTAGCTTCCTTAGTTCCATTCAATGCAAAACGTGCCATTTTACCTACAATTACAACGAAACTAGGTGTAGACCTCGATTCCCCCAAAGGTAGACAAAACAACAATATAATCAAAGAATATACATCCATACATGCAGATTATTGAAGATAAAACGTCTAAACCAGCCCCAAAATATACACTATAATACATGCTATCAATTCCGATATCCCGTGGATTAGGGGTGTTACTAAGTTGTATCAGAGCCCTAGGTTGACAATAATTGTAACGCCCCGTTTAATGGGAGCGTTTCCGATATTTATTTTTTTTCCGACTTTTATCGATAATTTATTGACCTAAATATTTCTACGGGTATTTTCACATTGAAAATTAAATTTTATGAGTTTATATATTTTAATTTATATATATATATTCCGTATTTTTATTTGATTTCGGAAAATTTGGAAGAGGTTTTCTGAACTGAAAATCCCGTTCCGGTAAGTCCTTTAGATTGAGTCTATTGTTTCTTTTCTTTTTATTATTATTTTACTTTCCTTTTATTTTTATTTATTATTTTATTTCTCTCTCTTTCTTCTCTTGGACGCAAACACCTCCTCTTTCCCCCGATGGTCGCTTCTCTTCCCAGTGACCAACGCCCGACCCTTCGTCCTCTGCAGCGTTGCACATGACACTCAACCCCTCGCTCACCCATCCTCGACCCTTCGCTCAAGCCCCAACCCCCTCCCCTCTCTTCCTCACCGTCTTTCGCCACTCTCTGTTCCACTCTCCTTACCTTTTGTTGCAATCAGGAACAACCACTGTCGGAGCTGCCTCGCCATAGCGGTTGATGCTGCCTTCCATCGCCTATCCTCACCACCCACCTCTTATCTCCTTGTATTTGCCCATCTTTACGAATTGGAGCCGGCAGCCTTCTATTTGTAGCCACCGGACGACTGCAAAACACCACCTTGTCTCTGCTCTAATCTGGCTTCACCTTTCTCCCTCTACTCTTCTGTCGGGCCACGCTAGGGACAACACCAAGAGCCTCTGCCGCCAAGGAGAAGGGCCGCATGTGCTCCCCTGCCACCACCGGAGAGGTCCTCGCTATTGGAGCCTTGTGCAACCAACGCTTCCCTGCAACCACTTCTTCTCTGCAACCGCCGGACAGAGGGAGTCGTTTCCTTCCGCACACCGGAGCCACGCCTGCCCTGCCGGAGCTCCCACAGCCGCCGTCTCCGTCTTCCTTGCCAAGTCGGGCCGTTGAAGCGCCGCTGGACGCCCCTCTTTCTTTCCCTTCTTTGTAGCGTTGAATTAGGTTGAAGAAGACCCTTTTTTGGTCATTTTAATTTCAGCCCTCTATTTGCTGTTTATTACACTTTGTGCCCTATTGTTGGATATTTTCAGTGGTGAACCCAAACTTTTCGAAACGAACTTTTATACCCTTTTGCGGATTTATTTACATAAATTGACCCGTATATTATATTGAAGTTTTGGTCCTATGTTTTGTAATGTGCAGTTTTTGCCCTTGTGAATAAATCATAGTTTTGTCCCAAAGCGTACTTCGGATATATGGCCCGAGTTTGGTGAGTTTCATAGTTATCGGAAAAGTCGATTTCGGATTTTTACCCATGTTTATAAAATGGTATAAATCACCCCAGAAAAATGTTTTGCGGGTTTTTAACCTTGTTTAAAAAGCGGGATTTTTCTTAGAATATTATACGTTATATTCCGTTCAAATTTAGCATACAAGCTAAATTTCCTTAACTTTGGTTTAGGTCTGGAAGCAGCCGTTTTAGACCAATGAATCCAATCTCGACGTCCGTAGATCATCTTCAACCTCGATCTAGTTATGTTTAGTGGTAGAATCATGCTAGGTTGGATCTAGCATAACTTAGGGCAAATGCCAAGTAGTGGCTTGGAACCTTTAGGTGAGTGTTTGAGGTTATTGATGTTCTATGTCATGTGGTGTGTTGATCTTGAGTTGTTATACAGTGTGAGCCTCGTGGTAGATTTTTGTGAAACTTGAGGTGGAATTCATATGTTGGTTGAGATTGCAGAGTTTAGGATGAGAGTATCCTAGCACTTGGGGCTATAGTTGAGATCTCGCGAGTTTATGAGGGATAGGAGTGTATCCTAGATTATGAGAGTATAAGACATAGAAAGAAGATATAGGACTAGAAGTCTAAGGACTTCTAGCTTGTGAGTAGTTGTTGATTATCGTGCCTTGTCTTGAACAGGCTTGTGTTTATAGTCATTCGGAGAGTGATATCAGTTTCGTTTAGCTTTGAGACGAGGTAAGTCATCGGACTTACTTAGCCGCTTTTATGCATTATTTATATACATTATGGTGGTGTGTGTTTTATCGCTTTTGATCATGAAACCGGATTAGGACTACTTGACTATATGTGTTATTTGGCCCATGGTTACTATTATTATCGGGCGGTGACATCACTGCCTAGATCCCGAGGGAGACTGAGAGGTTCTCTGCGACCAGGCCATACATGGTTTATGATAGCATGAATTATTGTCTATATTTTGGGGCCTGTTTAGACGTTTCATCTTCAATAATCTGCATGTTTATATATATATTATGTGATTATATTGTCGTTTCATCTACCTTTGCGGGAATCGAGGTCTACACCAAGTTTCGTTGTAATCGTAGGTAAAATGGCACGTTTTGCATCAAAAAGGAGCAAAAGGAGCTAAGGAGTCATTGGAGCTACATTCAGGACCTTAAGGAAGATTCCAGGAATCATGGAACTGGATTAGAGATTCACTTTGGACCAGATTTGAGAGATTTCACACTCAGTTGTGATTCACCTCGGTTGACTACAAAGTCACCTCGACCGAGGTGATCCAGAGGAGCCGACTCGACCGAGGCGAACACCTTGGACGTGGCAAGGATATTTTATTCTTGGCTGAGATCTTTTATTTTTGGAAGAAGGATCTTATCTTTTTAGGCTGGATTTCTGGAAGGAAGAAGATAAGTTATACCATATATTTTACCTATTTTAATGGGAAGAGATCTTTCTAAGATATCTTATCTTTGAAGAGTAATTTTCCTATAAAAAGGGTTGGATTTTCCACAAATCCGACACCCGCTATCACCCGGAAGACATTCGCAGCAGCAACATCCCGCATACACTCCAGTTGGGAGATCTGAAGAACCTTTTTGAAGGTTGTTGAAGGAAGAAGTTTATAGCATTTATAGCTTTGTGAAGGGTTTTGTAAGAGTCCTTTAGATTCCCTTCATTGTTGTTGGTCTTGTTGGATTTTAATCCAAGGAACGCTTGTTGTTTGATAATTGATTCAGTTATTGAAGCCTTTCTCTTAAGGTTTTCTTGTTCAATTATTCTCTTTCTTCCCATATATTTGATTGTTACTTTCATGATGTTGAGTGGCTAATATCCTTGTGTGATTCTAGGGTGATTGGCTGAAGGTTGTGGGAAAAACAATGATAGAATAATCTTAATCACAGTAGGACCCTGAAAGTTCGAGTCTTTATCCTTAACCCTAAAGCATCTCGCTCAATCGATGAACGTCTCGGCCGGGGTGGAATTCTTCTGACCGAGGTGACTTATCTGATCCGAAACTGAGAGTTTAGTGTTAGAGTTTGCCAAATCCTATTCTTATTACACCTTTCCTGGTTCAATGCAAGCCTAGGATGAGACTTACCCGGTAATTCCTTTGTTTGTTTACCAAAGATCATAAGTGATAGGTAATAAAGGTTTATCCTTTATTGGGGTTTGAGTGTGCTTTCATTCCATCTTTGTGAGTTAGTCTGAAACTTACCCGGTAAAGGTTGATTCTATTCCCTTAGTTGGAGTGTTAGTTTGAGGTTATAGTTCTTTTCTTTAATTCCTTGAGACTTACCCGGTAATAGGAGTTACGGTTTGGGATTGAGAGTAGTGAGACTTACCCGGTGATCTATTCCACTTTAGAAACACCTTCCCTATGCAAAATCTCAGCTTTGTCCGCTTATCTTGAGATCTTGAGTTGGAACCATAACTAGATGCTTTAATCCCTAGAATTGCATATTGCCTTTATTGACTTTTTATCATCTTTGATTGTTTTAATTGCTTCGTGGTTAATAATTACATAGCTTACCTATTCCGACTTTGTTTCACTAAGTCCCTGTGATCGATCCCTGGAATTTCTTGCTTTTTACTACGATTGACCCGTACACTGCGGGTTCGCATCCTTGTTTTAAGCTTACATCTAGGGTTATAAATTTAAAGCTTGCACACACCGTTTGGAGCGAACAAGTTTTTGGCGCCGTTGCCGGGGATTTGGTCTAGACCGAGCCGGTTGCGGTTTGCTTTGGGGGCACTTGCCCCCGTTTCTACTAACCACTCTACTTGAGTGACTTTCGCAGGTTCTCTTTCTTAGGTTTATGCGAAGAACCCGCGCTGGGAAGGAAATTGTTCCTTACGATCCCGAACCAGAAAAGACATACAAACGACGCTTGAGAGAAGCGAAGATGGCCGACCAAGACAATCGCGATCTTGAGGCCGAATTAAAGGAGGCGTTAGAACAGCTACGCCTCAGCAGGGAAGAACTGAGGCAGGAGAAAGAAGAAACTCGCACCAGGACTGAAGCGATCGAAGCAGATATGGCAGCCTTACGAGACTAGTATCTACTTCGACCGAGGCAAGACCCTGTTCCAGATCCTCGACCAATGCAGGATCCAGTTCCAGACCCTCGACCGAGGCAGGTCCCAACACCTGTTGCCCCGGCCGATGTACTTCCACCTAGGATACTAGTCCGAGGCGCTCTTTTTGCCAATCAACAACTGACCATGACTAGGAGATCCAACGGACCATGACTACGAACTTCGACCGCAAGTTCTTTCCATGATTCGCCAATGCCAATTTGGAGGGCTAGAGAAGGAATCTCCGCATCAACATCTACAAAACTATGAGATCTTGATGGAGACCTTGAGACCTTCAAGAATAGAAAACAACAATTACAAACTAAGACCTTTTTACTTTTCTTTAAAAGATAGAGCTCTTACTTGGTATCAATCTCTTCCTCCAGGAAAAATCAGCACATGGGAGGAGATGACTACGGAATTCTTGACTAAATTCTTTCCCCCCTCTAAAACCGCTGAAATAAGAGGAAAGATTAATGCATTCATTATGAAGGACAAGGAGAGCTTGTCCAAGTCATGGGAACGGTTCAAGGACATTCTTTTGGATTGCCCACATCATGGGATTCCAAAGATAGAGTTGTTGGAGATATACTTCAAGGGACTGGATGGAAGCACCCAGTTCAACCTTCAACTACTATCTGCCGGCACATTCATGGACATGCCGATCTACGAAGCTTGGGAGTTCATAGAAAAGCAAGCTTTGCACATGGAGAAATACTCCCACCAAGGAGCTGAAGGTGGAGTTAAAAGAGTCAACTTTCAAGATGCTCCGCCTAACAACAATCAACTCACGTCTTTGAAGAATGACGTGAAGAAATTGAAGGAACTCTTAGTTGTTCAAACCAAGAAGGAAGATCAAGGATCAAGGAACAACAATGGATACCGTAACAACAACAACGGTTCCCGGAACAACAACTACTTCAACAATAGAGGATCCAACAATAATAATTCGAGGGCAAACAACCAAAATTCGGGTAACAATCATTCTAACTCCAATTCTAACGATTCCTCCAATCCTTTCCTCTCTTCCTCTTCTTCTTCTTCTTCTACTCCATTAAAGAGCCAGGAGCAAGGATCGAGTTCGTCCCAGCCAGAAAAGAAAGACGTAGTGCTGGAGGCCATCTTGATCAAGCTTAGCGCTATGGAGACATCTATGACGTCATTTTTGAAGGCACAAAAAGCTTTTGAACAACAACTTGCTAGTAGGGCGAATGAAACGCCAAGAGATCCAGGGAAGCTTCCAGCAAGAACGGAAAGCAACCCTAAGGGCCAGATTATGGCCATAACGACGAGGAGTGGACTGAAGACTGCAGATCCAGTGCCTCGGTCGATGCCAGTACAAACGAAGACCACCTCGGTCCAGGTGCAGTCGAAGAACACTTCAGCCGAGATGCCAACCGAGGTAGAGCCACAAAAAGCGGAGGAGAAAACTGAAGTTTATATTCCACCTCCTGCATATAAACCACCACTGCCATTCCCCCATTCAAGGGCCAGAGCACATCTAGACAAGCATTTTGGTAAGTTCCTTGACTTGATGAATAAACTACACATTAACATTCCTTTCCTTGATGCAATTCTAGGGATGCCCGCCTATGGGAAGTTCTTGAAAGAGATTCTATCAAGGAAGAGGAAGCCGGAAGACTTCGGTGAAGTAAGGATGACATCTAAATCCTCGGAGCTTATTCAAATCATGAAGGAGAAGATGCCACCCAAGTTAAGAGATCCCGGCTCATTTTGCATTCCCATTCAAGTTGGGGATGTCACTTGTGAAGCCTTATGTGATCTAGGGGCCAACGTGAGCATCATTCCGCTGGAGTTATGTGTTAAGATCGGACTTGGAGAGCCCAAACCGGTGAAGATTCGATTATACATGGCGGACCGCTCCATTACCCATCCCGTGGGCATTTTGGAAGACGTTCCGGTTAAGTTAGGTAACTTCTATTTACCTATGGACTTTGTTGTGCTTGATATTCCCGCAGATTATCCTGTTCCTATCATTCTCGGGAGGCCATTTCTAGCAACTTCGGGTTGCCATGTGGATTGTAAGAACGCCAAGCTGAAATTCAATATTGGCGGGGATGAAGTGGAATTCGCATTACTTGCGGCTATGAAAGGAGAGCAGCTAGGAGATGATATTTCAACATCTATGATGAAGAAGAATCAAGAGAATTGGTGAGCTCTATCCTTATTAACGATCCACTTGAGAAAGTTATTAGTTTTAGTTTAATGGAGGAAGGTATAAATGCCTCTTGTGATGCAGATATACGGAGCTTAAAGGCACTGAAAGAAGATCCAGGAGCTAAAACTGAGAAACTAATCCAGGAGACAAAGATCTCCAGTTTCGGTTCCAGTTACAGTACCTCGACCGAGGCACTTTCTGGACCAAGCGAGGCAACTGAAGAACGTCTCGGTCAACGCCTCTGCGCCTCGACCGAGCTCGAAGGTGAGATGATTTCAACTGAGACTTCCGAAAGTCTAGTTTCTAGATCTACTCCACTTGAAGGAGGAAGCAAGGATCCCCCTTAGAAAGCACCCCCAGTTGTGGAGCTTAAACAACTCCCTAGTCACTTGCGATATGTCTTTCTTGGACAGGATTCTACTTATCCCGTTATTGTTAGTGCTTCCCTCTCCGAATCTAAATTGTCTAAACTAATGCATGTCCTAAGAAAGCATCAAAAGGCTTTGGGTTATACTATAGATGATCTTATTGGCATTAAGCCTTCTTTCTACATGCATAGAATTCTAATGGAGGACGATCATAAGACTTCATGGGAACCTCAAAGACGGTTAAATCCGATCATGAAAGAGGTTGTGAAGAAAGAAATTCTTAAGTTGTTGGATGCAGGTATCATATGTCCTATCTCGGACAGAAAATGGGTTAGCCCAGTACATGTAGTTCCGAAGAAAGGAGGGATGACCGTTGTGACGAATAAGAACAACGAGTTAATCCCAACCAGGACCGTCACGGGCTGGAGGGTTTGCATTGATTATAGGAAGCTGAACACGGCCACTCGAAAGGACCATTTTCCACTTCCTTTCATTGATCAAATGCTCGAACGGATGGCCCATCATTCACACTTCTGCTATTTAGACGGCTATAGTGGTTTCTTCCAGATTCTTATCCATCCGGATGATCAAGAGAAGACCACTTTCACTTGTCCATGGGGGACATTCACTTATAGGAGGATGCCATTTGGATTATGCAATGCACCCGCTACTTTCCAGCGATGCATGATGCTATCTTTTCCGAGTATATAGAGGAGATCATTGAGGTATTTATGGATGATTTTTCAGTATATGGTTCCTCTTTTGATGATTGTCTATCTAACCTTTTTCTAGTGCTACAAAGATGTGAAGACACTAATCTTGTCTTGAATTGGGAGAAGTGTCATTTCATGGTTAATGAAGGCATTGTGCTAGGATACCTCGTTTCTAATTGAGGTATTGAGGTCGATCGCGCTAAGATCGAGACTATTGAGAAACTCCCTCCCCCTTGTTCTGTTAAAGGTGTGAGGAGTTTTCTCGGGCATGCAGGTTTCTACAGGATTCATCAAGGACTTCTCGAAGATTTCTAAACCTCTAACTAACCTCTTGAATAAAGATGTTGTTTTTGAGTTTTCGCAGGAGTGTCTTGATGCATTTTACAGGGTTAAGGAAGCGTTGATCTCCGCTCCCATTATCCAACCCCCGGATTGGACCTTGCCCTTTGAGATCATGTGTGATGCTAGTGATGTAGCAGTAGGAGCGGTGCTTGGACAAAAGAAGGATGGCCGGACCACCGCCATTTACTATGCTAGCAAGACGTTAGATGAAGCCCAGCACAACTACGCTACCACCGAGAAGGAGCTATTGGCGGCTGTATATGCTTTCGAGAAGTTTCGTTCTTACTTAGTAGGAGCGAAAGTCATTGTCTACACCGACCATGCAGCCATCCGTTACTTGCTTGCTAAGAAAGATGCCAAGCCACGCCTTATTTGATGGATTCTCTTGCTTCAAGAGTTTGACCTAGAGATCCGCGATAAGAAGGGATCCGAAAATTCAGTTGCGGATCACCTCAGCCGGCTACCCCCATCTTCCCGCGAGAAGGACGACCCACCCATAGACGATTCATTCCCCGATGAGCACTTGCACTTATTGGAGTGTTTGATAGACTTACTTATCTCACCCCATGATGAAGGTGAAGTATGGGGTGAGGGAACCTCCCATCACGCATAGAGATGCCGTATGGTCCAGCTATTGACCTTAAATCAAGCGCTTCTTGGGAGGCAACCCAAGGTATTGCTTTCTTTTCCCTTTTTCTAGTCTAGCTTAGATAGTTTGCTTTTGCTTTGCTTTGTTTTGTTTTTGGCGTCCTACACAGACAACAGGTGACATCTAAGGAAGGAATACAACCCTGGAGCGCAACTGGAAGGACAGAAGTTCGAGAATTTGAGAAGACGGAGTTTGACTGAGACGCATCTCGGTTGCTGTCACAGCACCTCGACCGAGATGATTCTTGAGCAACCGAGGTGACTAGGGTTTCTGAAGATCCACCTCGATTCGGACCACCTCGGTCCAGTCGAGACCATCTCGACCGAGGTGACAACAGTTCCAGAAAAGGGTACAAAAGGGGCTGAAGAATTCTCTCTCCTCTCTTTACCTTCTCCTCGACCGCGGCACACTTCTCGCCTCGATCCTTCGTTCTTCGCTCGTTTTCGACGATTCTTGCTCCTAAACTACAAGGAAAGGGTAGAGGATCACGTTGCAAGCACCAATCTGCAGAAAGAACGAGCCAAATCGACCGAATCGGGGTAAAAATCGAAAAAACCCTAACCTTCTATTTCTCACTGTTTTCCCTCGTTCTGGGCTTTGGTTGCCCCTACATTTGCTGAGAAACAAATTAAGTACCCCATAGGAACCTGTGGTAGTGATTTTGGGGGAAAAGAACTGGATTTTGAGGGAATCGATCGAACAACTCTTCGCCTCGGTCCAGTCGGCCTGTGCCTCGGCCGAGGTGTTCTACAGGGTTGTCAGAGCAACTAAGGTGACCTGACAGATTACAGAGAGATGAGTTCTGAGAGACAGTTGGTCCTGAGGGACAGATCTTCCCTTCTCCTTCTTCTTCTTCTCGACGTACTAGACCGGTGATCCAGGAGAGACACCAGGTCGATTATGACCGCATAGCGGCCCGTCCAGTGATTGCACCTCGCTTCCTGGACATTTCAGCTTTTGATTGCCTCTATGTCGACGATGATTTGAGGCGTATGATTTCTGCTGTGGGGCTGGAGCAATTCACATATATTAGAGGTCCGGCCTATTTAGAGCCTACACTGGAGTTTGTCAGCTCCTTTACCTACCTGCATACCGAGCGCGCAATGAAGTACCGGTTGATGAACCGGAATTAATTGGTTCCCTTAGATCACTGGCAGGATATCTTCGGCTTCCCGACTCCGACAGTTGTTGATTTTCCCTCCCGAGTTGTAGCTAGGGAGTTTTGGGGACAGATAGCTCACGTGGTTGAGCATGCTGACAGATGGAGACCTGGAGATTCCAGGGAGAGGATTATATTCCATCTTGCTTTCAGATTGGCCCACAGGATCTTCAGTGAGACTCTTCTGGCGCGTATTGAGATGCCCTAGAAGGTCAGATAGGGAGAGCTTTTGAGTTTATACTGCATTGTGACTGGAGGAGTTCCAGATTTTGGTTTAATGTTGGCAGAGGATCTGCATAAGATCAAGGCAAAGGCGAAGGGCGACATCTGTTGTGGAGGCATTGTGACTCATATAGCGAGTTACATGGATATGGACCTCAGTGCTTGTACCATGGTGGCGGCTGCCAAGCCGCTTGGACTTCAGGAGATGATCACTCGGAGAATACTAGTCCCCCGAGGACTCACTACGCCATATGTGGCGATGCCATGGGAGCCGACTGCGCCACAGGGGATTAGATGGTCAGCTCAGTTCTCTGTGTTCGATCCACTTTACTGGCAGACTGCGTGGATCCCATTCATGGAGGATGCTAGAGAGGCGGCAGCTGCACCAGTTGAGGGGGACGAGGCTGAGGAGGCTGATGATGATGAGGATGGTGGTGTTCCTATGGATATGGGCACGGATACTGCTGGGACGAGTGCGCCGGTCATCGATTTGGATGATGACGAGACTGAGGAGGAGCCGGCTGTAGCACCAGCACGTCCCGCTAGGCGTAGGGTACGCCGGCAGAGGGATCTAGATGCTCACCGTCGGATAGATGACCTCACCGAGCAGATGATAGACTCCTATGCTGCTCTGACCGTAGACATCCAGGAGAGATTTGATGACCAGCGCCGAGAGATCGACAACTGGACTCATCACATGCTAGAGGGCCAGCACTATCAGAGATAGATGGCTGAGATTCAGTTTCAGCATGTCATGGGCTATCCATTTGACCCATCCCAGTATCCGTATGTGCCACCACCACCACCACCGGATCGTGATTATTGAGAGCTTGCAGGATTTTCTTTCTTTATTTAGTATGCAGCTCAGCTATGTCCATTGAGTTTTTTTTTATTTCTCTAGACTTATTTTGACCCATTGGGACAATGTGTCCCAAGTATGGGGTATTGGATGTATTATGCTACTATGGATGATTGTATGCTACTATGACGGTTATTTATGATCTTATGATGCTCTATTTGCTTATCTGAGATTACATGCATGCATACAGGTTTTTTGATTGAGAAAAACGTCAGAAACTGGACAGAAAAATAAATAGAATTTTGACCTAGACCGGGATGGCTCTGGCCAAACGAGGTTGACCACCTCGGTTGACTTAGAACATCTCGACCGAGGTGGTTTTCCAAACTGAGAATTTTCGAAACGTTTTGTGCTTCTTATCTGGATATGACCTCAGTGAAGACTTTGTTTGCTGACTGGTTTTGAAATCTTTATACGTTTGAAATGTTTTATGATATGTTTAAGTTGCTAAATGCTTTGTTTGAAATTTGTGGCATGTTTAATGCTTTGTTTTTATCCATATTATGTTGAATTTGAAGGTTGTCACCACATGATGAGTTCTCTCACTTTCTTCCTGGAAAGACCAAGGCAATTCATTCTTTTCTCTTCTTCTTCTTGATCATGCTTAACCCCTCATATACACATTTGCCTCCCTTTTACCTATCCGGGAATTTGGAAGCATGAAAGCGAAAAGCAGGTGAAAGAAAAGTTGAGAAGTTGGTTGGAAGTGAAAGTGTTAGAAAGTAATAAATAGGTTTGGGGAAGTCAATCATGATGATGAGTAACTCGGCACTATTCACATAGCCGGGTGTTTGTGTCTTGCCAAAGTCGGATTGAGCGATATTCCTAACGGGTCATGGTATGTGCATCAAGGGTTTGATGCATCTCAAGAGATTGATGATTGCTGATTTCCTAGGCTTCGGTTATTGTGCACCTCTGTCCATGCATCCCAAAAAGTAAAGTAAAAAAGGAAAAGTGTGAAATAAGTGAAGCTTATTGGTGGATGATGTTGAAAGTCAAGTGAAAGTGAAGTGATATCCTTTTCCCGGATTCTTGCACCACATTACCTTCTATACATCCCTACCCTACACGTTTCTTGACCTTTATTTTGGGAAGCCCTTGAGACCCCGAGCTTGTTGATTGACTTAGTGGTTTAAACTGGATTATACATGATTAATTTCGATAATTATGACTTATTATGCATTCTATGATTTTATGCAAAGATGAACAACTTTCCTATATTTATAAAATGTTTTGAGCATATTTTGATTTTAAATTCCATGAAGTATTCTCTTAGAGTGATCTATGATTGTAGCACACCACTAAAAATGTTTTGAAAGACTTTTTCATTGATCTTTATGACTTATAATCCATTCTATCTTGTATTTTATATGCGGAACTTGCTTGGGGACAAGCAAGGGCTAAGTATGGGGTATTTTGATAGCATGAATTATTGTCTATATTTTGGGGCCTGTTTAGACGTTTCATCTTCAATAATCTGCATGTTTGTATATATATTATGTGATTATATTGTCGTTTCATCTACCTTTGCGGGAATCGAGGTCTACACCAAGTTTCGTTGTAATCGTAGGTAAAATGGCACGTTTTGCATCAAAAAGGAGCAAAAGGAGCTAAGGAGTCATTGGAGCTACATTCAGGAGCTTAAGGAAGAATCCAGGAATCATGGAACTGGATTAGAGATTCACTTTGGACCAGATTTGAGAGATTTCACACTCAGTTGTGATTCACCTCGGTTGACTACAGAGTCACCTCGACCGAGGTGATCCAGAGGAGCCGACTCGACCGAGGCGAACACCTTGGACGCGGCAAGGATATTTTATTCTTGGCTGAGATCTTTTATTTTTGGAAGGAGGATCTTATCTTTTTAGGCTGGATTTCTGGAAGGAAGAAGATAAGTTATACCATATATTTTACCTATTTTTATGGGAAGAGATCTTTCTAAGATATCTTATCTTTGGAGAGTAATTTTTCTATAAAAAGGGTTGGATTTTCCACAAATCCGACACCCGCTATCACCCGGAAGACATTCGCAGCAGCAACATCCCGCATACACTCCAGTTGGGAGATGTGAAGAACCTTTTTGAAGGTTGTTGAAGGAAGAAGTTTATAGCTTTTATAGCTTTGTGAAGGGTTTTGTAAGATTCCTTTAGATTCCTGATGACATGAATTATGACCTATTTCTAGGTATGTATTTATATAGATTTTCCCTTTATTTTGCATGCATAGACATACATTCATGGCATTTATGGTTATATTCACCTACTTTACAAGAATAGAGGTCTACACAGAGTTTTATTGCATTTGTAGGTAATTTGGCGAATTATGGAGCGAAATAGCATATGTAAGGATTAAGCCTTGCGGGACAAAAAGGAGCAATAAAAGGAAGTTAGGACACGTCCCAAAGTATTTTCTGATACCGTCGGACGCGGCCCAAAGTATTCTCTGATACCGTCTGACGCGCCAGAGTATCTTCTGATA
The DNA here is from genome assembly GCA_033239045.1 of Fagopyrum esculentum. Taxonomy (NCBI): domain Eukaryota; kingdom Viridiplantae; phylum Streptophyta; class Magnoliopsida; order Caryophyllales; family Polygonaceae; genus Fagopyrum; species Fagopyrum esculentum. The sequence continues at coordinate 39,327,830 of BSUD01000003.1, forward strand.
CCAGCGGATTCGACTTCTTTTCAGCCTAGATTTCTAGGGTTTTACCTTTAAACCCTAGATTTATCCCTACATATATTCGATAGCCTTCAACATTGAAGGACGGACGGTGACAGCCCCGGGACTTGGAGTCAAATTCTCCAAAGGGAGATTAGAGGAGGTCGCACTAGATAATCTTTACACGTTTTGGAGAAATCAACGATTCTTGGAGAGAGATCGAAGAGCTTTTGCCGGAAAGTCATTCTTGATCTTTGATTGTGAGATTTCTTTATTCCATTGAATTGTTGTGGTTTGTGAGCACGACATTGAGTTGTTTGAGAGATATATTGAACAGAATTGACGATTGTTTTACAGATTTGAAAGTTATTGAATTTTTCATTCAAGATTTGGTTTCTTTGCGATATCTTCTTCAATAATTAATTTGATTCGATTTTGAAAATGGTTGGCTAAAAACCTTGTGATTCTGGGGAGAATAGTTGATGATTAAGGCTTAGATGATGATAGACTGAACTCATTCAAACATTAGGACCCTGAGAATTTAGGTTTTAGTTTTGCGACAAACAGGAAAATCGGACTGTTCTTGAGAAAAATCGGCCGATTTTTCATATGAACAGCACGATTTTCTCTTCTGACGAACTTTAATTGAATTAATCTTTAATCAAAACTAATCCTTGCCTAAATCCCAATATTGGTTAACCTTATTAACTTTTAATAGAGTGTATGAAGAGACTTCAAACTCGATTCTACATTTAATAGATTAAGGTTATAAGATTTGGGTAATAAAGAGACTCAACATCCTTTATTAAGATTTTAAGTGTGCTTTCTCATCTTTACTTTGGAGAGTCATATCCTGGAGTTTTAGATAGTTAGTTTGAACATAATTCTTGTCTTTAGATCTTTCTATATTGCAGCCTCAACAACCCTTATAGAGAGAACCTATAGATTAGTCATATAGGTTTCGGAACTTCATCGTACGAATCCTACCTTTGAACATTTAATCTTGGCAATATAAATTCTGTCCTATATCTATAGAAGTGTCTTGAATTGAAAGCCTGAATCGGATACTTGAATCCTTGGAATCATTTCACTCTTATTTGATCACAAAAGCTTTCCGCACTTTTTGCTAGATAATTGAAATCAGAATTTTTCTCACCAAATCCCTGAGTTCGACTTTGGAATTCTTACCTTTCTACAGCCGATCCGTACACTGCGGGTTCGCTTTGCTTTTGAGTTCTAGATATAAATTTAAGACTTTGACGCACACCTTTTTGAGCGAACAAGTTTTTGGCGCCGTTGCCGGGGATTTGGTCTAGGCCAAATTCAGTTTTCGGTTGTCGGGCTTGAGTGCTTTTTGCTTTTAATCTTTTCGGTATGAGTTTTTGAGTTTTCAGGTTCACCAATGGCTGCATGGAGCAATGAACCTGCATTTGATCCAGCCTGGTTTACATGGCAAGGTGCTAGGGCGGACCATTATGAATATTTGGAAGAGAAATACGCCTTCTATTGGTTTGACAGCGAAAGAGAATGTGAACAAACCATTGAATATGAATTTTCAAAATGGGAAAAGCTGCACTACCCAAAGAAGGTTAAGAAGAAACCTCCCAAAGATGCGGAGGACTCGAAATTTGAAGAATTGATGAAGAAATTTGAGATGATCGAAGAAAGATTCAAAGCCTATGATGAATATAATCTAAAAGTGATAGAAGACGCAAAAAAGAATATTTCTAAGGTTGAAAAACCCTTGGAAAATCATTCATCTAGCAAGGAAGAATTACAAGTTTCGAGCGTTCCTCCTATTGAGCTTGAAACCCCTCTTGAAGTCCTCAATGAAAAAGAGGAAGGTGTGGAAGACCTCGAACCAACTGTTATAGCTGCTATCGAGGTGGAGGAAGAAATGGTTGAGTTGGAAGAAGAAGAGAACGTGGAGAACCTTAGCCAAATTGCTGAAACTGTGGCCCAGGTTAAAGAGGATCTAGCTGAGTTGGGAGATATTTCATGTGTGGATCATCATCCCAACATGAAACTTGTCCCAAGCCTTGATGAACTTTACAAGGTACATTCTCTTACTTCTTTTGAAATTCCTATTAAAATTTCTAATTTTTTCAGGAATGCACTGGAGAGTTGGAGGTTTCTTCCAAAAGAACCTCCTAAGGTGAAGATGAAACCTCCATTAAAACTGCTGGAACTAGATGCTCCTTGGACTACAAGGAGTGGAGTTAGCAAGCACTTCACCGTTAAGGCGATGAAGTGTCTTTTGTTCAAGTATGGGGTCATTCACATGACCAAGACCATACATCATCCCCAAGCTGGAGATGGGGAAGCTAAGAGGATTCATGATAAGCTTATTTCTAGATCCAGGAAAGGATGGGACTCAAGGCTAGATTTTGTCCCATTGAAGCGCACGAAAGATAGAAGGATTCCGGTGAGAATCAAACCGTACAAGCTTGTACGTGGGAGATCTTACCATTTGCCGGTAAAATTAAGAACCGGAACCTTCTTGGAAGAGCTCTATTGTGGATTTGAAGAACAATCCAAGATGTTCAAGGTGCATTGAGTCATCTATGGAGATTGGTCTAGCTACGGACCTAAAACAAAGCGCTTCTTGGAAGGCAACCCAAGGTAATGCATCTTTTTCCCTTTTCTTTTTCTTAGGATAGCTAGCTTGTTTGTTTTGTTTTTGCTTTGTTTTTTTTTCCCTCCTCGATGCGCTCTCGGTTTGTTTGTGTCATGGATCGCAGGAACTAGGTATAATCTTGAGGAATTGATTGAAAAAGGCAATACAAATGTGCCTAAGGACGTTTTCAAGGAACAAAAGGCAAGAAATCGACTTACCAAAAGAAGATCGGTCGATTTAGGCTTCAGAACAGGTCGATTTTTTACAATAGAAAGAAAAATCGACCCAGAGATCGACCCCCTCAGGAAAAATCGGGCCGACGAAAAAATCGGGCAGAAAAATCGGCCGATTTTTTTGACAAATCGGACGATTTAAAAAAAAAAAAAAAAATATATATATTTTTTTTTTTTTTTTCGGAAAATTTTTGTTCGGCCAAAAGACGTTCCCCTTCTTCATTCTTCGACACCGATTGGAATATCCGGAGTTCCCTATTGAGCTTATATAGACTCCCACCATCACCACTCCATGCCTGATTTCGCCATCTTATACTATGAGTATCCTTTTCGTCCTTTTCTTTTCTTCACATTGGGGACAATGTGAGTTTTAAGTATGGGGTGGAGGTATTTCCAATACCATTTGCATGTTTTATGTCTTGCATCATATATGATTTGAAAATTTTGAAAAATTTTAAAAATTTTTGTGCTTCTAGGATGGATATGATCTCTATGATAACATTTGTTTTGTGGAATAGCTATGATGATTTTGATATGCTTGAATTGATTTATGACATATGTGGGATTTGAATACTTTGTTAGAATTTCATGCATGTTTTATAATTTGCTTTCATTCTAAATCATGTTGAGTATTGAAGGTTGAAACTGCATGATAAGTTCTTACACTTCTTATTGATATGATTAAGGCACCTCGATTTTTCTTGCTTTTTTCCTTATTCATTTAGCCCCTCAATAAAATAATTGTCTTCCCTACCTATCCGGGAACTAGGAAGAGTTGAGTTTTGGCATGTTTGATGTGGGAGGGCCATGAAAGCAAATGCTTGCATTCACAAGTATAGAAAATTGTAGGTTTGGGGAAGTCAATCTTGATGATGAGTAACTCGGCACCATTCACATAGCCGGGTGTTTGTGTCTTGCCAAAGTCGGATTGAGCGATATTCCTAACGGATTATGGTATGTGCATCAAGGGTTTGAGGCATCTCGAAACTGAGAAACGCCGATCTCCTAGGCTTCGGTTTTGTGCACCGCTGTCCATATTTCCAAAAAGTAAAGTCAAAAAAAAAGAATTTGTGCAAAAAAAAGTAAAGAGCAAAGCTCTAAATTGGTGGTTAGTTCAAATAGTAAAAAGAAAAAGAGTTTGTGTTGTTCCTTTTTCCCGGATTCATACACCACAATCCTTTATAAGTTTCTCACCTATTCACGTTTCTTGACCTTTGCTTGAAAGACCTTAAGATCTTTGAGTATGTTGTTTGGCTTTGTGGTCTAAACTGGATTCCTCATGATTGATTTTGATATATTGCAAGTTATGATGCATGTTATGATTTTCTTCCAAAGTGTGATTATCCTTTTCATGATATAATTCCTTTTGATCATATGATGATTTTCATTAGCTATGAAGCAACCATTTGAGAGTGATCTATGAATAGAAGCACAACCAAAGTATTGTGGTTTTCCTTTATTTTTGCATATTCATAATCCATATCATCTTTTATTTTAAGTTTGAACCTTGTTTGGGGACAAGCAAGAGGCAAGTATGGGGTATTTTGATGACATGAATTATGACCTATTTCTAGGTATGTATTTATATAGATTTTCCCTTTATTTTGCATGCATAGACATACATTCATGGCATTTATGGTTATATTCACCTACTTTACAAGAATAGAGGTCTACACAGAGTTTTATTGCATTTGTAGGTGGTTGTGAAGAAGAATCGTTCCTCGTTCTATCTGATGATTGCAGATTTCCTAGGCTTCGGTTATTGTGCACCTCTATCCATGCATCCCAAAAAGTAAAGTAAAAAGAAAAAGTGCGAAATAAGCAAAGCTTATTGGTGGAAGATGTTGCAAGTCAAAGTGAAAGTGAAGTTCATCCTTTTCCCGGATTCTAGCACCACATTACCTTACATACATCCCTACCCTACACGTTTCTTGACCTTTTCTTTTGAGAAGACCTTGAGACCTTGAGCTTGTTGATTGACTTAGCGGTTTAAATCGGATTATACATGATTAATTTTGATAATTATGATTTATTATGCATTCTATGATTTTATGCAAAGATGAACAACTTCTCTATATTTATGAAATGTTTTGATCATATTGAGTTTTTAATTCCAGGAAGTACTCTCTTAGAGTGATCTATGATAATTGCACGCCATAAAATGTTTTTGAAAGACTTTTTCATTGATTTTCTTGACTTATAATCCATTCTATCTTGTCTTTTATATGAGGAACTTGCTTGGGGACAAGCAAGGGCTAAGTATGGGGTATTTTGATAGCATGAATTATAGTCCATATTTTGGGGTTTGTTTGGACGTTTTATCTTTCATATTCTGCATGTTTGTATGTACATTATGTGATTTTACTACCATTTCATCTACCTTTGCGAGAATCGAGGTCTACACCTAGTTTCGTTGTAATTGCAGGTAATATGGTACGTTTTGCATCAAAAAGGAGCAAAAGAAGTCAAGAGTCATTTGGAGCTACATCCAGGAAGCACAGCCATGGATTGAAGATTCACTTTGGAGCTGATTTGAGAGATTTCACATTCTGTCGTGAGTCACCTCGGTTGACCAGAGGTTCACCTCGACCGAGGCGATCCAGAGACGCCGACTCGACCGAGGCGAATACCTAGGACGCGGCGAGAATATTTTATTCTTGGAAGAGATCTTTTAAGTTTGGAAAGTGATCTTATATTTTTGGGCTGAGCTTCTGGAAGGAAGGAGATATGCAGAATCATATATTTTACCTATATTTATGGGATAATATCTTCTTAAGATTTATTATCTTTGGAGGTTTATTTTTCCTATAAAAAGGGTTGGATTTCCACAAATCCAACATCACGCTATACCGTCGATCAGGGTTTACACACGCAGCAGCCGCAGCATACTCCAAGTTGGGAGTTGTCGAAGAACCTTTTTGAAGGTTGAAGGAAGGTTGAAGATCATAGCTTTTTATAGCTTTTTGAAGGGTTTTGTAAGATTGTCTTCAATTCCTTTCCTTGTTATCTTGTCTTGTTGGATTGCTATCCAAGAAACGCTTTTGTTGTGATATTTGATTCAGTTATTGAAGTCTTTTCATTAAATTCTTCTTTGTTCAAATATTCGCCTTCTTCCCATATATTTTAATACTTTCATTATGATGATGAGTGGCTAATTTCCTTGTGTGATTCTAGGGTGATTGGCTGAAGGTTGTGGGAAAAATAATGATAGAATAATCTTAGATTCCAGTAGGATCCTGAAAGTTCGAGTCTTTAACCTTAACCCTAAGCATCTCGTTCGGTTGATGAACATCTCGGCCGGGGTGGAATTCTTCTGACCGAGGTGACTTATCCGACCTAAAACAGAAAGTTAAGTGTTAGAGTTTGCTAAATCCTATTCTTATTTCACCTTCCTGGTTCAATGCAAGCTTAGGATGAGACTTACCCGGTAATTCCTTAGTTTGTCTACCAACGATCATAAGTGTAGGTAATAAAGGTTTATCCTTTATTGGGGTTTTGAGTGTGCTTCCATCCCATCTTTGTGAGTTAGCCTGAGACTTACCCGGTAAAGGTTGATTCTATTCCCTTAGATGGTGTGTTAGTTTGAGGTTATAGTTCTTTATCTTGATTCCTTGAGACTTACCCGGTAATAGGAGTTACGGTTTAGGATTAGTGTGTAGTGAGACTTACCCGGTGATCTACTCCACTTTATCAACACCTTCCCCACGCAAAAATCTCAGCTTTGTCCGCTTATCTATAGATCTTGAGTTGGAACTACAACTAGATGCTTTAATCCCTAGAATTGCATGTTTGCTTATTTGACATCTTATTCATCTTTGATTGTGTTAATAGCTCTTGTGGTTAGAATTAACGTAGCATACCGTGTTGACTTTGTTTCACCAAGTCCCTGTGATCGACCCCTGGAATTTTCTTGCTTTTACTACGATTGACCCGTACATTGCGGGTTCGCATCCTTGTTTTAAGCTTAAGTCTAAGGGAATAGAATCAACCTTTACCGGGTAAGTCTCAGGCTAACTCACAAAGATGGGATGGAAGCACACTCAAACCCCAATAAAGGACAAACCTTTATTACCTACACTTATGATCGTTGGTACACAAACTAAGGAATTACCGGTGGTCCGAGCTTGATAGCATGAATTATAGTCTATATTTTAGGGTTTGTTTGGACGTTTTATCTTTCATAATCTGCATGTTTGTATGTACATTATGTGATTTTACTACCATTTCATCTACCTTTGCGAGAATCGAGGTCTACACCTAGTTTCGTTGTAATTGCAGGTAATATGGTACGTTTTGCATCGAAAAGGAGCAAAAGGAGCTATGGAGTCATTTGGAGCTACATTGAGGAGCAAAAAGGAATCCTTCAGGAAGCATAGCCATGGATTAAAGATTTACTTTGGACCAGTTTTGAGAGATTCTACACTCAGTTATGAATCACCTCGGTTGCCCAGAGATTCATCTCGACCGAGGCGATCCAGAGACGCCGACTCGACCGAGGCGAACACCTAGGACGCGGCGAGAATATTTTATTCTTGGCTGAGATCTTTTAAAATTGGAAAGTGATCTTATATTTTTGGGCTGAGTTTCTAGAAGGAAGGAGATATGCAGAATCATATATTTTACCTATATTTATGGGATAATATCTTTTTAAGATATTTTATCTTTGGAAGATAATTCTCCTATATAAAGGGTTGGATTTTCTACAATTCACCCATCTTCGGATCATCGGCATCCGCTTACAGCTGGGAACCTCGCATACACGCGCAGCAGCCGCATCCTACTCCAATTTGGGAGAGAGTTGAAGAACCTTTTTGAAGGTTGAAGGAAGATTTGAAGACTATAGCTTTATAGCTTTGTGAAGGGTTTTGTAAGATTCCTTTAGATTCCCTTCATTGTTGTTGGTCTTGTTGGATTTTAATCCAAGGAACGCTTGTTGTTTGATAATTGATTCAGTTATTGAAGTGTTTTCATTAAGTTCTTCTTTGTTCAAATATTCTCCTTCTTCCCATATATTTAATACTTTCATTATGATGATGAGTGGCTAATTTCCTTGTGTGATTCTAGGGTGATTGGCTGAAGGTTGTGGGAAAAACAATGATAGAATAATCTTAGATTCCAGTAGGATCCTGAAAGTTCGAGTCTTTAACTTTAACCCTAAGCATCTCGTTCGGTTGATGAACATCTCGGCCGGGGTGGAATTCTTCTGACCGAGGTGACTTATCCGACCTAAAACAGAAAGTTAAGTGTTAGAGTTTGCTAAATCCTATTCTTATTTCACCTTCCTGGTTCAATGCAAGCTTAGGATGAGACTTACCCGGTAATTCCTTAGTTTGTCTACCAACGATCATAAGTATAGGTAATAAAGGTTTATCCTTTATTGGGGTTTTGAGTGTGCTTCCATCCCATCTTTGTGAGTTAGCCTGAGACTTACCCGGTAAAGGTTGATTCTATTCCCTTAGATGGTGTGTTAGTTTGAGGTTATAGTTCTTTATCTTGATTCCTTGAGACTTACCCGGTAATAGGAGTTACGGTTTAGGATTAGTGTGTAGTGAGACTTACCCGGTGATCTACTCCACTTTAGAAACACCTTCCCCATGCAAAAATCTCAGCTTTGTCCGCTTATCTATAGATCTTGAGTTGGAACCACAACTAGATGCTTTAATCCCTAGAATTGCATGTTTGCTTTATTTGACATCTTATTCATCTTTGATTGTGTTAATAGCTCTTGTGGTTAGAATTAACGTAGCATACCGTGTTGACTTTGTTTCACCAAGTCCCTGTGATCGACCCCTGGAATTTTCTTGCTTTTACTACGATTGACCCGTACATTGCGGGTTCGCATCCTTGTTTTAAGCTTAAGTCTAGGGTTATAAATTTAAAGCTTGCACACACCGTTTGGAGCGAACAAGTTTTTGGCGCCGTTGCCGGGGACAGTTCTGATATGTTTAAGTTGCTAAATGCTTTGTTTAAGTTGCTAAATACTTACAGGTTATTTGACTGAGAAAAACGTCGAAACCGAAAAAAAAACAAAATGGTTTTAAAAAAATTTTTGACCTCGACCGGGACAGTTCTGGCAAAACGAGGTGTTTCACCTCGGTTGAACCAAGAACACCTCGACCGAGGTGGGCGTAACAGAGAGTTTTCGAAAACGATTTTTGTGTTACTTATCTGGATATGATCTCAGTGAAGATTTTGTTTACCGACTGGATTTAAATTCTTTATATGTTTGAAATGTTTTATGATATGTTTAAGTTGCTAAATGCTTTGTTTAAAATTATTGGCATGTTTAATACTTTATTTTTATCCAAATTATGTTGAATTTGAAGGTTGACACCGCAGCATAAGTTCTCTCACGTTCTTCTTGGAAAGACCAAGGCAATTCATTCTTCTTCTTCTTCTTCTTCTTGATCATGCTTAGCCCCTCATATACATATTGCCTCCCTTTACCTATCCGGGAATTTGGAAGCAAGCGAAGTGGTGAAAGCAAGTCAAAAGTTGAGAAGTGGCTGGAAGTGAAAGTGTTAGAAAGCAATAATAGGTTTGGGGAAGTCAATCTTGATGATGAGTAACTCGGCACCATTCACATAGCCGGGTGTTTGTGTCTTGCCAAAGTCGGATTGAGCGATATTCCTAACGGGTTATGGTATGTGCATCAAGGGTTTGAGGCATCTCGAGAAATTGATGATTGCAGATTTCCTAGGCTTCGGTTATTGTGCACCTCTATCCATGCATCCCAAAAAGTAAAGTAAAAAGAAAAAAGTGCGAAATAAGCAAAGCTTATTGGTGGAAGATGTTGCAAGTCAAAGTGAAAGTGAAGTTCATCCTTTTCCCGGATTCTAGCACCACATTACCTTACATACATCCCTACCCTACACGTTTCTTGACCTTTTCTTTTGAGAAGACCTTGAGACCTTGAGCTTGTTGATTGACTTAGCGGTTTAAATCGGATTATACATGATTAATTTTGATAATTATGATTTATTATGCATTCTATGATTTTATGCAAAGATGAACAACTTCTCTATATTTATGAAATGTTTTGATCATATTGAGTTTTTAATTCCAGGAAGTACTCTCTTAGAGTGATCTATGATAATTGCACGCCATAAAATGTTTTTGAAAGACTTTTTCATTGATTTTCTTGACTTATAATCCATTCTATCTTGTCTTTTATATGAGGAACTTGCTTGGGGACAAGCAAGGGCTAAGTATGGGGTATTTTGATAGCATGAATTATAGTCCATATTTTGGGGTTTGTTTGGACGTTTTATCTTTCATATTCTGCATGTTTGTATGTACATTATGTGATTTTACTACCATTTCATCTACCTTTGCGAGAATCGAGGTCTACACCTAGTTTCGTTGTAATTGCAGGTAATATAGTACGTTTTGCATCAAAAAGGAGCAAAAGAAGTCAAGAGTCATTTGGAGCTACATCCAGGAAGCACAGCCATGGATTGAAGATTCACTTTGGAGCTGATTCGAGAGATTTCACATTCTGTCGTGAGTCACCTCGGTTGACCAGAGGTTCACCTCGACCGAGGCGATCCAGAGACGCCGACTCGACCGAGGCGAATACCTAGGACGCGGCGAGAATATTTTATTCTTGGAAGAGATCTTTTAAGTTTGGAAAGTGATCTTATATTTTTGGGCTGAGCTTCTGGAAGGAAGGAGATATGCAGAATCATATATTTTACCTATATTTATGGGATAATATCTTCTTAAGATTTATTATCTTTGGAGGTTTATTTTTCCTATAAAAAGGGTTGGATTTCCACAAATCCAACATCACGCTATACCGTCGATCAGGGTTTACACACGCAGCAGCCGCAGCATACTCTAATTTGGGAGTTTTCGAAGAACCTTTTTGAAGGTTGAAGGAAGGTTGAAGATCATAGCTTTTTATAGCTTTTTGAAGGGTTTTGTAAGATTGTCTTCAATTCCTTTCCTTGTTATCTTGTCTTGTTGGATTGCTATCCAAGAAACGCTTTTGTTGTGATATTTGATTCAGTTATTGAAGTCTTTTCATTAAATTCTTCTTTGTTCAAATATTCGCCTTCTTCCCATATATTTTAATACTTTCATTATGATGATGAGTGGCTAATTTCCTTGTGTGATTCTAGGGTGATTGGCTGAAGGTTGTGGGAAAAATAATGATAGAATAATCTTAGATTCCAGTAGGATCCTGAAAGTTCGAGTCTTTAACCTTAACCCTAAGCATCTCGTTCGGTTGATGAACATCTCGGCCGGGGTGGAATTCTTCTGACCGAGGTGACTTATCCGACCTAAAACAGAAAGTTAAGTGTTAGAGTTTGCTAAATCCTATTCTTATTTCACCTTCCTGGTTCAATGCAAGCTTAGGATGAGACTTACCCGGTAATTCCTTAGTTTGTCTACCAACGATCATAAGTATAGGTAATAAAGGTTTATCCTTTATTGGGGTTTTGAGTGTGCTTCCATCCCATCTTTGTGAGTTAGCCTGAGACTTACCCGGTAAAGGTTGATTCTATTCCCTTAGATGGTGTGTTAGTTTGAGGTTATAGTTCTTTATCTTGATTCCTTGAGACTTACCCGGTAATAGGAGTTACGGTTTAGGATTAGTGTGTAGTGAGACTTACCCGGTGATCTACTCCACTTTATCAACACCTTCCCCACGCAAAAATCTCAGCTTTGTCCGCTTATCTATAGATCTTGAGTTGGAACTACAACTAGATGCTTTAATCCCTAGAATTGCATGTTTGCTTATTTGACATCTTATTCATCTTTGATTGTGTTAATAGCTCTTGTGGTTAGAATTAACGTAGCATACCGTGTTGACTTTGTTTCACCAAGTCCCTGTGATCGACCCCTGGAATTTTCTTGCTTTTACTACGATTGACCCGTACATTGCGGGTTCGCATCCTTGTTTTAAGCTTAAGTCTAGGGTTATAAATTTAAAGCTTGCACACACCGTTTGGAGCGAACACATATTTAAGGATTAAGCCTTGCGGGACAAAAAGGAGCAATAAAAGGAAGTTAGGACGCGGCCCAAAGTATTTTCTGATACCGTCGGACGCGGCCCAAAGTATTCTCTGATACCGTCTGACGCGCTAGAGTATCTTCTGATACCAGCGGATTCGACTTCTTTTCAGCCTAGATTTCTAGGGTTTTACCTTTAAACCCTAGATTTATCCCTACATATATTCGATAGCCTTCAACATTGAAGGACGGACGGTGACAGCCCCGGGACTTGGAGTCAAATTCTGCAAAGGGAGATTAGAGGAGGTCGCACTAGATAATCTTTACACGTTTTGGAGAAATCAACGATTCTTGGAGAGAGATCGAAGAGCTTTTGCCGGAAAGTCATTCTTGATCTTTGATTGTGAGATTTCTTTATTCCATTGAATTGTTGTGGTTTGTGAGCACGACATTGAGTTGTTTGAGAGATATATTGAACAGAATTGACGATTGTTTTACAGATTTGAAAGTTATTGAATTTTTCATTCAAGATTTGGTTTCTTTGCGATATCTTCTTCAATAATTAATTCGATTCGATTTTGAAAATGGTTGGCTAAAAACCTTGTGATTCTGGGGAGAATAGTTGATGATTAAGGCTTAGATGATGATAGACTGAACTCATTCAAACATTAGGACCCTGAGAATTTAGGTTTTAGTTTTGCGACAAACAGGAAAATCGGACTGTTCTTGAGAAAAATCGGCCGATTTTTCATATGAACAGCACGATTTTCTCTTCTGACGAACTTTAATTGAATTAATCTTTAATCAAAACTAATCCTTGCCTAAATCCCAATATTGGTTAACCTTATTAACTTTTAATAGAGTGTATGAAGAGACTTCAAACTCGATTCTACATTTAATAGATTAAGGTTATAAGATTTGGGTAATAAAGAGACTCAACATCCTTTATTAAGATTTTAAGTGTGCTTTCTCATCTTTACTTTGGAGAGTCATATCTTGGAGTTTTAGATAGTTAGTTTGAACATAATTCTTGTCTTTAGATCTTTCTATATTGCAGCCTCAACAACCCTTATAGAGAGAACCTATAGATTAGTCATATAGGTTTCGGAACTTCATCGTACGAATCCTACCTTTGAACATTTAATCTTGGCAATATAAATTATGTCCTATATCTATAGAAGTGTCTTGAATTGAAAGCCTGAATCGGATACTTGAATCCTTGGAATCATTTCACTCTTATTTGATCACAAAAGCTTTCCACACTTTTTGCTAGATAATTGAAATCAGAATTTTTCTCACCAAATCCCTGAGTTCGACTCTGGAATTCTTACCTTTCTACAGCCGATCCGTACACTGCGGGTTCGCTTTGCTTTTGAGTTCTAGATATAAATTTAAGACTTTGACGCACACCTTTTTGAGCGAACAAGTTTTTGGCATGAATAAAAGGTATGCAAAATTCCTCTATATGCAAGGTAAATAGAGATAATGTGCTGCAATATGCATGAATATGATGATACATAATTTATGCTTTCAAGGAAGAAAAGGGAATTTGTTCATCTTATAGTCATCATTGATACATGCTTTACCTCTTTTATGTCTTGAAATATCACTTTGAGAGCGATCCATTGAAAAGGAGCACTACCAAAAAGAAAAGTTTTTGAGTTTTCAACCTTGAAGGGGAGTCAATTTCTCCAAAGGGAGACTAGAGGGAGTCAATTTCTCCAAAGGGAGACTAGAGGGAGTCAAATTCTCTAAAGGAAGATTTAGAAGGACGGTGACAGCCCCAGGATTTGGATCCCCGACGTTAGAGGAGGTCGCATCAGATAATCTTTACACGTTTTGGAGAAATCAAGGATTCTTGGAGAGAGATTGAAGAGCTTTTGTCGGAAAGTCATTCTTGATCTTTGATTGTGAGATTTCTTTATTCCATTGCCTTGTTGTGGTTTGTGAGCACGACATTGAGTTGTTTGAGAGATATATTGAACAGATTTGACGATTGTTTTACAGATTTGAAAGTTATTGAATTTTTCATTCAAGATTTGGTTTCTTTGCGATATCTTCTTCAATAATTAATTTGATTCGATTTTGAAAATGGTTGGCTAAAAACTTTGTGATTCTGGGGAGAATAGTTGATGATTAAGGCTTAGATGATGATAGACTGAACTCATTCAAACATTAGGACCCTGAGAATTTAGATCTTAGTTTTGCGACGAACAGGAAAATCGGACTGTTCTTGAGAAAAATCGGCCGATTTTTCGTATGAACAGCACGATTTATTCTTCTGACGAACTTTAATTGAATTAATCTTTAATCAAAACTAATCCTTGCCTAAACCCCGATCTTGATTAACCTTCTTACCCTCTAATTGAATGCACTTCAAACATGTCTTTAGATTCCTTGGAAGAAGTTTATAGCTTTTATAGCTTTGTGAAGGGTTTTGTAAGATTCCTTTAGATTCCCTTCATTGTTGTTGGTCTTGTTGGATTTTAATCCAAGGAACGCTTGTTGTTTGATAATTGATTCAGTTATTGAAGCCTTTCTCTTAAGGTTTTCTTGTTCAATTATTCTCTTTCTTCCCATATATTTGATTGTTACTTTTATGATGATGAGTGGCTAATTTCCTTGTGTGATTCTAGGGTGATTGGCTGAAGGTTGTGGGAAAAACAATGATAGAATAATCTTAATCACAGTAGGACCCTGAAAGTTCGAGTCTTTATCCTTAACCCTAAAGCATCTCGCTCAGTCGATGAACATCTCGGCCGGGGTGGAATTCTTCTGACCGAGGTGACTTATCTGATCCGAAACTGAGAGTTTAGTGTTAGAGTTTGCCAAATCCTATTCTTATTACACCTTTCCTGGTTCAATGCAAGCCTAGGATGAGACTTACCCGGTAATTCCTTTGTTTGTTTACCAAAGATCATAAGTGATAGGTAATAAAGGTTTATCCTTTATTGGGGTTTGAGTGTGCTTTCATTCCATCTTTGTGAGTTAGCTTGAGACTTACCCGGTAAAGGTTGATTCTATTCCCTTAGTTGGAGTGTTAGTTTGAGGTTATAGTTCTTTTCCTTAATTCCTTGAGACTTACCCGGCAATAGGAGTTACGGTTTGGGATTGAGAGTAGTGAGACTTACCCGGTGATCTATTCCACTTTAGAAACACCTTCCCTATGGAAAATCTCAGCTTTGTCCGCTTATCTTGAGATTTTGAGTTGGAACCACAACTAGATGCTTTAATCCCTAGAATTGCATATTTCCTTTATTGACTTTTTATCATCTTTGATTGTTTTAATTGCTTCGTGGTTAGTAATTACATAGCTTACCTATTCCGACTTTGTTTCACTAAGTCCCTATTAGCATGAAATATTGTGATATTCTAGGCACGTTTTCTAAGTGTATTTGATCCCTATTGATAGTCATTGATTGAGCATTGTTGCATTTGTGAGCTAGTTTGCCTATATTGTCGATATGGATGTCTACACAAGCTTTATGTTGATTATAGGTGATTGAGAGCCATTTCCGAACGGAATTGAGCAAAGATGAAGTTGTTTGACATGTCCATGGATTGAGGGCATTCTTAGGAGCAAAAGGAGTGCCAACTTGAGGAATGCACGAGGCTAAGGAAGAATCACGTTCTTGCCCTAAACCACGCTCTAAAATACGGCCGTACTACATTCCACGTTCAAGTCCACGGCCGTGGAACCATGGTTAGAAAACGTTGTTCATTCCACTAACTTCTACGGTCGTGGAATCATTGGTTCAAACCGTGTTGATTTCCACGCTCTAAATTACGGTCGTGGAACCTTCCACGACCGTGATCTTGGCGATCCTTTTCGCCACACTTTAAGCCACGATCTTTTAAAAGATTGGGCCGGGCCGAAAGTTTATCATACACTATAAAAAGACGGACGAAGAGAGATTCCGTAACCTTCGCTTACGCATAGACGCATCTTACGCTTACGCTTGAAATTGCCCTAATTTCGCATTTGGCGGAGATTGGTTTGAGAGATTTTGGCGCATTGCTATTGAGATTTCCGGATTGACGGAAGATCGAAGATTCGGAAGATTGTTCGCAAGAAGATTTCTCTTCTTGTTTAGGTTTGATTTAGAAGACGGATTGACATCCCGTTCTTCCTTCTTATCTAAGATTGTGTTTGTTTGTTCTATTCCGAATCTAGTGACGATAATTGTTCTTGATTGTGACTTTGAGATTGGTTTGAAGTTTATTGAAAGTTTTCGGAAGTTTTCATCTTTCAATCTTTTAATCTTTGAATTTGATATCAATATGACTATTGTTGGCTAAAAACCCTTAACAATTCTAAGGTGAAGGATTGATAGTTGTGGCTTAGATGATGATAGATCGATCATAAATAGATTGGACCCTGAGAGTTAGAGAGAATCGCCGACAAACCCTAAATTACGACCTGTTCTTGAGTCCACGGCCGTGGAACCTCAAGAACTAACCGTGATTTCTCTTAAGTTTACGAACTTTCTTTTACTTTAATCCAAAGTTAAAGATTTGCTTTAACTTAGTCTTGGCTTGCCTTCTCTAGGTGGTAGTGAAGCCTCAACAACCTCTACCTCGATTGTGGATGTCATAACCTTAATCGACTTAGTTAGTCTTGATCCTTAGATTACAAGTTTGGGTATTTGACATTAATTCTTGCCTTTAGACCCTTTCTATATTGAAGCCTCAACAACCTGTATAGAGAGTGTCTTGTAGGTGAGTCATATAAGGTTTTTGGAACTTCACCGTACGATTACCTTACATTAGCATACCTTTGCATACCTTAACTCTGTCCTTACACCATTAGTATATCTTGAATCGATTGCCACAGCTGGATACTTGGATATTTAGGATTGTTGTTTTCCCAATAATTCGAAAAGCTCTTACATTTACTTGCTTGATAATCTGAAATTGAATTTGTTCCCCCCAAATCCCTGTGTTCGATACTTTGGAATTCTTGCTTAACTATATCGATCCGTACACTGCGGGTTCGCTTGCTTGATTCTAGTTTTATAAATTTAAAGCTTATTTGCACGCACGCTAAGTGGCGAACAAGTTTTTGGCGCCGTTGCCGGGGATTTGGTCTAGGCCGAATTCGGTTTTCGGTTGTCAAGCTTGGGAGCTTCTCCCTTGTTGTTTGATATCCTTTTGAGTGCATGCGCAGGTCTAGGAACACCGAAGACCTCTTACCTCTTGATCAAGAGCTTGAGAGGACTCTAAGGAAAAAGCGTAAGGAAAAGAAGATGGCTGAAGAACACGAACGTGATCTTCAAGCGGAGTTGGTGGAGAAAGAAGCTCAAGTCCAATGGAATGAGAATATTCGCCGGGATGAAATGGATCGTCATCAATCTCAAGTTAACGATCTAAAAGATATGATGTTCCAGATGAGGATAGAACTAAGCAACCTTAAGAATAAGGGGAGCAAGAAATCCTCAAGATGGGCATCAAGATCAAGAAGAAGAAGTCATTCATCCGCTGATGATAGCGATTCCTCCATGCCACCACTAGAGGAAATTGATCCCACGATCAATGTGAATCCTTTCCATCCACGGGGAGCTGCTAATCGCCGCATTCCACCTAGGAATGCGAGGATCGAACGTGTAGATGATGAGCCAAGAACTCTTGGCCAAAGAATGGATACAACACAACAACCGCGCCGTTTGGGCGTGAATTTTGATGCTGATGATGTACAAGGGTTTAGCTTCAACCCTCAAGTTATTACTCTTGTTCGCCAAAACCAATTTGGCGGGACAAGCGCTGAATCTCCACAACAACACTTGCAAAACATTGAGTGTATGATGGAGACAATAAGGCCGAAGAATGCTACTACCAACAACTATAAGCTCAAGCCTTTCTTCTTCTCCTTGAAGGGGAAAGCGTTGTCTTGGTACCAAGCTCTTCCTAGTGGGAAACTAGACACGTGGGAAGACCTTTCTGCGGAGTTTCTCACCAAATTCTTTCCTCCATCCAAAACGGCGGAACTTAGAGGTAAGATCAATGCATTTTCCATGAGATCTAACGAAATTTTGTTTCAATCTTGGGAAAGGTTTCAGGATTTGCTTTTGGATTGCCCTCATCATGGCATATCCAAACTTGCCTTGCTGGAAATATACTATAAGGGGCTGGATGTGGAGACACAATTCAAGCTCCAATCCCTCTCATGTGGTACATTCATGGACATGAGGGAAGATGACGCTTGGGACTTCATTGAGAAGCAAGCAAGAGTCATAGAGAAGTATTCCCACTAGAAAGTGGAGGGAAATCGTGTGGAGCAAGGAGCAAAGCTCACACATGAAGCTCAAAATCAGATTTTCTCCCTCAACAATGAGATCAAAGAGTTAAAGGAGGCTATCAAGACCAACTTTCCAAAACAACAAGGAAAGGATATTGGCTATTTGGGCAACAACAACAATGGCGGTGATAACACAAACCGCAACAACAACAACAATAACCGGAACAACAACCGGAACAATTGGAATGGAAACAACAACAACCGGAACAACAATTGGAACAACAACAGGGGTTCAAGCAACAACAATTGGCGCTCCAATCAACAAAATTCCGGTAACTCTTATCCTTCCAATTCTAATTCACTAACTCCACCTTCCTCTTCCTCTACTCCTTTGAAAAGCCAGGGGCAATCATCTAATGGAGGAAATACTTCGGGGAAGGAGAAGCCCGATCCCATGTTGGAAACAATCTTGGGAAAGCTACAAGGGTTGGAGAACCGCATCATTAAGGTTGATGATCAAATTTCTAAGGTTGATAAAGCTCAAAAGGTTTTAGAAAACCAAATGTTCAGCCAAGCGGGGGAAGTTCCTAGGAATCAAGGGAAACTTCCAGGAAAGACGGAGGACAACCCTAAGGGAAGGGTTATGGCAACCTAAGTTTGTTGAAGTCCCCGTAGAGAAAGAAAAGGAGAAGGGAAAGGAGAAGGAAGATGTCTACGTTCCTCCTCCAGCTTACAAACCTCCCCTACCATTCCCTCAATCTAGAGCGAGAGCGCGCCTAGATAAACAATTTGGTAAGTTCATAGAACTCATGAGTAAGCTGCACATTAATATACCTTTCATTGATGCTTTTGTAGGTATGCCGGCTTACGGAAAGTTCTTAAAGGAAATCCTCTCTAACAAGCGAAAGCTTGAGGATTTCGGTGAGGTTAAGATGAGTTCGGATTCTTCGGATCTCATCAAGACCATGAAGGAGAAAATGCCCCCAAAGCTGAAGGATCCGGGGTTGTTTTGCATTCCCATAGGAGTGGGAGATGTCACATACGATGCGTTATGTGACTTGGGAGCAAGTGTGAGCATCATACCACTTGCATTATGTAGGAAGATCGGTTTAGGCGACCCTAAACCGGTGAAGATGACGTTGTACATGGCGGATCGATCCATTACTCGCCCCGTCGGTATTGTAGAAGACGTCCCGGTCAAGCTAGGTAAATTCTTTGTTCCCATTGATTTTGTCGTGCTTGACATTCCCGCAGATAGTCCGGTCCCGATCATACTCGGAAGACCGTTTCTTGCAACTTCCGGCTGCATAGTCGATTGCAAGAATGGTAGACTCGCTTTTGATATAGGAGAAGAGAAGGTAGAGTTCGTTCTTTCCACTCTAGTGAAGGAGCCAATCTTTGATGAGGATATATTCAATATCCAAGATGAAGAAGGGTTGTCTAGGGAGGAGGTAAGTGCTATTCTCTTCAACGATCCTTTACAAAAGGTTATCACTATGAGTCTAACAAATGTAGGGGAAGAAGAGGAGTGCAATGAGGCAATTGAAGCCTTAGAAGCACAAGAAGAGATGTATGAAGTGGAGTTTGAAAAACTCCACGATGAGGCAGAAAACGTTAGAATCCACGGCCATACACTATATTCCACGGCCGTGGATTTCACAAACAAAACCGTGTCCCACTCCAGAGAGTTATACGGTCGTGGAGAAAATGGAATAACCGTATTCCCCTTCCACGCCCTAAACCACGGCCGTGGAGGACATAGGGAAACCGTAATTTTGGCCGTGGAAAGGGGTGATCGAGACACTTCTTCAACTTCCTTTGATTCTTCTCCCACACATTCAACACCCTTAGAAACTTCTAAGGAGACATCGGATGCTCCTCAAGGATCATTGGAAGCTCCGAAAGCGATGGAACTAAAACCACTTCCTACTCATCTAAGGTACGCTTTTCTAGGACCTAATTCTACCTTTCCGTTTATTATTAGTTCCGATCTAAGCATAGATGAACATAATCAGCTCATGATTGTCCTTAGGAAACATAGGAAAGCTTTAGGCTATACTATTGAGGACTTAGTAGGAATTAAACCCTCCCTATGCATGCATAAGATACTAATGGAGGAAGATTTTAGAACTTCAAGACAATCTCAAAGGCGGTTAAATCCGACCATGAAGGAGGTTGTCAAGAAGGAAATTCTTAAACTTCTTGATGCAGGTATCATCTACCCTATCTCCGATAGTAAGTGGGTGAGTCCGGTTCAAGTAGTTCCGAAGAAAGGAGGAATGACGGTCGTCACCAACAAGAACAACGAACTCATTCCTACCCGAACCGTAACGGGATGGCGGATGTGCATAGACTACCGCAAGCTTAACAACGAGACGAGGAAGGACCACTTCCCATTGCCATTCATCGATCAAATGCTTGAAAGGTTAGCACAACATTCACATTTTTGCTATCTTGACGGTTATAGTGGTTTCTTTCAGATTCCGATACACCCGGACGATCAGGAGAAGACCACATTCACGTGCCCATGGTGTACGTTTGCCTATAATAGAATGCCATTCGGGCTTTGCAACGCCCCAGCCACCTTTCAACGATGCATGATGGCCATCTTCTCCGAATACATTGAGGAAATCATGGAAGTCTTCATGGATGACTTCTCCGTATACGGTTCCTCTTTTAACGATTGCCTTTCTAACCTTTCTCTTGTTTTACAAAGGTGTGAAGACACTAACCTAGTTCTAAATTGGGAGAAGTGTCAATTTATGGTTAAGGAAGGAATTGTATTAGGTCACTTAATCTCTAATAGAGGGATAGAAGTAGATAAAGCTAAGATAGAGACCATAGAGAAGCTTCCTCCCCCAACTTCGGTGAAAGAGATAAGAAGTTTCCTAGGACATGTTGGATTTTATAGACGTTTCATTAAAGACTTCTCTAAAATATCAAAACCGCTCACTAATATATTGATGAAGGATGCAGTTTTTGAGTTTTCGCAGGAATGTTTGGATGTGTTTAACACAATTCGGCAAGCTCTAATTCCAGCACCTATTATCCAATCTCCGGATTGGACTCTTCCCTTTGAGGTTATGTGCGATGCTAGTGACGTAGCTATAGGAGCTGTTCTTGGACAACGAAAGGAAGGGCGAACCCATGCCATATACTATGCTAGCAAGACGCTAGATGAAGCGCAGCTCAATTACGCCACTACCGAGAAAGAGTTTTTAGCCATTGTTTTTGCTATTGACAAGTTTCGCTCTTATCTTGTAGGTGCAAAGGTGATTGTCTACACGGATCATGCTGCGATCCGGTACCTCCTTGCGAAGAAAGATGCGAAGCCAAGGCTAATTAGATGGATTCTTCTCCTACAAGAATTCGATCTAGAGATCCGCGACAAGAAAGGTTCAGAAAATTCTGTCGCGGATCACTTGAGTCACCTAACACATCTAGAGGACGACCATTTACCCATCGATGACTCCTTCCCGGACGAACACCTACACATTATAGAGGAGTGCATCGACGTGATCTCCAAAGGTAATGAACAATGGTTTGCTGATTTTGTTAACTATTTGGTTTGTCAGGAGATACCGCCCGGACTATCCTACGCACAAAGAAAGAAGTTCTTTAAGGATGTCCGGGAATACTTTTGGAATGAACCTCTCCTTTTTAAGAGAGGTCCAGATGGCATCATTCGGCGATGTGTGCCGGAAGATGAGATGCAAAGTGTCATCCGCCATTGTCATTCACTACCTTGTGGAGGACACGCTAGTTCGAACAAGACTAGCGCAAAGGTATTGCAATCTGGATTCTTTTGGCCTACTTTGTTTAGAGATGTGCAATCCTTTGTTTCTTGCTGCGATGCTTGTCAAAGAACAGGTAATATCTCTAGGAGGAATGAGATGCCTCTCAACAACATCCAAGAGGTGGAAATTTTCGATGTTTGGGGAGTTGACTTCATGGGACCGTTCCCATCCTCTTGTGGAAACCAATACATACTATTGGCGGTAGATTACGTTTCTAGATGGGTGGAAGCAATTGCCTCTCCCACCAATGATGCCATGGTGGTGGTCAAGTTCTTTAACAAGACCATTTTCCCACGATTTGGGACGCCAAGGACTATCATTACTGATGGAGGTTCTCACTTCATTGCCCGGCGCTTTGAAGCTCTTCTAGCTAAGTATGGGGTTACTCACAAGATCGCTACCCCTTATCATCCACAAACTAGTGGACAAGTTGAGATCTCAAATAGGGAGATCAAAGGAATCTTAGAGAAGACGGTTTCAAGGACTAGGAAGGATTGGTCTTTGAAGCTTGATGACGCATTGTGGGCGTACCGGACTGCGTACAAGACACCCATAGGAACCACACCATACAACCTCGTGTATGGAAAGTCTTGTCACTTACCGGTAGAGTTGGAGCACAAAGCGTTTTGGGCTATCAAGTGGTTAAATTTCAGCATGAAGGAAGCGGGAGAGAAGCGTCTCCTAGACCTTAATGAGCTGGACGAACTCCGCTTGAACGCTTATGAAAACGCTAAGATCTATAAGGAGAGAGCAAATCGTTGGCATGATAAGCATATCATTCCAAAGGACTTCAAAGAAGGAGATCAAGTTCTCCTATTCAATTCAAGGCTTCGTCTCTTTCCAGGTAAGCTTAAATCTCGTTGGACCGGACCTTTTCTAATTAAGCGTATTTTCCTCCATGGTGCAGTTGAAGTATGGGGTGAAGCGGGCGGAAGCTTTAAGGTGAACGGCCAACGACTCAAGAAGTATACGCCGGAACTCCAAGCTGAAGAGTTCGCGCCTACCGCACTCGAATAAGTGCGAGATTGGTCTAGCTACGGACCTTAAACAAAGCGCTTCTTGGGAGGCAACCCAAGGTATTGCATTTTTGTTTTTGCTTTCGATTCATAGTTTAGCTTAGTTTAGACGTTTTTGCTTTATTTTGCCTTCGATTCCTTCCGGTATGTTCGTGTTTTTGGATGTAGGAACGATGGAAAAGGAAAAGGGAAGGGTAATGTTGAAGAAAAGTGACGAAACTTGCACTTTGGAGCTTTACAGAGAGTTCCACGGCCTAAACCACGGTCGTGACAGCTACAGTGACCGTAATTTCCAAAAGCCTTTGAAAAATCACCAAAACCACGGTTCCATACATTTCCACGGCCGTGGAACCCCCCCGACAGACCGTGATTTTCAAAATTTTGCCTGTCACTATATAAACCACGTTCTTCACAAAAACCACTTCATAAAACCACTTCCACGACCCAAAATCGCCGATTCCACGCCCTTCCTCCCAAATCTCCGTTTGTTAATCGTTTTCAACGATTCTTCTTTCCAAATTGAAGCAAATTCGACCACCAACAAGATCCAAGCGACGAATCGAGCGGCAATTCACCAAGGAACGCACAATTCGGATTTTAAAATCCGAAACCTAGGTTTTTTCCCCTCTTCTTGATCTTTGTCAATTTGGGTTCGTTTTTGCTAGAAATTATAGGAGAACTACTTGAAACTGGAAGGAATTAGACTAGGGCTGCCTGATTGCTGAGTTTGAGTGTTGTTTGCTGAGATTTGCGAAAAAACCAGACGAACCACGGTACCTGGCAGTTCCACGGCCGTGGAATCATCAAGAACAGGCCGTAATTTTGAACAGTGATGGATTTTGTGAGAAGAGTTTCAGGGAGAATTAAGGAGAAGAAGAATGAGCAGAACAAAAAGAGGAAGGGTAACCCCTCTTGCTCTTCATCCTCTAGAGCACCACCACCTTCCTCCCCTTCACCTCCATCCTCACCTTCATCACCCGCACCTCCTAGCCCTAGAGTACCGACCATTCATGAGAATCACATCGATGCACTCGAGAGGATCCAGGAGAGGGTTGTGATTGGACCTAGATACCTATTGTTAGAAGATCTAGCTCCTCTTAACATCATAGAGGACCTTACTTGGCTCTTGGATAGAGCCGGACTAGTTGTCTTCTCGGCTATCCGAGAAGACGCTTATGAGGAGATTACGAGAGAGGTTGTGACGTCGTTTGAGCACAGCCATGTAGATAGGACCGTTTCTTTCCGCCTTATGGAAAGAAAATATGATTTTACCATCCGTGAGTTTGGAACCTTCTTTGGGTTCCAAGAGACCTTCAACGGTCGTTTCCCTAGTGGCGTTTATGCCAAAGACTTTTGGGAGGAAGTTGCTATGATCTACGCCAGCGAGGACCGCTGGCAACCTGTTGACACACAGGCTAAGTTGATGTACCACTTAGCCTTGAAGATTGCTCACCGTGTTCTTTCGGAGTGTCTCTTCCCTCGGACGGAGACGCCCCAAAAGATCAAGACGGATGAGCTCTTTCTGCTATACTCTATCCTCTATGGGCGCCGAGCTGACTGTGTCACCCTCATAGCTGCTACTATGATCAAGCTTAAGAACAAGAGGAAGGGCAACATTGGATGCGGTGGGATAGTTACCCACCTTGCTAGGAGTTTGGGAGTTGATTTTTCTGCATGTACCCGCATACCAGCCGTACCCTTAGGACTTCATGCCTTCATGACTAGAGGTCTCATCTTCCCCACACATAGAGGTCTGCCTTATGCGGCCATGCCTTGGGAGAGCAGGACGGGTAGAGGTATTGAGTGGCTACAGGAATACTCCATTATGGCTGGACGCCATAATTAGAAGGAGACGTTCGCTGCTATGCATGCGAACAGGATTGCAGCTCCTCCGTATGTCCCACCACCACCCGTAGTTGAGGAGGAGGATATGAGAGAGCAGTATGAGGGTGGAGGAGGAGCAGAGCAGGAGTTTGGCACGTTTCCGGATCAGCCGGATGCGGCCCCCGATGTGCCTAGATGTTCTCCACGTCCAGCTAGAGCTTCAGGCTCGTCTTCTCGCCGCGCCAGCGTGAGTGAGAGACCCACATGGATGGATACGCCTCCTGCATGGTATGGAGCTCCACCTCCATGGTCCGCACAGCAGTCATCAGCACCAGCACCAGCAGACGCGCCAGGATGGTACAGTCAGGCTCCGGGATGGTATGAGCAGATGCCGGATTGGGCTACTGGCCTTTTAGAGAGAGTGGGAGCATTGGAGATTCGAGCCGATGCTAGAGACGGACGCATGGACGACCTTGATCACATGATGAGAGACGTCTACCGCCAGCAGTTTGGGCGGCACTACGACTCCAGCATCTCTCCATTCCCGCCTCCACCGGTGCCACAGTGATGATTTGCATGACCGTTAGCTTTAGCCGCTCCACCGCCATTTTGTGAGTTTTTTTCTTTCTTTCTTTTCTTTTCTTTCTTTTATTTGAACATTAGGGACAATGTTTGTTCCAAGTATGGGGTGGGGTGTGACTAAAAGTTTGTAATAACTCTTACTCACTATGTTTGCTTCTATCGAGACTATCTTGCATGTTTATTATATTGTTGCACGTTTCATTATTGCATTGCATGAAAAAGAGCTTGAAAAACCCATAAAAATTGAAAAATTTTGAAAATTTTGTGCTTCTAAGGAATTGAGATGATTTCTATGATAATCGATACTTGTGAATTGAGTTTGATGACAATTGCACGCTTAAACGATTAGTGAATTGAAAAGAAATTGAATGTGTTGATTATGCCTCTTTTACAAGTTTCATAATGTGATGAATGTTACCTAAATCATGTTGAGAAATTGAAGTTGAAATCACATTATAAGTTCTTATGCTTCTTGTTGAGATGATTAAGGCAATTCGATTTTTTCTTTCTTCTTTCTTTGATCATTTAGCCCCTCATGGAAATTATGGCCTCCTTTACCTATCCGGGAATTTGGAGGAGTTGATTGAATTTGGCATGTTTGATGTGGGAGGGCCTCGAAAGCAATTATTTGCAATCAAAAGAATAGAAAGAAATTGTAGGTTTGGGGAAGTCAATCATGACGATGAGTAACTCGGCACCATTCACATAGCCGGGTGTTTGTGTCTTCCCATAGTCGGATTGAGCGATAATCCTAGCGGATTATGGTATGTGCGCTAAGGGTTTGAGGCATCTCATAAAAATTGAGAAACGCCAATCTCCTAGGCTTCGGTTTTTGTGCACCTCTATCCATAACTCCAAAAGTAAAGTCGAAAAATGAAAGGAAGAGAGCGAAGCTCTAAGTTGAAGGTATGCGGAAACCGCAAGAGAAAAAGAAAAGAGTAGTTGTCCACTTTCCCGGATTCATGCACCACATTCCCTAAAAGTTTCCTTCCCTTTCCACATTCTAGACCTTTTTCTTTGAAAGTCCTTAAGATCAAAAGAATGTTATATGACATGGTGATCTAAATTGAAGTTTCTTATGATTGATTTTGATAATGTTTGAAGGTTATGATGTTTTTATGGAAGTTTGATTAATTCATGATTTTTCTTTACCCTTTACTCTTTGATTAAGTGTATGAAAGTCTTATAAACGATTGAAGCAAGATTTGAGAATGATCTATTGTTTAGAAGGCACATTCATCCAAAAGAAGTATTGCTTTGAGAAGGTACACATATTTCATCCTAACTCTTGTTTTAAAGCTTTTTGAAAGACCTTGCTTAGGGACAAGCAAGTGGCAAGTATGGGGTTATTTGTTAGCATGAAATATTGTGATATTCTAGGCACGTTTTCTAAGTGTATTTGATCCATATTGATAGTCATTGATTGAGCATTGTTGCATTTGTGAGCTAGTTTGCCTATATTGTCGATATGGATGTCTACACAAGCTTTATGTTGATTATAGGTGATTGAGAGCCATTTCCGAACGGAATTGAGCAAAGATGAAGTTGTTTGACATGTCCATGGATTGAGGGCATTCTTAGGAGCAAAAGGAGTGCCAACTTGAGGAATGCACGAGGCTAAGGAAGAATCACGTTCTTGCCCTAAACCACACTCTAAAATACGGCCGTACTACATTCCACGTTCAAGTCCACGGCCGTGGAACCATGGTTAGGAAACGTGGTTCATTCCAGTAACTTCTACGGTCGTGGAATCATTGGTTCAAACCGTGTTGATTTCCACGCTCTAAATTACGGTCGTGGAACCTTCCACGACTGTGATCTTGGCGATCCTTTTCGCCACACTTTAAGCCACGATCTTTTAAAAGATTGGGCCGGGCCGAAAGTTTATCATACACCATAAAAAGACAGACGAAGAGAGATTCCGTCACCTTCGTTTACGCATAGACGCATCTTACGCTTACGCTTGGAATTGCCCTAATTTCGCATTTGGCGGAGATTGGTTTGAGAGATTTTGGCGCATTGCTATTGAGATTTCCGGATTGACGGAAGATCTAAGATTCGGAAGATTGTTCGCAAGAAGATTTCTCTTCTTGTTTAGGTTTGATTTAGAAGACGGATTGACATCCCGTTCTTCCTTCTTATCTAAGATTGTGTTTGTTTGTTCTATTCCGAATCTAGTGACGATAATTGTACTTGATTGTGACTTTGAGATTGGTTTAAAGTTTATTGAAAGTTTTCGGAAGTTTTCATCTTTCAATCTTTTAATCTTTGAATTTGATATCAATATGACTATTGTTGGCTAAAAACCCTTAACAATTCTAAGGTGAAGGGTTGATAGTTGTGGCTTAGATGATGATAGATCGATCGTAAATAGATTGGACCCTAAGAGTTAGAGAGAATCGCCGACGAACCCTAAATTACGGCCTGTTCTTGAGTCCACGGCCGTGGAACCTCAAGAACTAACCGTGATTTCTCTTAAGTTTACGAACTTGCTTTTACTTTAATCCAAAGTTAAAGATTTTCTTTAACTTAGTCTTGGCTTGCCTTCTCTAGGTGGTAGTGAAGCCTCAACAACCTCTACCTCGATTGTGGATGTCATAACCTTAATCGACTTAGTTAGTCTTGATCCTTGGATTACAAGTTTGGGTATTTGACATTAATTCTTGCCTTTAGACCCTTTCTATATTGAAGCCTCAACAACCTGTATAGAGAGTGTCTTGTAGGTGAGTCATATAAGGTTTTTGGAACTTCACCGTACGATTACCTTACATTAGCATACCTTTGCATACCTTAACTCTGTCCTTACACCATTAGTATATCTTGAATCGATTGCCACAGCTGGATACTTGGATCTTTAGGATTGTTGTTTTCCCAATAATTCGAAAAGCTCTTACATTTACTTGCTTGATAATCTGAAATTGAATTTGTTCCCCCCAAATCCCTGTGTTCGATACTGTGGAATTCTTGCTTAACTATATCGATCCGTACACTGCGGGTTTGCTTGCTTGATTCTAGTTTTATAAATTTAAAGCTTATTTGCACGCACGCTAAGTGGCAAACAGTCCTTGTGATCGACCCCTGGAATTTCTTGCTTTTTACTATGATTGACCCGTACACTGCGGGTTCACATCCTTGTTTTAAGCTTACATCTAGGGTTATAAATTTAAAGCTTGCACACACCGTTTGGAGCAAACAGTATACGGGCGGGCTTCTTCTCCACTCCACATGGTATACGGGTTGAGCTCCGCCACACACCTCTGTTGGTTACACGGGTACAGAGGCGAGAGTTATAAGACTCTCGTTTCACACTTTGAACAAATGGAACTAGTAAAGGAATAACCTAAAAAGAGAATAAGAACCGGATGTGTATGTATATGAGCATGTTGTGTGTGATGTGTTCTTATCTGTGTTTGTTCCATATTATCTTTATAATGCCTAGAATGTGAGCTAACGGTTTTACACCGATTGTTATTAGTTGATGTGCAGGATAGGATGTGGCCGAGTAATCTGGAGGAGTGGGCAGCTTGGGTTCCGTACATCTTAGGTTGAGTTGGGTTTTGGAGTCCTTGTGTTGTTGTTTTTGTATTATATTGATGTTGTTGTATGGACGGTTGAAGTCTTTCCTTTCTTTTATTATCGGGTTTTCATAATATTGAATAAAAACGTATTTCGGTTTTGGCCTTTATTTGTGCCTTGTTGCAAGATCCGGTGAAATTGTTGTCAGGCTAAGGGTCGGGATCCATTGGGAGGTCTCAACCCGTAGCATCCCGAATCCCGCGGATTCAGGGGGTTACAACAATGGCACTCGCAACCTTCTAAAGGCCGAATGAGGAATAAACAGAACCCCCACGTGTTCTGACTTTTCGTTTTCAAAATTCATATGCATGAGTCGGGATTGGGTTAGAATGTATGGGACCTCCACTCCTCACGTAAACCTCGGCGACGTAGATTTCGGGATTTGATAAATATATAATTGCATAGTTATATATATATATATATATATATATATATATATATATATATATATATATATATATATATATATATATATATATATATATATATATATATATATATATATATATATATATATATATATATATATATATATGTATATGGCCTTAGAATGATTTTGGACTTGTATGTACTTAGATATGCATGAAACCTTAGGATGATTGGGCTTTATGCCTTGGTTGTACTTTGGATTTCGGCTTCTTACTTACCATGCTTTAATAAGTCTTCTTTTATGAATAATATTATAAGTACGACATACATATCGCATTAATTACACCTAAATAAACGTGAAACGATACTAGATGGCACGTACGAGAGCGACCGCTTATGTAGGTCCCGCCCGGGGTAGAGCGCCACTTCCTCCTACCGTCCCAAGACGGGGACGAGTAGGGAGACCTCCAAGGGCAAGAGCTCAGGGACGTATCCCCATTGCGGACCCACCCGCTGTGGATCCGCCAGCAGCTGAGATTCTTGTAGAGGACGTGGCGTAGAGCGTCATTCCCGAGGGAAGGGAAAGGACAATTGTGAGGTCTAGAGCGCGTAGTTCCTCATCTGCTAGGACCGGAGGAGCATCGATTGGGGCTACCATATTTGAGGATCATGTACGTCGAGTCGAGGAAGCGTATAGGTCTGGAGCACCACCTCCAGCACCACCGGTGCCGGTTCTTGCACCTACGCCTGCTCCCGCGAGATCAGCTGAGGTCTCGCACAGGGCTACTCAGATTAGGGCCGCACCAGAGGTAGTTGCACCGGCGATAGTAGTACCTGAGCTAGTTGTGGAGATTGTTAGGGCTAGAGACGAGTTGAGGTCTCCTGAACCTGATTCATGGTTGAAGGCTTTCAACCAGCAGCATGTACCTTACTTCGATGGAAAAGTAGGGTCAGACGTCAAGCAATGTATCGGGCACGTGGAGACAACACTAGAGGCGATCCGTTGCCCCGAGGAGAGGCAGGTGGAGGTGGTTCAGACTTTGTTTAGAGAGCAAGCCCACTACTGGTGGAGGTCGGTACGAGGAGGTGTGACTGGGATGGACAAGTTGTTGAGACTTGTTAGAGAGACTTTTTGCCAAGATTCATTGAGGAGAGACCAAGTCCAGGATTTCTTAGATGTTAGGTTTGAGGACGTCCCGGTTATCGAGGCGATTAGGCTTTTCCGAGCGGAGTTGGCTTTGTTGGGGCCGCCGCACCTCCGGCGGACCAACATGTCTACCTCTTTTCCGGGAGGTTGTGGGAGTCTACCCGTGCATACCTTGCGGGATTCCGTTGTGATTCCTTGGCCGAGTACCAGGACCAATCCTCGCATACGAGAGAGACAGACCAGGAGCTAGGAGAGGGGTGCAGTACGGAGGACCGGACAAGTGTCAAAGGAAGGGACCTTCTAGTTTAAGGGTAGAAGCCTTAGGACAGGGCCGTAGTCCGGCCCAAGGACGTACAGGACATCCGTCTGCTACTCAGGAGCCAGACAAAGGGAGGCAGTGTTATAACTGTGGAGGACATTATCATCTTAGGCCTGATTGTAGGAAGCCTCTAGTGACGTATTTCTCTTGCGGTCAGACCGGACATAGGGCAATTTATTGTTGACGGGGCGGGGCACCGTTACAGTAGGGTCTTCACCTTCTAGCGGGGAAGGTGGAGGACAAAGGCCACCTCAGGTTCAGGCTCAGGGTTTTCAGAAGAGGGGACAGAGCCAGACACATCTACAGGGGTCAGGTCAGGGTCAGGGCCATGGTAGAGGCCGTGGTGAAGGTACAGAGGAGACCTGTGGCACACAGGCTAGGGTGTTTGAGTCGAGGAGCATTGTTCATCCAGCAGCGCCGGTAGCTACAGGTACTATTCAGATCCATGGACTTCCGGTCCGACTTTTATTTGATACGGGTGCCACACACTCTTTTATATCTGATGAATGTTTAGCTAGGTTGTCCTTAGTTACGGTAGATGGGAGACCCTTCACTGTGGGGTTACCCGATGGGGGTAGGGTTAGTCGTATCTGAGAGGTACGCGGTTGTCCCATACGTTTGGGAAACCGAGATTGGTTGGCTGACTTCTATGTCATGTACTTAGTGCATGAAGAAGTCATCCTTGGCATGGAGTGGATGGACCGTCATCGAGCCGTTTTGGACATTATCCGGAGGACCGTGATAGTTACCACGGAGACGGGACACGAGGTGATTTTCCGAGGTTGGGACCTCGGGAAGACCGGTATAGTTATTAGTGTAGTCCGAGCTGCGAGACTTATCGTGCAAGGATGCGAGGTCTTCTGGTGCTATGTCATGAAGGAGGAGACGGGACCATCGCTGGAGGATATTCCTGTGGCATGTGAGTTTGAGTTGGAGCCCGGTACGAGGCCGATCTCCAAGGCTCCATACCGCACGGCGCCGATCGAGTTTTTGGAGATGAAGAAGCAGCTCAAGGAGTTAGCTGAGAGGGGTTTTATACGCCCGAGCGTTTCCCGTTGGGGTGCACCGGTCCTCTTTGTCAAGAAGGACAAATCTTTGAGGCTTTGTATCGATTACCGGGAATTGAAAAAGTCACCATCAAGAAAATGTACCCTCTACTGTGCATTGATGATTTGCTAGACTTGTTACAAGGAGCCTTCGTGTTTTCACGTATCGATTTGAGGTCAGGTTATCACCAGATGAGGGTGAGAGAGGAGGACGTTCCGAAGACGTCATTCAAGACGAGATATGGCCATTATGAGTTCGTCGTGCTGCCATTCGGGCTCACGAATGCACCCGCCGTCTTCATGGAGTTGATGAACGGCATCTTCATTGACTTCTTGGACCAGTTCGTGGTAGTGTTTATAGATGATATCTTAGTTTACTACCGGAGTAGGGAGGAGCATGTGGGACACCTGAGGACGGTTCTTCGAGTCCTTCATGATAGAGAGCTTTATGAAAAGCTCTCTAAGTGCGAGTTTTGGATGTCCGAGGTGGCATTCCTAGGTCATATAGTTTCCGCCAAGGGTGTCATGGTTGACCCGGCGAAGATAGAGTCCGTTTCTTCATGGCCGCCTCCTAGGACGGTCAAGGAGGTGCGCAATTTCTTGGGCTTAGCGGGGTATTACCGACGATTTGTTGAGGGTTTCTCCGTGATTGCACGCCCGCTTACTTCCTTGCTGAGGAAGTCTACCAGGTTCGTCTGGTACGAGCCTCGTCAGAGCAACTTTGAGGAGTTGAAGAGGAGGTTGACCTCCGCTCCTGTTTTGGCCCAGCCCGAGGGCGTAGAGGATTTTGTTGTATACATTGGAGCCTCCAAGCTAGGCTTGGGGTGCGTTTTGATGTAAAGGGGTAGGGTTATTGCGTACGCTTCTCAGCAACTGAAGCCGTACGAGGAGAATTATCCCACCCATGATCTTGAGCTAGCGGCAGTGATTCATGCCTTGAAGATGTGGCAACACTACTTTTACGGGGCTACGTGCCAGATCTTCACACACAATAAGAGTCTGAAGTATATATTCACTCAGCGGGAGTTGAATAACCGCCAGAGGAGATGGATGGAGCTGATTAAGGACTTTGATTTTGAGATCTTGTACCATCCGGGGAAGGCGAACGTAGTTGCCAATGCTTTGAGTAGGAGGACTCCTTGAGAGGAGGTTATAGTACGGCTTAAGGTTCAGCCACAGCTGAGGAAGGATTTGATTTAGAGATGGATATCCGATTCCCAAATATGGACGGTCGTTTGACCGAGTTGGAGGTACTTCCTGACCTGTCCGGAGAAATCCGGCAGAAGCACGAGGGATGCCCTGTTTTGTTGAGGATCAGAGATAGGATGACCAGAGGTGAGGTACCGTAGTTTACGGTAGGAGCAGATGGCTTAGTTAGACGCCAAGGACGTATTTGTGTACCGTCGGACCCAGAGTTGAGAGAGTGGATCTTGTGTGAGTTATATTTTACACCTTACTTTGTGCATCCGGGTACGAGTAAGATGTACTAGGACCTTAGGAGATCTTACTGGTGGGGCGGGCTCAAGCCCGATGTAGCGATATATGTTGCCCGGTGCGCGACCTGTTAACAGGTCAAGATCGAGCACCAGAGACAGGGAGGAGAGCTTCACCCATTGCCCGTGTCGTAGTGGAAGTGGGAGGATATATCGATGGACTTCGTTACAGGGTTGAGACCGCCGCGATTTGGGTAGTAGTAGATCGGTTGACGAAGACCGCATGTTTCATCCCTATCTCGGATAGGGACGGGCGTTTTACCTCGAAGTTCTTGCAGTAGGTACACGCCACCCTAGGTTCAAGTCTTCATTTCACCACCGCATACCATCCACAGACGGACGGCCAGTCAAAGCGGACTATTCAGACCTTAGAGGACATGTTGTGTACATGTGTACTAGACTAGGGACATGTATGGCCAGACCACCTGCCATTGGTGGAGTTTTCGTAGAATAATAGTTGGCACGCGTCGATTAGGATGGCACCGTATGAGGCATTGTATGGGCGGAGATGCCGAACTCCCTTATGTTGGGACGAGCCAGGGAGTTCTAGTGTTGTAGCTCCGGATCAGGTGCAGGATGACATGGCTAGGGTTGCTTAAGAATAGAGGATGTTGACCGCACAGAGTCGTCAGAGATCGTATGTGGATAAGAGGAGTAGACCTCTCGAGTTTAGGGTAGGAGCCCAAGTGTGGCTGAGGGTTTCATCGACACGGGGTGTCAGAAGATTTGGCATGAAGGAGAATTTGAGCCCCCGATATGTTGGTCCCTTCGAGATAGTAGAGAGAGTTGGTGAGGTGACATACTGACTAGCATTGCCCCACGACTGGAGGGTATACATCCGGTATTCCACGTGTCTCAACTAAGGGAGTACAACCATAACCCGAGGCACATCATTAGTCACGAGGACCTTGCGGTCGAGCCGGACCATACTTTTGTAGAGCATCCGATAGCGGTTTTGGAGCAGAGTACGAGACACCTTCGATCGAAGGAGATACCGATGTTGAGGGTGCAGTGGTCGAGGCGAGGAGCCGACGAGGCTACATGGGAGACGGAGGATATGGGAGACGGAGGATAGTATCCGGAGGAACTATCCCGAGTTTTACGTAGGTTTAGAGACACCGATAGGACAGTCGTGTTAGTCCCGAGCTTCTTCCTTGATCTTTACCTCTGTGCTTGTGATGTGATATGTCTTGTGTGTATATGTGATTACCTCGTGAGGCGTTTTCAGGAGTATGAGAGTGACGTTGGGTTTGAGATCGATAGTTAGCTTTGTGAGTTCCTTGCGTTTTCGAGTGTGCTTTGCGAGTACCGTTAGCAAGTTTCGGGACAAAACTTATTTTTAGGCGGGTTAGTTGTAACATTCGGAAATTTTATTTCCGGAAGTCGAGTTGTGTCCGGACTTTCCGCGTCTACGGCTTATTTTCCGCAGGCACGTTTGTTGAGTACGAGTTTTTAACGCGGGATGGGGGCATCTTTTACTTTCCG
Organism: Fagopyrum esculentum; assembly: GCA_033239045.1. Lineage (NCBI taxonomy): Eukaryota > Viridiplantae > Streptophyta > Magnoliopsida > Caryophyllales > Polygonaceae > Fagopyrum > Fagopyrum esculentum. Next base: position 39,362,521 of record BSUD01000003.1, read on the forward strand.
ACCTTGGAAAGATGAGTGAGGGGACAAGGGGGTTGCTGACCCTTGGATATCCCCACCCCTTTTGTCAGCCTCATTACTCTCTCACCCCACTTCCCTATTTCACATTTCACGTTCATTCTTTTCCCTCTCCCACTTCTCTCTTCCTTGTGCCTCCATCTTCATCCTCCTTGGAAGAGCTTGGTTGGAAGCTGCAGATTAGGAGTTCCGGATATGTGGTGGTAAGCTTTCTCTCTTTCCCCTCTTCCCTTTGTTGTGCATCTCTCTTCTTTCCTCTTCTTCCACCTCCATGGCTATGGAGGAAGCTTTGAGGGGAAATATTGTAAAACCTTTGCATGTCCCTTCTTCTAGCTTGTTTAGGTCGAGGTGAGGAAGCTTAGACTTGTGGTGGAGTGTTGGAGAAGGCCCAGCCAGAGAAGGAACCACGTGGAGCAAAGAACCAGTCGAAGAAACGAAGAAGACGAAGCCTCTGTTGTACGACCGCGGGGGCGGACCACCAGAGGCGCAGGGGCCGACCAGGGCCACCGTGGGGGCGGCAAGAACCACAGAAGGGGCGGCGCCTAAGGGCCACAAGGGTGGTGACAGTTTCCACCGGGAGCGCCAGCTTGCCTCCGCGGCTGCGCTTTCTTCACCAGTAGGTTCCTTCCTCCTTTCCTCTTCGTTCCTTCCTTACACCTATTGTTGATATCTAGCTAGAAGCATGTTAGGTTGGACCTAGAACTTATAAGAATGCCAGGTGCCCTTGAATCTTTAGTGATCTTGTGTGTGAAGGCCTTATGGCCTCTCTTCCATCTTACCTCGTTACTCCAGCTTTGAGTTGTGCTTGAACTCTTATAGGGCGTGGGTTGTTGTTTCCTATTTCCTTTGCTTATCATGTTCTTGACCTCTTAAAGGTTCAAGAGAGCTTTCCTAGCTTCTACTTGGTTAACCCCGTGTTTGGTTTTTAGCTTTGGAGAGTGGACGGTCTCATTCCGCCTCATGAACCACAACCATGCTAAGACTATTGATGACTTTGGGGATTTGTTTGGTTTTTCCTACTGTGATGCAGGCACATTTCCGAGAGGAGTTAGTGCTAGTGCCTTTTGGGAGACCATCTCAGTGGGAGAGTATGGTCGTGATAAGTGGAGACCCGTGTTCGCTCCAAACGGTGTGTGCAAGCTTTAAATTTATAACCCTAGACTTAAGCTTAAAACAAGGATGCGAACCCGCAGTGTACGGGTCAATCGTAGTAAAAAAGCAAGAAATTCCAGGGGTCGATCACAGGGACTCGGTGAAACAAAGTCGATAACGGTAAGCTTCGTAAATACTAACCACAAGAGTAATTAACACAATCAAAGATGAATAAGAAGTCAATAAAGCAAACATGCAATTCTAGGGATTAAAGCTTCTGGTTGCGGTTCCAACTCAAGATCTAAAGATAAGCGGACAAAGCTAAGATTTTTGCAAGGGGAAGGTGTTACTAAAGTGGAGTAGATCACCGGGTAAGTCTCACTACTCACTAATCCTAAACCGTAACTCCTATTACCGGGTAAGTCTCAAGGAATCAAGATAAAGAACTATAACCTCAAACTAACACACCATCTAAGGGAATAGAATCAACCTTTACCGGGTAAGTCTCAGGCTAACTCACAAAGATGGGATGGAAGCACACTCAAACCCCAATAAAGGATAAACCTTTATTACCTACACTTATGATCGTTGGTACACAAACTAAGGAATTACCGGGTAAGTCTCATCCTAAGCTTGCATTGAACCGGGAAAGGTGTAATAAGAATAGGATTTTGGCAAACTCTAACACTTAACTCTCAGAAAAGGATCAGATAAGCCACCTCGGTCAGCCAAATTCCACCCCGGCCGAGATGTTCATCGACTGAGCGAGATGCTTAGGGTTAAGGTTAAAGACTCGAACTTTCAGGGTCCTACTGGAATCTAAGACTATTCTATCATTGTTTTTCCCACAACCTTCAGCCAATCACCCTAGAATCACACAAGGAAATTAGCCACTCATCATCATTATGAAAGTATTAATCAAATATATGGGAAGAAGATGAATATTTGAACAAGAAGAATTTAATGAAAAGACTTCAATAACTGAATCAAATATCACAACAAAAGCGTTCCTTGGATATAAATCCAACAAGAGAAGACAACAAGGAAGGGAATCAAAGACAATCTTACAAAACCCTCCAAAAGCTATAAAAGCTATGATCTTCAATCTTCCTTCAACCTTCAAAAAGGTTCTTCAAAACTCCCAACTGGAGTATGCCGCAGCGGTGTAGTAGGTGTAAGTAAGGTGATAGCGGATGTAAGCGGGCTCCCGGATTTGTGGAAATCCAACCCTTTTTATAGGAAAATAACCCTCCAAAGATAAGATATCTTAGAAAGATCTTTCCTCATAAAAATAGGTAAAATATAAGATCTTCTTCCTTTCAGGAGCCAAGCCCAAAAATATAAGATCACTTTCCAAAGATAAAAGATCTCAGCCAAGAATAAAAATATTCTCGCCGCGTCCTAGGTGTTCGCCTCGGTCGAGTCGGCGTCTCTGGATCACCTCGGTCGAGATGAATCTCTGGTCAACCGAGGTGAGTCATAACTGAATGTGAAATCTCTCAAAACTGGTCCAAAGTGAATCTTAATCCATGGCTATGCTTCCTGGATGGTTCCTTATGCTCCTCAATGTAGCTCCAATGACTCCATAGCTCCTTTTGTTCCTTTTTGATGCAAAACGTGCCATTTTACCTACAATTACAGCGAAACTAGGTGTAGACCTCGATTCTCGCAAAGGTAGATGAAATGGTAATATAATCACATATTATACATGATAACATGCAGATTATTGAAGATAAAACGTCCAAACAAACCTCAAAATATAGACTATAATTCATGCTATCAAAATACCCCATACTTAGCCCTTGCTTGTCCCCAAGCAAGTTCCGTATATAGAAGACAAGATAGAATGGATTAATAGTAATGAAAAATCAATGAAAAGTCTTTCAAAAACATTTTTATGGTGTGTTACAATCATAGATCACTCTAAGAGAATACTTTATGGAATTTAAAATCAAAACATGTTCAAAACATTTTATAAATATAGGAAAGTTGTTCATCTTTGGATAAAATCATAGAATGCATAATAAGTCATAATTATCAAAATTAATCATGTATAATCCAGTTTAAACCACTAAGTCAATCAACAAGCTCAAGGTCTCAAGGGCTTCCCAAAAGAAAAGGTCAAGAAAGGTGTAGGGTAGGGATGTATGTAAGGTAATGTGGTGCTAGAATCCGGGATAAGGATGAACTTCACTTTCACTTGACTTGCAACATCTTCCACCAATAAGCTTTGCTTATTCCACACTTTTTCTTTTTACTTTACTTTTTGGGATGCATGGACAGAGGTGCACAATAACCGAAGCCTAGGAAATCAGCAATCATCAATTTCTCGAGATGCATCAAACCCTTGATGCACATACCATGACCCGTTAGGAATATCGCTCAATCCGACTTTGGCAAGACACAAATACCCGGCTATTTGAATGGTGCCGAGTTACTCATCTTCATGATTGACTTCCCCAAACCTAAAATTACTTTCTAGCACTTTCACTTCCAGCCAACTTCTCAATTTTACTTCACTTGCTTTCACCACTTCGCTTGCTTCCAAATTCCCGGATAGGTAAAGGGAGGCAAAATGTATATGAGGGGCTAAGCATGAATAGGAAGAAGAAGAGAGAAGAGTGAATTGCCTTGGTCTTTCCAGGAAGAAAGTGAGAGAACTCATGATGTGGTGTCAACCTTCAAATTCAACATAATTTGGATAAAAACAAAGTATTAAACATGCCAATAATTCCAAACAAAGCATTTAGCAACTTAAACATATTATAAAACCTTTCAAACACATAAAGAATTTAAAACCAGTCAGTAAACAAGATCTTCACTAAGATCATATCCAAATAAGTAACACAAAAATCGTTTCCGAAAACTCTCAGTTAACCCACCTCGGTCGAGGTGTTCTTGGTTCAACCGAGGTGAAACGCCTCGTTTGGCCAAGACTGACTCGGTCGAGGTCAAAATTTTTTTTTTTTTTAAAACCATTTTTTTTTCAGTTTCGACGTTTTTCTCAATCAAATAACCTGTAAATATGCATGCAATCTCAGATAAACATATAAATGCAGAAGTGAAGCATAAACATGAAATATCCGATTAAATAATCATCGAAGTCATCGAATAAGTACATCAAATCGTCATCAAATAAGTACAACAAATACCCCATACTTGGGACACACTGTCCCAGTGGGTCAATATAAGTCTAGAAATAAGAGTACTCACCGGATAAATAGTTGAACTGCATAAAAATATAATAAAGAACGTCCTGCAACTCATCAATAGTCGCGATCTGGTGGTGGTGGTGGTGGCACGTATGGATACTGAGTCGGGTCGAATGGATGACCCATGATACGCTCGAACTGAAGCTGGGCCATGATATGCTGATAATGCTGCCGCTCCTGCATCTCGCGGATATCCAGCGACAATGCAGCATATGAATCAATAACCTGATCCGTCAGGTCATCGATCCGTCTGTGGGCATCTGGGTCCCTCACTCTGCGCCTCTTGCGTCTAGCAGGCCTAACTGGAGAAGTCTCAGCTGGTGCAGGCTCAGTCTCATCATCATCATCCAGATCTATGATCGGCGGCGCGCTCGTTCCTGCAGTATCTGTCCCTGTATCCATCGGGACTCCACCATCTCTCTCATCCATTGTATCCTCGTGATCAGCCTCCTCCTCCTCATCCTCAGCTGGGGCAGCTGCTGCCTCCCTGTAATCCTCCATCAATGGAGCCCAGACGGTCTGCCAATAGTGCGGGTCATAAACGGTGAACTGGGCAGACCACCTGATGCCTTGTGGCGCAGTCAGCTCCCATGGCATAGCAACATATGGAGTGGTCAGACCTCGGGGAACCAGAATCCTCCGAGTGATCATCTCCTGCAATCCAAGCGGCTTCGGAGCCGCCACCATCGTACAAGCACTGAGGTCCATGCCATGATAAGCAGCTATGTGGGTGACAAGACCTCCGCAACAGATGTCTCCCTTTGCCTTGGCCTTGATCTTGTGCAGGTCCTCTGCCAAGGTCAAGCCGAAGTCTGGGAAACCCCCCGTAACCATACAGTATAAACTGAAGAGCTCGCCCTGACGGATCTTCTGGGGCGTCTCAGTACGCGCCAGAAGTGTCTCGCTGAATATCCTATGGGCTAACCTAAAGGCTAGGTGGAAGATGACCTTCTCCCTGGAATCTCCAGGGCGCCATCTATCTGCGTGCTCAGTAATATGGGCAATCTGCCCCCAGAACTCCCTAGCTACAGATCGGGAAGGGAAGTCAGTGGCGGTGGGCTCAGAAAAGCCGAAAATCTCTCTCAAAATCTCGAGCGGCACTAAGAAGTTCCGGTTCATCAACCGGTACTTCACATACTGCTCTGTGGGATGGTAGGTGAAGGAGCTAACGAACTCTAGGGTCGGCTCCAAGTAGGCTGGGGCTCGGATCTCAGTAAACTGATCCAGCCCAACTGTAGTAATCATCCTCCTAAGGTCTCCATCTACCCCTAGTCAATCAAAAGCGGACACATCCAGGAAACGTGGTGCAATCACTAGACGGCTAGCTATACGATCATAATCTACCCGGCATCTCTCGTGGATCACCGGGCGGTAAGGTCGGGAAGAAGAGGAAGGAGGGGACGGTGAGGATCTATCTCTGAGGGCAAGGCAACGTTCGGAACTCATTTTCTCTCAGCTACTGTCAGATCACCTCGGTCACTGACAACACTCAGGAATCACCTCGGCCGAGGCGCAGTTCGACTGGACCGAGGCGTAAACAGTTCGCGATTCAACTCTCAGAAATCCAGTTCTTTTCCCCTAAAAATCACTACAATTGCTTCCTATGGGGTACTTAAGCCTTTTCTCAGCAGATTCAAGGGCAACCAAAGCCCAAATCGAAACGAATGAACGAGTTAGGGCTTCGACTGTTTTTACCTCGTTTCGGTCGATTCGTTCGATTTTTTCGCAGATCTGTACTTGCAATGTGATCCTCTACCCTTCAATCGCAGTTTGGATACGGAAATCTTCGAAAACGAGCAAGATTTGAGGAAGCGAGGTGAGAAGGCGCCGCGGTCGAGTCGAAGAGGGTAAAAAAAAGTGAAAAATAAATTTTTCCCCCTTTTATACTGTTCATGGAACTGCTGTCACCTCAGTCGAGATGGTCTCGACTGGACCGAGGTGGTACGGACCGAGGTGGTTCTGCAGAAACCCTAGTCGCCTCGGTTGCTCAAGAATCAATTCGGTCGAGGTGGCCTCGACTGGACCGAGGTGTCTCAGTCAAACTTCATCTTCTCGAATTCTCGATCATTCTGTACTTCCAGTTATGCTCCTTCCTTAGATGTCTCATGTCATCTGTCTAGGACGCCAAAAACAAACAAAACAAAGCAAAAGCAAACTATCTAAGCTAGACTAGAAAACGGGAAAAGAAAGCAATACCTTGGGTTGCCTCCCAAGAAGCGCTTGGTTTAAGGTCGCTAGCTGGACCATAATGCGTCTCTATATGTGATGGGAGGTGCCCTCACCCCATACTTCACCTCCATTGTGGGGTGAAGTAAGTAAGTCTATCCATTGCTCCAACAAGTGTAAGTGCTCATCGGGGAATGAATCGTCTATGGGTGGATCATCCGTCTCGCGGGAAGATTCCGGTAGCCGGCTGAGGTGATCCGCAACGGAGTTCTCGGATCCCTTCTTATCGCGGATCTCTAAGTCAAACTCTTGAAGCAAGAGAATCCATCGAATAAGGCGTGGCTTGGCATCTTTCTTAGCAAGCAAGTAACGGATAGCAGCATGGTCGGTGTAGACAATGACTTTCGCCCCTACTAGATAGGAACGAAACTTCTCGAAAGCATATACAACCGCCAACAACTCCTTCTCAGTAGTAGCGTAGTTGCGCTGGGCTACATCTAGCGTCTTGCTAGCATAGTAAATGGCGGTGGTCCGGCCATCCTTCTTCTGCCCAAGCACCGCTCCTACGGCTACATCACTAGCGTCACACATGACCTCAAAGGGCAAGGTCCAATCAGGAGGTTGGATAATAGGAGCGGAGATCAACGCTTCCTTAATCCTGTGAAAAGCATCAAGACACTCCTGCGAAAACTCAAAAACAACATCTTTATTCAAGAGGTTAGTTAGAGGTTTAGAAATCTTAGAGAAGTCCTTGATGAATCTCCTGTAGAAACCTGCATGCCCGAGCAAACTCCTTACACCTTTAACAGAACAAGGAGGAGGGAGTTTCTCAATAGTCTCGATCTTAGCTCGATCGACCTCAATACCTCGATTAGAAACGAGGTGTCCTAGTACAATGCCTTCATTAACCATAAAATGACACTTCTCCCAATTCAGAACAAGGTTAGTGTCTTCACATCTTTTAAGCACTAGAGAAAGGTTAGATAGGCAGTCCTCAAAAGAGGAACCATATACAGAAAAATCGTCCATGAATACCTCCATGATCTCCTCTATGTACTCGGAAAAGATAGCCATCATGCATCGCTGGAAGGTAGCGGGTGCATTGCACAATCCAAATGGCATCCTCCGATAGGCAAATGTCCCCCATGGACAAGTAAAGGTGGTCTTCTCCTGATCATCCGGATGGATAGGAATCTGGAAGAATCCACTATAGCCGTCCAAGTAGCAAAAGTGTGAATGCTGGGCCAACCGTTCGAGCATTTGATCGATGAAGGGAAGCGGAAAATGGTCCTTCCGAGTCGCCGTGTTCAGCTTCCTATAATCAATGCAAACCCTCCAGCCCGTAACGGTCCTAGTTGGGATCAACTCGTTGTTCTTATTCGTCACAACGGTCATCCCTCCTTTCTTCGGAACGACATGTACCGGGCTAACCCACTTGCTGTCCGAGATAGGATAAATAATACCTGCATCCAACAACTTAAGAACTTCCTTCTTCACAACCTCTTTCATGATCGGATTTAACCGTCTTTGAGGTTCCCGTGAAGTCTTATGATTATCTTCCATTAGAATTCTATGCATGCAGAAAGAAGGCTTAATGCCAACAAGATCATCCGTGGTATAACCTCTAGCCTTTCGATGCTTTCTCAGGACATGCATTAACTTAGACAATTCAGATTCGGAAAGGGAAGCACTAACAATAACGGGATAAGTAGAATCCGGTCCAAGAAAGACATACCTCAAGTGACTAGGGAGTTGTTTAAGCTCCACAACTGGGGGTGCTTTCTGAGGGGGATCCTTGCTTGCTCCTTCCAGTAGAGTGGTTTCAGAAACTGGACTTTCGGAAGTCTCAGTTGGAATCGTCCCGCCATCGACCTCGGTCGAGGCGCACAGGCGTTGACCGAGATGTTCTTCAGTCGCCTCGCTCAGTCCAAGGAGTGCCTCGGTCGAGGAACTGCAACTGGAACCGAAACTGAAGATCTTCGTCTCCTAAAGTAGTGTCTCAGTTTTAGCTCCTGGATCTTCTTCCAGGGCCTTCAAGCTCCGTATATCTGCATCACAAGAAGCATCTATACCTTCCTCTATTAAACTAAAACTTATAACTCTTTCGAGTGGATCATTAATAAGGATAGAGCTCACCAATTCCCGTGATTCTTCTTCATCATAGATGTTGAAGATATAATCGCTGAGTTGCTCTCCCTTCATTGCGGCAATCAATGCAAACTCCACTTGGTCACCACCAATGTTGAACTTCAACTTGGCGTTTTTACAATCAACGTTGCAACCCGAAGTTGCTAGAAATGGCCTCCCGAGAATAATAGGAACAGGATAATCTGCGGGAATGTCAAGTACAACAAAATCTATAGGTAGATAGAAGTTACCTAACTTGACCGGAACGTCCTCCAAGATGCCTACGGGATGGATAATGGAGCGATCTACCATATAAAGTCGAATCTTGACCGGCTTGGGCTCTCCAAGTCTGATCTTCATACATAGCTCCAGCGGGATGATGCTCACGCTGGCTCCTAGATCACAAAGGGCTTCACAAGTGACATCCCCAACTTGAATGGGAATGCAAAATGAGCCGGGATCTCTTAATTTAGGTGGCATCTTCTCCTTCATGATCTTAATAAGCTCTGAGGATTTAGATGTCATCCTAACTTCACCAAAGTCTTCCAATTTCCTTTTCCTTGAAAGGATCTCCTTTAAGAACTTCCCATAAGCGGGCATTCCTAGAATAGCATCAAGGAAAGGAATGTTAATATGCAGCTTATTCATCAAGTCAAGGAACTTACCAAAGTGCTTGTCTAGATGTGCTTTGGCCCTTGACTGGGGGAATGGAAGTGGTGGTTTGTATGTAGGAGGTGGAATATAAGTTTCAGTTGTCCCTCCTGCTTTCTGTTGCTCCGCCTCGGATGGTATCTCGGTCGAGGTGTTCTTCGACTGGATCTGGACCGAGGTGGTCTGCATCGAACGAGGTACTGGATCTACAGTTTTGAGTCCACTCCTCGTCGTTATGGCCATGCACTGGCCCTTAGGGTTGCTTTCCGTCCTTGCTGGAAGCTTCCCTGGATCTCTTGGCGCTTCATTCGCCCTACTTGCAAGTTGTTGTTCGAAGGACTTTTGGGCCCTTGAAAATGAAGTCATAGAAGTCTCCATAGCACTAAGCTTGATCAAGATAGCCTCCAGAACTGCGTCTTTCTTTTCCGGCTAAGACGAACTTGATCCTTGCCCCTGGCTCTTTAATGGAGTAGAAGAAGAAGAAGAAGGAGAAGAGAGGAAAGGGTTAGAGGGATCGTTAGAGTTGGAGTTTGAATGATTGTTACCATGATTTTGGTTGTTCGCCCTCGAGTTGTTGCTATTGGATCCTCTATTGTAGTTGTTGTTTCGGGGACCGTTGTTGTTGTTACGGTACCCGTTGTTGTTGTTGTTATTGTTCCTTTGCCCTTGCTCTTCCTTCTTGGTTTGAGCAACCAAGAGTTCCTTCAATTGCTTCACGTCATTCTTCAAAGACGTGAGTTGATTGTTGTTAGATTGAGTCTCTTGAAAGTTGACTCTTTTAACTCCACCTTCAGCTCCTTGGTGGGTATATTTCTCCATGTGCAAGGCTTGCTTCTCGATGAAGTCCCAAGCCTCGTCAATCGCCATGTCCATGAAGGTACCGGCGGAGAGTAGTTGGAGATTGAACTGGGTGCTTCCGTCCAGTCCCTTGAAGTAGATCTCTAACAACTCGATTTTTGGAATCCCATGATGTGGGCAATCCAAAAGGATATCCTTGAACCGCTCCCAAGATTTGGACAAGCTCTCCTTGTCCTTCATAATGAAAGCATTGATCTTCCCTCTCATTTCAGCTGTCTTTGAGGGGGGAAAGAATTTGGTCAAGAATTCCGTAGTCATCTCCTCCCATGTGCTAATTTTTCTTGGAGGAAGAGATTGATACCAAGTAAGAGCTCTATCTTTTAAAGAAAAGTAAAAAGATCTTAGCTTGTAATTGTTATTTTCAATTCTGGAAGGTCGCAAGGTTTCCATCAAGATCTCGTAGTTTTGAAGATGTTGATGTGGTGATTCCTTCTCTAGCCCTCCAAATTGGCATTGGCGAATCATGGATAGAACTTGCGGTCGAAGTTCGTAGTCATGGTCCGCTGGATCTCCTAGGTTGACTCCTGGACGCCTCAGTTGTTGATTAGGGTCCATCCTTTGACCTAGGGTTTGTGGAATTCCTGCAAGAAAAACATCTCGGACTAGCATCCGAGGTAGAAGTATCTCGGCCGGGGCGTCTGGTACTGGGACCTGCCTCGGTCGACGGTCAGCAACTGGAACCTGCCTCGGTCCAGCATCGGGAACTGGATTGTCCCTCGGTCGAAGTAGAATCTGGTCTCGTATGACGGCCATTTCTGCTTCGATTGCTTCAGTTTTGGTGCGAGTTTCTTCCTTCTCTCACCTTAGTTCTTCCTTGCTGAGGCGTAGCAGCTCTAACGCCTCTTTCAATTCGGCCTCAAGATCGCGGTTGTCTTGTTGGGCCATCTTCGCTTCTCTTAAGCGTCGCTTGTATGTCTTTTTTGGTTCGGGATCGTAAGGAACGATTTCCTTCCCTGTGCGGGTTCTTCGCATATACCTAAGAAAGAACCTGCAAAAGTCACTCAAGTAGAGTGGTTAGATGACACGGGGGCAAGTGCCCCAAGAGCAAACCGTACCGGCTCGGTCTAGACCAAGTCCCCGGCAACGGCGCCAAAAACTTGTTCGCTCCAAACGGTGTGTGCAAGCTTTAAATTTATAACCCTAGACTTAAGCTTAAAACAAGGATGCGAACCCGCAGTGTACGGGTCAATCGTAGTAAAAAAGCAAGAAATTCCAGGGGTCGATCACAGGGACTCGGTGAAACAAAGTCGATAACGGTAAGCTTCGTAAATACTAACCACAAGAGTAATTAACACAATCAAAGATGAATAAGAAGTCAATAAAGCAAACATGCAATTCTAGGGATTAAAGCTTCTGGTTGTGGTTCCAACTCAAGATCTAAAGATAAGCGGACAAAGCTAAGATTTTTGCAAGGGGAAGGTGTTACTAAAGTGGAGTAGATCATCGGGTAAGTCTCACTACTCACTAATCCTAAACCGTAACTCCTATTACCGGGTAAGTCTCAAGGAATCAAGATAAAGAACTATAACCTCAAACTAACACACCATCTAAGGGAATAGAATCAACCTTTACCGGGTAAGTCTCAGGCTAACTCACAAAGATGGGATGGAAGCACACTCAAACCCCAATAAAGGATAAACCTTTATTACCTACACTTATGATCGTTGGTACACAAACTAAGGAATTACCGGGTAAGTCTCATCCTAAGCTTGCATTGAACCAGGAAAGGTGTAATAAGAATAGGATTTTGGCAAACTCTAACACTTAACTCTCAGAAAAGGATCAGATAAGCCACCTCGGTCAGCCAAATTCCACCCCGGCCGAGATGTTCATCGACTGAGCGAGATGCTTAGGGTTAAGGTTAAAGACTCAAACTTTCAGGGTCCTACTGGAATCTAAGACTATTCTATCATTGTTTTTCCCACAACCTTCAGCCAATCACCCTAGAATCACACAAGGAAATTAGCCACTCATCATCATTATGAAAGTATTAATCAAATATATGGGAAGAAGATGAATATTTGAAAAAGAAGAATTTAATGAAAAGACTTCAATAACTGAATCAAATATCACAACAAAAGCGTTCCTTGGATATAAATCCAACAAGAGAAGACAACAAGGAAGGGAATCAAAGACAATCTTACAAAACCCTCCAAAAGCTATAAAAGCTATGATCTTCAATCTTCCTTCAACCTTCAAAAAGGTTCTTCAAAACTCCCAACTGGAGTATGCCGCAGCGGTGTAGTAGGTGTAAGTAAGGTGATAGCGGATGTAAGCGGGCTCCCGGATTTGTGGAAATCCAACCCTTTTTATAGGAAAATAACCCTCCAAAGATAAGATATCTTAGAAAGATCTTTCCTCATAAAAATAGCTTAAATATAAGATCTTCTTCCTTTCAGGAGCCAAGCCCAAAAATATAAGATCACTTTCCAAAGATAAAAGATCTCAGCCAAGAATAAAAATATTCTCGCCGCGTCCTAGGTGTTTGCCTCGGTCGAGTCGGCGTCTCTGGATCACCTCGGTCGAGATGAATCTCTGGTCAACCGAGGTGAGTCATAACTGAATGTGAAATCTCTCAAAACTGGTCCAAAGTGAATCTTAATCCATGGCTATGCTTCCTGGATGGTTCCTTATGCTCCTCAATGTAGCTCCAATGACTCCATAACTCCTTTTGTTCCTTTTTGATGCAAAACGTGCCATTTTACCTACAATTACAGCGAAACTAGGTGTAGACCTCGATTCTCGCAAAGGGAGATGAAATGGTAATATAATCACATATTATACATGCTAACATGCAGATTATTGAAGATAAAACGTCCAAACAAACCTCAAAATATAGACTATAGTTCATGCTATCAACCCGAAAATTCGAAAGAGGCTAGTATGTACAACCTCTCCTTTAAGGTAGTGTATAGGATTCTTAGTGAGTGCTTATTTGCACGGACAGAGACCCCACAGAAGCTCAAGGCTGACGAGCTCTTTATCTTGTATTGCATGACATGTAGCACCATTCCCGACATCACCTCTATGCTTGCTGACTATCTAGGAAAGATAGCCAACAAGGCAAAGAGTGACATTTGTGTTGGAGGCCTTGTCACTCAAGTGGCAAAGGCATTGGAGTTAGATATCTTGGGTTGCACCCTAGCTGAGGGTGCCTAGCCCTTAGGATTACAGAGATTAGTTGCTAGACAGGTCTTGATTCCTCGAGGGAGAGGAACCCTTCATGTGCCCATGCCATGGGCAAAGGATCCAAAGAAGAAGCCATCCGAGATTGTTTGGAGTCCGAATACACCATTCGGAACAAGAGGAATTGGAAAGAGACATTCGTACTGATGCTTGAGGAGATAGCTTCTCCTTTATATTATGATGATAATGCAGGTGACACTGATGATGAAGAGGATCATGAGGATGGAGTACACCAGGGGACCATGCTCGAGTTCGAGAGTGACACTTATAGTGGTCACGCCACGGATGCCATGGACACCGACACTCATGGTGCAGGACCTAGCCGGACTAGTCGAGGCACTGACGAGACAGAGGACGACATGTAGCCACCTTGCCACTCCTTTGCACATGCCCCTAGCCATGGTGGAGACCATGGACGAGGACGTAGACTTCCCCGCCATTTTAGAGACTTAGTCTCTAGCTTCCAAAGTCTCCGCACCGACTATCAGGCTCTGTACACCGACTATAGTGATAGCATGAATTATAGTCTATATTTTGGGACCTGTTTAGACGTTTTATCTTCAATAATCTGCATGTTTGGATGTATATTATGTGATTATATCGTCGTTTCATCTACCTTTGCGGGAATCGAGTTCTACACCAAGTTTCGTTGTAATCGTAGGTAAAATGGCAATTTTTGCATCAAAATGGAGCTAAAGGAGCTAAGGAGTCATTGGAGCTACATTCAGGAGCTTAAGGAAGAATCCAGGAAGCATGAAATTGGATTAAAGATTTACTTTGGACCAGATTTGAGAGATTTCACATTCAGTTTAGAGCCACCTCGGTTGACCACAGAACCATCTCGACCGAGGTGATCCAGAGGAGCGTCCCGACCGAGGCGAACACCTTGGACGCGGCGAGATATATCTTATTCTTGGCTGAGATCTTCTATTTTTGGAAAGAGAATCTTATATTTTTAGGCTGAATTTCTGGAAGGAAGAAGATAATTCAGCTCATATATTTTACCTATTTTATGGGAAAATATCTTTTTAAGATCTTTTATCTTTGGAGGGTATTTTTCCTATATAAAGGGTTGGATTTTCCACAAATCACAACCGGCGCATCACCGGAGCAACCCGGCTACCATCATAATAGTTGGGAGATTTGAAGAACCTTTTTGAAGGTTGAAGGAAGATTGAAGGAAGGAAGTTGATAGCTTTTATAGCTTTTGTGAAGGGTTTTGTAAGATTCTCTTAGATTCCCTTCTTTGTTAATTGTCTTATTAGATTGTGATCCAAGGAACGCTTGTTTGTTTGATAATTGATTCAGTTATTGAAGCCTTTTTCTTAAGGTTTTTGTGTTCAATTATTCACTTTCTTCCCTTATATTTGATTATTGCATCCATGATGATGATTGGCTAATTTCTTTGTGTGATTCTAGGGTGATTGGCTGAAGGTTGTGGGAAAAACAATGATAGAATAATCTTAAATTCCAATAGGACCCTGAAAGCTCGAGTCTTTATCCTTAACCCTAGAGTATCTCGCTCAGTCGATGAACATCTCGGTCGGGGTGGAATTCGTCTGACCGAGGTGACCTTTCTGATCAGAAACTGAGAGTTAAGTGTTAGAGTTTGCCAAATCCTATTCTTATTACACCTTTCCTGGTTCAATGCAAGCCTAGGATGAGACTTACCCGGTGATTCCTTTGTTTGTTTACCTAAGATCATAAGTATAGGTAATAAAGGTTTATCCTTTATTGGGGTTTGAGTGTGCTTTCATTCCATCTTTGTGAGTTAGCCTGAGACTTAACCGGTAAAGGTTGATTCTATTCCCTTAGGTGGTGTGTTGGTTTGAGATTATAGTTCTTTTCCTTAATTCCTTGAGACTTACCTGGTAATAGGAGTTACGGTTTGGGATTAGTGAGTAGTAAGACTTACCCGGTGATCTATTCCAGTTTAGAAACACCTTCCCTTTGCAAAATCTCAGCTTTGTACGCTTATCTTTAGATCTTTAGTTGGAACCACAACTAGATGCTTTAATCCCTAGAATTGCATATTTCCTTAATTGACTTTTTATCATCTTTGATTGCTTTAATCGCTTTTGTGGTTAGTAATTACATAGACAACCTACACTTGCTTTGTTTCACTAAGTCCCTGAGATCGACACCCCGAAATTTCTTGCTTTTACTACGATTGACTCGTACACTGCGGGTTTGCATCCTTGTTTTAAGCTTAAGTCTTGGGTTATAAATTTAAAGCTTGCACACACCGTTTGGAGCGAACAAGTTTTTGGCGCCGTTGCCGGGGACTTGGTCTAGACCGAGCTGGTTGCGGTTGGCTTTCGGGGGGCTTGCCCCTGTTTCTAATAACCACTCTACTTGAGTGACTTTCGCAGGTTTTTTTTCTTAGGTTTATGCGAAGAACCCGCGCTCGGAAGGAAATCGTTCCCTACGATCCCGAACCAGAAAAGACATACGAAAGACGCTTGAAAGAAGCGAAGATGGCCAACCAAGACAATCGCGATCTTGAGGCCGAATTGAAGGAGGCGTTAGAACAACTACGCCTCAGTAAAGAAGAACTGTGACTAGAAAGGGAAGAAACTCGCACAAGGACTGAGGCGATCGAAGCAGATATGGCGGCTTTACGAGACCAGTATCTACCTCGACCGAACCCAGATCCTCGATCGAGGCAAGACCCTGTTCCAGATCCTCGACCGAGGCAGAATCCAGTACCTGTTGCCCCGGCCGAGATACTTCCACCTCGGATGCCAGTCCGATATGCTCTTTTTGCAGGTATTCCACAGACCCTAGGGAAAAGGATGGACCCCAATCAGCAACTGAGGCGTCGAGGAGTCAACCTAGGTGATCCAGCGGACCATGATTATGAACTTCGACCGCAAGTTCTATCCATGATTCGCCAATGCCAGTTTGGAGAGCTAGAGGGGGAATCTCCGCATCAACATCTACAAAAGTATGAGATCTTGTTGGAGACCTTGAGACCTTCAAGAATAGAAAACAACAATTACAAGCTAAGGCCTTTCTACTTCTTTTTGAAAGATAGAGCGCTTACTTGGTATCAATCTCTTCCTCCAGGAAAAATCAATACTTGGGAGGAGATGACGACGGAGTTCTTAACTAAATTCTTTCCCCCCTCTAAAACTGCTGAAATGAGAGGGAAGATTAATGCATTCATCATGAAGGACAAGGAGAGCTTTTCCAAGTCATGGGAGAGATTTAAAGACATTCTTCTAGATTGCCCACATCATGGGATTCTAAAGATAGAGTTGTTGGAGATATACTTCAAGGGACTGGACGGAAACACCCAGTTCTTCCTTCAACTACTATCCGCCGGCACGTTCATGGACATGCCGATTGACAAAGCTTGGGAGTTCATAGAGAAGCAAGCTTTGCACATGGAGAAGTACACCCACCAAGGAGCTGAAGGTGGAGTTAAAAGAGTCAACTTTCAAGATGCTCCGCCTAACAATGATCAACTCACTTCTTTGAAGAATGATGTGAAACAATTGAAGGAACTCTTAGTTGCTCAAACCAAGAAGGAAGATCAAGGCTCGAGGAACAACAATGGATACCGGAACAACAACGGTTCCCGGAACAACAACTACAACAACAATAGAGGATCCAACAACAATAATTGGAGGGCAAACAACCAAAATTCAGGTAACCCTTACTCTAACTCCAATTCGAATGACTCCTCTAATCCTTTCCTCTCTTCTTCTTCTTCTTCTTCTACTCCATTGAAGAGCCAGGAGCAAGGATCGAGTTCGTCCCAGCCGGAAAAGAAAGATGCGGTGCTGGAGGCCATCTTGATCAAGCTTAACTCTATGGAGACATCCATGACTTCATTTTCGAAGGCACAAAAAGCCTTAGAACAACAATTCTGTAACAAGGCGAATGAAGCGCCAAGAGATTCAGTGAAGCTTCCAGCAAGGACGAAAAGCAACCCCAAGGGACAGATTATGGCAATAACGACGAGGAGTGGACTGAAGACTGCAGATCCAGTGTCTCGGTCGATGCCAGTACAGATGAAGACCACCTCGGTCCAGGTACAGTCGAAGAACACTTCAGCCGAGATGCCAACCGAGGTGGAGCAACAGAAAGCGGAGGAGAAAACTGAAGTTTATGTTCCACCTCCTGCATATAAACCACCACTTTCATTCCCCCAGTCAAGGGCCAGAGCACATCTAGACAAGCATTTTGGTAAGTTCCTTGACTTGATGAATAAACTACACATTAATATCCCTTTCCTTGATGCTATTCTAGGGATGCCCGCCTATGGGAAGTTCTTAAAAGAGATTCTATCAAGGAAGAGGAAGTTGGAAGACTTTGGTGAAGTAAGGATGACATCTAAATCCTCGGAGCTCATTCAAATCATGAAAGAGAAGATGCCACCCAAACTAAGAGATCCCGGCTCATTTTGCATTCCCATTCAAGTTGGGGATGTCACTTGTGAAGCCTTGTGTGATCTAGGAGCCAGCGTGAGCATCATCCCGCTGGAGCTATGTGTTAAGATCGGACTTGGAGAGCCCAAGTCAGTGAAGATACGGCTATACATGAAGGACCGCTCCATTACCCATCCCGTGGGCATTTTGGAGGACGTTCCGGTTAAGTTAGGTAACTTCTATTTACCTATAGACTTTGTTGTGCTTGACATTCCCGCAGATTATCCCGTTCCTATCATTCTCGGGAGGCCATTTCTAGCAACTTCGGGTTGCAATGTGGATTGTAAGAACGCCAAGCTAAAATTCAACATTGGCGGAGATGAAGTGGAGTTTGCATTGCTCGCGGCAATGAAGGGAGAGCAGCTAGGAGATGATATCTTCAACATCTATGATGAAGAAGAATCAAGAGAATTGGTGAGCTCTATCCTTATTAAAAATCCACTTGAAAAGGTTATTAGTTTTAGCTTAATGGAGGAAGGTATAGATTCTTCTTGTGATGCAGATATACGGAGCTTAAAGGCGCTGGAAGAAGATCCAGGAGCTAAAACTGAAAGACTAATCTAGGAGAAGAAGATCTCCAGTTTCGGTTCCAGTTGCAGTACCTCGACCGAGGCACTTTCTGGACCAAGCGAGGTGACTGAAGAACATCTCGGTCACCCCCTCTGTACCTCGACCGAGGTCAAAAGCGAGATGATGTCAACTGAGAATAACAAACTTCTTACTCCCTTTTCTGACATTCATCCTCAGTTGGTGGAGCACTCCCTCCACCAAATATCTGATAATATAGGACCTTGGTATGCTGACATTGTTAATTATCTTGTTTGCCAGGAAATACCACCCGGATTGACGTACGCTCAAAGGAAGAAATTCTTCAAGGATGTACGCCATTACTACTGGGATGAACCGCTGCTATTCAAGAGAGGTCCAGATGGGATGCTTCGAAGATGCATTCCGGAAGATAAAGTTAATAGTGTCATACGACATTGTCACTCACTTCCTTGTGGAGGGCATGCTAGCGCCAACAAGACATGCGCTAAGGTATTACGTTCCGGTTTCTTTTGGTCTACATTATTTAAGGATGTGCAAACGTTTGTTGTCTCTTGTGATGCATGCCAAAGAACAGGGAACTTATCTAGAAGGAATGAGGTGCCACTCAATAACATACAAGAGGTTGAGATCTTTGATGTATGGGGAGTAGATTTCATGGGACCTTTCCCATCATCCGGAGGAAACCTCTACATTCTCCTAGCTGTCGACTACGTCTCTAGATGGGTTAAAGCCATTGCCTCTCCCACTAATGATGCCAAGGTGGTTGTGAAGTTCTTTAACAGGACTATCTTTCCACGTTTTGGGACTCCACGCATCATCATCAACGATGGAGGGACGCATTTCATCAACCGGAAGTTTAAGGCACTTTTATCAAAGTATGGGGAAACCCACAAGGTAGCAACCCCTTATCACCCTCAAACTAGTGGATAGGTCGAGATCTCAAATAGAGAAATTAAAGCAATATTGGAGAAGACCGTCTCTAGAACGAGGAAGGATTGGTCCATGAAGCTAGACGACGCTCTTTGGGCTTACAGGACCGCATTAAAGACTCCCATTGGTACCACCCCTTATAATTTGGTATATGGGAAGTCTTGTCATTTGCCCGTTGAGTTAGAACACAAGGCGTATTGGGCAATCAAATGGTTGAACTTCGACATCAAGGAAGTCGGTGAGAAGCGGCTATTGGATATCAATGAGCTGGAGGAGCTGCGTTGAACGCTTATGAGAATGCCAAGATCTATAAAGAGAGGACGAAGAAATGGCATGACAAGCGTATCATTCCTAAGGAGCTTAAAGAAGTAGACTTAGTTCTACTCTTCAACTCCCACCTCCGCCTCTTTCCAGGTAAGCTGAAATCTAGATGGACCGGACCTTATGTTGTGAAACATGTTTTCCCTTATGGTGCAGTTGAGATTTGGGGAGAAACAAGTAGAAGCTTCAAGGTCAATGGTCATAGACTTAAGAAATACAAACCGGAAGTCCTGGTTGAGGAGGTTGCACCACTATACCTTGTTTAAGGATTCCGTCCGGTCCAGCTAGCGACCTTAAATCAAGCGCTTCTTGGGAGGCAACCCAAGGTATTGCTTTCTTTTCCCTTTTTCTAGTCTAGCTTTAGATAGTTTGCTTTTGCTTTGCTTTGCTTTGTTTTTGGCATCTTAGACAGACAACAGGAGACATCTAAGGAAGGAATACAACCCAGGAGCAACACTGGATGGACAGAAGTTCGAGAATTTGAGAAGACGGAGTTTGACTGAGACACATCTCGGTTGCTATCACAACACCTCGACCGAGATGATTCTTGAGCAACCGAGGCGACTAGGGTTACTGAAGACCCACCTCGGTCCGTACACCTCGTTCCAGTCGAGACCATCTCGACCGAGGTGACAGTAGTTCCACAAAAGGGTATAAAAGGGGGCTGAGATTTGTCTCTCCTCCCTCTACCCCCCTCTCGACCGCGGTGCACATATCGCCTCGCTTCTTCGTTCTTCGCTTGTTTTCGACGATTCTCGCTTCCAACTTGAAAGGAAAGGGTAGAGGATCAAATTGCAAGCGCCAATCTGCAGAGAAAACGCACCGAATCGACCAAATCTGGGGTAAATTCGAGAAAAACCCTAAAACTCACTCCTTCATTGTTTTTTATCAGATTGGGCTTTGGTTGCCCCTATATTTTGCTAAAAAAGGATTAAGTATCCCATAGGAACAATTGGTAGTGATATTGGGGGAAAAGAACAGGATTTTTGAGAGAATCGATCGCACAACACTTCGTCTCGGTCCAGTCGGCCTGTGCCTCGGCCGAGGTGTTCTTGAGATTTGTCAGAGCAACCGAGGTGGTATGACAGAGTACAGAAAAGATGAGTTCTGACAGGCAGTTAGTTCTGAGAGACAGATCTTCTCCTTCTCCTTCTTCTTCTTCACGCCGCTCTAGACCGGTGATTCACGAGCGTCACCAGGTCGACTATGACCGCATAGCGGCACGTCTAGTGGTTGCACCATGATTTCTAGAGATTTCTGCATTTGACTGCCTCCATGTAGATGAGGACTTGAGGCGGATGATATCCGCGGTGGGACTAGAGTAGTTTACAGAGATTAGAGCTCCAGCCTATCTTAAGCCGATCCTGGAGTTTGTTAGCTCCGTCACCTACTTGCCCACCGAGCTTGCTATCAAGTACTGGTTGATGAACCGGAACTATTTAGTTACCATGGACCACTGGAGGGACATTTTCGGTTTCCCAACCCCCACAGTTGCTGACTTTCCTTCTCGAGGTGTAGCTCGAGAGTTCTGGGGCCAGATTGCTCATGTGGTTGAGCACGCTGGCAGGTGGAGACTTGGAGATTCCAGGGAGCGGATTTTATTTCACCTGGCTTTTAGACTTACTCGCAGGATCTTTAGTGAGACTCTTCTAGCGTGTACTGAGACGCCCCAGAAGATCAAACGGGGTGAGCTGCTGAGTCTGTATTGCATGGTGACCGGCGGAGTTCCGGATTTTGGAGTGATGTTGGCTGAGGATCTCCACAGGATAAAGGCGAAGGCAAAGGGAGATATCTGTTGCGGAGGGATAGTGACTCACATAGCGAGTTACATGGATCTTGACTTGAGTGCATGCACTATGGTGGCGGCTGCCAAGCCGCTCGGGCTTCAGGAGATGATCACTCGGAGGATACTGGTTCCTCGCGGTCTTACTACGCCATATGTGGCGATGCCCTGGGAGCAGACTGCACCCCAGGGTATTAGGTGGTTAGCTCAGTTCTTTGTTTATGACTCGCACTACTGGCAGACCGCATGGATTCCGCTTATGGAGGATGCAAGAGATGCAACAGCTCAGAGACAGGATGAGGCTGAGGAGAAGGAGGATGAGGATGAGGATGAGGATGGGCGGTGTTGCCATGGATTCGGGCACATATACAGCTGGGACTAGTGCACCGGTCATCGATCTGGAGGACGACGAGACTGAGGAGGAGCCAATTGCAGCACCGACATGTCCTGCTAGGCGTAGGGTACGCAGGCAGAGGGATCCAGTTGCTCACCGTCAGATCGATGATTTGACGGATCAGATGATAGATTCCTATGTTGCCTTGTCCCTCGATATCAGAGAGATGCAGTAGAGACTACACTACCAGCACACGATGGCTGAGATTCAGTTTCAGCACATCATGGGCTATCCTTTCGACCCATCTCAGTACCCGTACGTGCCACCACCACCACCACCACCGGATCGGGATTAGATGCTTGAGAGCTTGTAGGATTTTCTTTATTTATTTATTATGCAACTCAGCTTTATTCGGTGAGTATTCTGTTTTCTTAGACTTACTTTGACTCATTGGAACAATGTGTCCCAAGTATGGGGTATTTGGATGTATTATTTGACTTATGTGGATGTATGACTTGACTCGATGGATATTTATGTTTTATTTTGATCTATATGTTTATCTAAGACTACATGCATGCATACAGGTTATTTGATTGAGAAAAACGTCAAAAACTAGTTTGAAAAAAAAATTTATGATCTCGACCGATGTGACTCTAACCAATCGAGGTGCAGTACCTCGGTTGACTTAGATCATCTTGACCGAGGTGGCTTAAATGGAACAGTTTTCGAAACGATTTTTGTGCTTCTTATCTGGATATGACCTCAGTGATGATTTTTGTTTGCTGACTGGTTTTGAAATCTTTATATGTTTGAAAGGTTTTATGATATGTTTAAGTTGCTAAGTGCTTTGTTTGAAATTTTGGCATGTTTAATACTTTGTTTTTATCAAAATTATGTTGAATTTGAAGGTTGACACCACATGTTGAGTTCTCTCACTTTCTTCCTGGGAAGACCAAGGCAATTCATTCTCTTCTCTTCTTCTTCTTCTTGATCATGCTTTAACCCCTCATATACATATTTGCCTCCCTTTACCTATCCAAAAATTTGGAAGCAAGCAAAAGTGAAAAGCAAGTGAAAGAAAAGTTGAGATGTGGGCTGAAAGTTAGAAAGAAACAAATAGGTTTGGGGAAGTCAATCATGATGATGAGTAACTCGGCACCATTCACATAGCCGGGTGTTTGTGTCTTGCCAAAGTCGGATTGAGCGATATTCCTAACGGGTCATGGTATGTGCATCAAGGGTTTGAGGCATTTTGAGAAATTGATGATTGCTGATCTCCTAGACTTCGGTTATTGTGCACCTATGTCCATGCATCCCAAAAAGTAAAGTAAAAAGTAAAATAAGCAAAGCTTATTGGTGGAAGATGTTGAAGTTCGAAAGGAAGTGAAGTAAAGATCCCTTTTTCCCGGATTCTAGCACCACATTCCCTATATACATCCCACCCTCACATGTTTCTTTGACCTTTCTTTTGGAAGCCCTTGAGACCTCGAGCTTGTTGATTGACTTAGTGGTTTAAATTGGATTATACATGATTAATTTCGATGATTATGATTTATTATGCATTCTATGATTTTATGCAAAGATGAACAACTTTCCTATATTTATAAAATGTTTTGAGCATGTTTTGATTTTAAATTTCATGAAGTATTCTCTTAGAGTGATCTATGATTGTAGCACACCACTAAAAATGTTTTGAAAGACTTTTTCATTGATCTTTATGACTTATAATCCATTCTATCTTGTACTTTATATGCGGAACTTGCTTGGGGACAAGCAAGGGCTAAGTATGGGGTATTTTGATAGCATAAATTATTGTCTATATTTTGGGGCCTGTTTAGACGTTTCATCTTCAATAATCTGCATGTTTGTATATATATTATGTGATTATATTGTCGTTTCATCTACCTTTGCGGGAATCGAGATCTACACCAAGTTTTGTTGTAATCGTAGGTAAAATGGCACGTTTTGCATCAAAAAGGAGCAAAAGGAGCTAAGGAGTCATTGGAGCTACATTCAGGAGCTTAAGGAAGAATCCAGGAAGCATGGAATTGGATTAAAGATTTACTTTGGACTAGATTTGAGAGATTTCACATTCAGTTTAGAGCCACCTCGGTTGACCACAGAACCATCTCGACCGAGGTGATCCAGAGGAGCGTCCCGACCGAGGCGAACACCTTGGACGCGGCGAGATATATCTTATTCTTGGCTGAGATCTTTTATTTTTGGAAAGAGGATCTTATATTTTTAGGCTGGATTTCTAGAAGGAAGAAGATAATTCAGCTCATATATTTTACCTATTTTATGGAAAAATATCTTTTTAAGATCTTTTATCTTTAGAGGGTAGTTTTCCTATATAAAGGGTTGGATTTTCCATAAATCACAACCGGCGCATCACCGGAGCAACCCGGCTACCATCATAACAGCTGGGAGAATTGATGAACCTGTTTGAAGGTTGAAGGAAGTTTGAAGGAAGGAAGTTGATATCTTTTATAGCTTTTGTGAAGGGTTTTGTAAGATTCACTTAGATTCCCATCTTTGTTGATTGCCTTATTGGATTTTGATCCAAGGAACGCTTGTTTGTTTGATAATTGATTCAGTTATTGAAGTCTTTTTCTTAAGGTTTTTGTGTTCAATTATTCACTTTCTTCCCTTATATTTGATTATTACATCCATGATGATGATTGGCTAATTTCTTTGTGTGATTCTAGGGTGATTGGCTGAAGGTTGTGGGAAAAACAATGATATAATAATCTTAAATTCCAGTAGGACCCTGAAAGCTTGAGTCTTTATCCTTAACCCTAGAGTATCTCGCTCAGTCGATGAACATCTCGGCCGGGGTGGAATTCGTCTGACCAAGGTGACCTTTCTGATCCGAAACTGAGAGTTAAGTGTTAGAGTTTGCCAAATCCTATTCTTATTACACCTTTCCTGGTTCAATGCAAGCCTATGATGAGACTTACCTGGTGATTCATTTGTTTGTTTACCTAAGATCATAAGTATAGGTAATAAAGGTTTATCCTTTATTGGGGTTTGAGTGTGCTTTCATTCCATCTTTGTGAGTTAGCCTGAGACTTACCCGGTAAAGGTTGATTCTATTCCTTTAGGTGGTGTGTTGGTTTGAGATTATATCTCTTTTCCTTAATTCCTTGAGACTTACCCGGTAATAGGAGTTACGGTTTGGGATTAGTGAGTAGTAAGACTTACCCGGTGATCTATTCCACTTTAGAAACACCTTCCCTGTAACACCCCGAATTCTCAGAACTCGGAGTATTACTGGTTAGGACCTCACAATGGGTCCCGACCTCAGTTTGACAACAACATTACTAGGACCTTGCAACAAGACACAAATAAGGAAACCGAAATTCATAAAAACATGTTTTTAGAGTAATGAATGCAACAAAGTCTAGCAGCCTACAGGACTTAAACAAAAGAAAGAAACAACTGTCTTAGCCGAAAGAAAGGAAAGACAAACAACCCCCACCCCATTCTACGGAGTACGGAGACCCGGCTGACCACTACTTCCGGATCACTCAGCTGTTGATCTAACCTGCGGTAAAACTAAAACAACAACAACAATCACCGTTAGCTAGTTATCTAACTATTAGCAGAGTAATAATAGCACAAACACACTCAGGTAAACATAAACACGCAACATGCTTCCAAACAAGTCCGTTTTATTATCTTTCTTTAAATTACTCATTCACTCTAGTGATACTTATTTTGTGACACGAGGGATTCCCAAACCTCGCCTCCGCCCCCGTGTAACCATCAGGAATGGATCCGATGCATCTCACCTTGTACCTGTATGGTCTGGGTATAGAGAACCTCCCAGTCTCCTGTCAGAGCTGGGCAGTGATGTCACGGCCCGTTATACATACACTTGGGCCTTACGTAAAATAATACAGTCGTCCTAGCAAGTTATTATTATTAAAACAAGCAATAGCACACACCACTACTATCACTCAACTAACACTCAGAAACCGGCTAAGTAAGTCGCAAGGACTTACCTGAGTCAAAATACTCTCTAACACGTCTCACACCGTCTGTACTCGTGGTAACTCAAACTCCTGTCAA
>BSUD01000003.1:39388264-39446850 GCA_033239045.1 Fagopyrum esculentum
TATATATATATATATATATATATTTCTAATCGGTTATTCATACATACTTGTATCCAAACACGTTCCTCCTCTATATTAACACCGTACTCGGATATTAAACGCACTATTACGTCCTTTATACATATAAACTCCTACATATCATTACGGATAAGAGTATAACTAAACTATATATATATATATTTATGTACTGTAGGTGTACGAAGGATCGGAGAGCCGGCTTACCGGGCTGCAGTCCAGCGGCGGCGCACTGGTGGTCCGGCAGCAGTACGGTGTCCGGCAGCCTCTTCCAGGTGGTCGACTGGCTGCTGTTGCGGAAGAGCGAAGAGGCATCGGTTAGGACTCAAAAACGGCAGAAGGCGAGGAAAAGAAGGGCTGCGGCTTACCGGACTCAGGGCGGTGCGAGGCGGCTCCTGCGGCGACTCTGATTTCGGCGTCGGAGGGGACGGCGGTCCAGCGGCAGCGCTACTTCAGTTACAGTCGCCGGCGGGTCTGGTAGTCGACAAGGCGGACGCACGGTGGCGGCGGACTGGCTGGAGGACGGACAGGCGAGGCGGCGTCTTCGACCACCGGACGGAGAGCGGCCAGCGAGGTGGTGGTGGCACTTCCGGTGGGAGGCGAACTCCTGCTGGTGGCTCCGGAGTTGCGAGGGAGAAGAGCGCCGGTACTTGCCAATCCAGAGAATGTAACGAGAGTGGTAAGCGGCAGGTTAATTCTTTTGGATTAGGATTAGGTTAGCTCTAATTAGGGTTAGGAAGTTTTAAGTGGGCTGCTCATTTGGGCTTTGCAATGGCCCAACCCGGTCCGCTACACGACTATTAAAAACGGATCCGCCACTCGTTAATTGCATGCGGAAAATTATAAAAATACGGAATTAAATTCCGTATTTTATAATTTATTATTTTATTTTAACGTACAAAATTATTTCCGGTTGTTTAATTTATCATTTTATGTGACTCTAGCTCTTGTTTTATTTTACTTAATTATTCATTTACGCGGGTCGCATCGGACTTTGGTAAATTTCAATTTATCGGAAACTTAAAATTTTCGGTTATTACATCAGTGCCCCCTTAAAAGAAGTTTCGTCCCGAAACTTAGAACGTCTCTCCTACTCACACGTTTTCCCCCGGTACATTTTAGTTCTCTCGACAAATTTCTACTACGCAACTACTCAAGTATCGAACAAACAAGTATCACAAAGGAAGAACAGCACTCAAAACAATATGAAAACCTGAAAGGTCAAACAACACAACATCCGAGTACTAACTCGTCAAACAGAAGTAACCTCTAACCCCGCAAAGAACTCGGGGTAGTTACGTCTAACACTCTCCTCAGTCTCCCAAGTGGCCTCATCAGCTCCTCTCCTAGACCACTGGATCCTCAGCATAGGTATCTCCTTGGATCGCAGACGTCGGGTACTGCGTTCCAAGACAGCTACTGGGTACTCTACAAATGTATGGTCAGGCTCTACTGTCAGATCCTCGTGGCTGAGGACGTGTCTAGGATCCAGAATGTACTCTCTCAACTGAGATACATGAAAGACTGGATGGACGCTCTCTAGTCTCGGTGGTAATGCTAGTCGGTAGGCCACCTCCCCAACTCTCTCCAGGATCTCAAAAGGTCCGACATATCGGGGACTCAGCTTTCCCTTAATGCCGAAACGCCTGACTCCTCTCGTGGGTGATACTCTCAACCACACCTGAGCACCCACCCTAAACTCCAAAGGTCGACGCCTCTTGTCGGCGTAGGACTTCTGACGACTCTGAGCTACTAACATTCGCTCTCGGACTAGGGCAATCCGAGTGATGTCATCCTGTATCTGATCTGGAGCTACTCCATCAGCTCTGCTAGGCTCATCCCAACATAAGGGTGTACGACATCTCCGTCCGTACAAAGCCTCATAAGGAGCCATCCCAATAGATGCGTGCCAGCTATTGTTATACGAAAACTCTACCAGTGGAAGATGATCTGGCCATACCTGCCCCCAGTCAAGTACACACGCCCGAAGCATGTCCTCTAAGGTCTGAATGGTCCTCTCAGACTGCCCGTCTGTCTGTGGGTGATAGGCAGTAGTGAAGTGGAGACTCGTCCCCAAAGCAGTATGTACCTGCTGCCAAAATCTCGAGGTAAAACGTCCATCTCTGTCAGAGACGATAGTCCTCGGTACCCCATGGAGTCTCACAATGTGCCTGGTGAACTCCTCAGCCAGACGACTCACCGGCCACGTTTCCTTAATCGGAATGAAACGTGCGGTCTTCGTCAGGCGGTCTACCACTACCCAAATAGCATCAAATCCTCTGCTGAGTCTCAAACCAGTGACAAAATCCATAGATATATCCTCCCACTTCCACTGTGGGACTGGAAGTGGGTGGAGCTCTCCTCCAGACCTACGGTGCTCAATCTTGACCTGCTGGCAGGTCGCACACTGAGCTACATATCGAGTCACATCGGGCTTCAAACCGCCCCACCAGAAGGACCGCCTCACATCCTTGTACATCTTACTCGCTCCAGGATGTACTGAGTATGGGGTAGCATGAGCCTCACCTAGTATCCTCTGTCTCAACTCACTGTCTGACGGGACACACACGCGATCCTGACGTCTCATCACTCCATCTGCACCAATAGTAAACTGTGGGGCCTCATCTCGAGACATCCTGTCCCGGATCCGGATCAAAGTGGGGCAAGTCTCCTGCTTCTGTCGGATCTCATCCAACAGATCAGGAAGTAACTCCATGGTAGACAACTGGCCATCGGTATCGGGAAACTGAACCTCTATCTCCAACCAAGCCAAGTCCCTCTGCAACTGTGGCTGTACTGTCAACCGAGCTATCGCTCTCTCTCTAGGCGTCTTCCGGCTCAAAGCATCAGCTACCACATTCGCCTTTCCGGGGTGGTAGAGGATCTCAAGGTCGAAGTCCTTGATCAACTCTAACCACCGCCTCTGGCGGTTATTCAACTCTCGCTGAGTGAATATGTACTTCAGACTCTTGTGGTCTGTAAAGATCTGACATGTCGCCCCGTAGAGATAGTGACGCCAGATCTTGAGAGCATGGACTACTGCAGC
This sequence comes from Fagopyrum esculentum, assembly GCA_033239045.1. Lineage (NCBI taxonomy): Eukaryota > Viridiplantae > Streptophyta > Magnoliopsida > Caryophyllales > Polygonaceae > Fagopyrum > Fagopyrum esculentum. Next base: position 39,391,326 of record BSUD01000003.1, read on the forward strand.
CAACTCTAGATCATGTGTGGGGTAGTTCTCCTCATACGTCTTCAGCTGTCGAGACGCATAGGCTATGACCTTACCCCTCTGCATCAAGACACACCCCAAGCCCAGCTTGGATGCATCACTGTATACCACAAAGTCATCAATACCCTCAGGCTGTGCTAAAATCGGAGCGGACGTCAATCTCCTCTTCAGCTCCTCAAAACTCCGCTGACACGGCTCAGACCAGACAAACCGAGTAGTCTTCCTCAGAAGACAAGTAAGTGGTCGGGCAATCAAAGAGAACCCTTCCACAAATCGGCGGTAGTAACCTGCTAACCCCAAAAAGCTGCGAACCTCCTTAACATTCTTAGGAGGTTGCCAAGAAGATACTGACTCGATCTTCGCCGGATCGACCTTAATTCCCTCAGCAGTCACCACGTGTCCTAAGAAAGCCACCTCTGACATCCAAAACTCACACTTGGATAGCTTAGCATACAGCTGGCTATCCTGTAGAATCTGCAGCACTGTCCTCAAGTGTCCGGCATGCTCCTCCCGACTCCTAGAGTAGACTAGGATGTCGTCAATGAAGACCACTACGAACTGGTCTAAGAAGTCAATGAATATCCCATTCATCAACTCCATGAATACCGCTGGTGCATTAGTGAGCCCGAATGGCATCACTACGAACTCATAATGACCATACCTAGTCCGGAATGCCGTCTTCGGTATGTCCTGATCTCTCACCCTCAGCTGGTGGTAACCTGACCTCAAGTCTATCCTCGAGAACACGGACGCTCCATGCAACTGGTCCAACAGATCATCTATGCGTGGCAGTGGATACTTGTTCTTGATGGTTACTTTGTTCAGCTCTCTGTAGTCTATGCACAGCCTCATCGATCCGTCTTTCTTCTTCACAAATAACACTGGCGCACCCCAAGGAGACACACTGGGGCGTATAAAACCCTTCTCTGCCAGCTCCTCTAACTGCTTCTTCAGCTCAAGCAGCTCTATAGGTGCCATGCGGTACGGGGCCTTCGAGATAGGTCTCGTGCCCGGCTCCAAGTCGATGCTGAAATCAACGCTCCTCTGTGGGGGTAGCCCTGGCAGGTCATCACTAAATACCTCTGCAAACTCGCATGCAACAGGTATCTCCTCTATAGTCAGGCTCTTGCTTTCCTTCATGGCATAACACCAGAAGGCTTCGCAACCCTGAGCTATCAGTCTCGCTGCTCTCACTGCACTGATAACTGTACCTGACTTTCCGAGGTCCCAACCTCGGAATATTACCCTATGACCCTCCTCCGTGGCAACGGTCACTGTCCTCTTACCAATGTCTAAGACTGCTCCGTGTTTCCTCATCCAGTCTATCCCTAAAATGACATCCTCATGAGCTAAGGGCATGACTAGAAAATTAACTAGCCAGTCTCGATCTCCCATGCGAACAGGACATCCAAAGATCTCTCTAGTCCCTCTTACCTTACTCCCATCAGGTAAGCCTATCGTAAAAGGTATCCCCTCTACAGTAGCTAAGGACAACCTATCTACGCATGCATCAGATATGAAGGAGTGTGTAGCACCCGTATCAAATAAAACTCGTACAGGTAAGTCATGAATCTGGATCGTACCTGTGGCAGTAGGTGCATCTGGCTGATCAGCATCTCTCAACTCAAATACTCGTGCCTGAGTTCCTCTAGTATCAGCCACACTACCACGTCCTCTGCCCCGACCTGATCCCTGCATAGAACTCTGTGGTGGTGTGTGTCCTGGAGCTCTGTAAGACTGCTGCTGACTCGGAGTCCGGTACTGTGGCGGTCTCTGTACACTCCCTGACAAACCTGCAGGAGAAGAACCCTGCTGAGATGGGGCCTTGCCCTGACGGCAGAATGCAGCTCTATGTCCAACCTTGCCACACTGAAAGCAAGTCACTGCTGGCTTCGTGCAGTTCGATCGGATATGTCCATAGCTATTGCAGTTGTGGCACTGCAAGCTACCAGCTGAAGTCTGACCAGTAGCTGTATGGCTCTGTCGCCCCTGAGTCTGTCCCCGTCCAAAAGCAGCTACTCCTGAACCACCACTGGCATAACCTGTCCTCTGCCGCTTATCCGGCCTGTCAGACTGAGCAGCTCTCCTAGACCCTGGTCTGTCTCTCTCATACGCAGATGCTCTATCCTGATAGTCTGACAGAGTCTCACAGCGAAATCCTGCCAGATAAGACCGAGTGCTCTCTCTCAATCTCCGGGAAAAGAGATAGACATGCTGCTCCTCAGGAGGTGCAGCTGGTCCAAGCAGTGTCAGTTCCTTCTAGAACTTCTTGATGGCAGCAGCGATCGGAACATCCTCAAATCCAGCCTCAATGAAGTCCTGAAATCTCTCTCTCCTCAACGAAACAGGGCAGTATCTGTCTCTAACAATGCTCCTCATCTGCTCCCAAGTAGTGACTCGACTACGCATGGTCCGCCACCAGGAATGAGCATCTCCAGTGAAGCAAGTCTGCACCAAGTCTACCTGTCGATCCTCTGGGCAGCGTATAGCCTCTAAAGCAGTCTCTACCTGCCCAATCCAGTGCTCCACCTCCAATCCTATCTCTCCATTATAGGAGGGAACCTTCTGAGAGTTGAAAGCCTTCAACCACTCATCTGGCCTGGGTGCTCTGGTCCCAGTAGGCGCTCTACCAGCCACAACTCTCCTCTCAGGTACAGTTGGCACCTGAGGCGCTTCCTGTGTCACCTGAACAGATCTAGCCGGTACTGGTGGTATCTGGGTAAGTCTCTCTGTCCTAGCAGCCTCTTCCCTACGCTCAACGTAGGCTCGGTACTCTCTGTACTCAGTCGCTCCAATGGAAACACGCCCTGACTCTGTCGAACGTGCTCTCTGTGCTCCAGACCTAGCAACGGTCTCATTCCTGACCTCAGGACCAACACTCTCAGCTACTTCCTCCACTCCAGCCTCTGGTATGATCACTGCTGGGGGATCCTCTCGTGGAGCTCGACCTCGGCCTCGGACTAGTGGGGGTCTACCTCCACGACCGCGTCCTCTAACTGTAGGGGCCCTATCTCCCCTACCTGGTCCAGCTGGAGGGAGAGGTGGACGACCTCTGCCTCGACCAGCAGCTAGCGTAGCTCTAGTACGTGCCATCTGAGTCAAGAATAAAACTATAATTACTACTAGCTGAAAGTCCAAAAGTCCAACTACAGTAACCTAAAGTCCAATTACAGTAACCTAAAGTCCAACTAAACAGACTGAGATCCGCGGTAGTAGTGGTGGTCAGCCGTACTTTTCTATTCCCAACCAGACTATGCATGCATTTAAAACCAAAAATTTTCTTTTTAAAACTCAGATCCCTTTTCGGGTTCTGCTCAAAACTTATTCGGTCTTTCAGAAGATTTCAAGTGCCATTGTTGCCAACCTGGCTCTGATACCATGTTGTAACACCCCGAATTCTCAGAACTCGGAGTATTACTGGTTAGGACCTCACAATGGGTCCCGACCTCAGTTTGACAACAACATTACTAGGACCTTGCAACAAGACACAAATAAGGAAACCGAAATTCATAAAAACATGTTTTTAGAGTAATGAATGCAACAAAGTCTAGCAGCCTACAGGACTTAAACAAAAGAAAGAAACAACTGTCTTAGCCGAAAGAAAGGAAAGACAAACAACCCCCACCCCATTCTACGGAGTACGGAGACCCGGCTGACCACTACTTCCGGATCACTCAGCTGTTGATCTAACCTGCGGTAAAACTAAAACAACAACAACAATCACCGTTAGCTAGTTATCTAACTATTAGCAGAGTAATAATAGCACAAACACACTCAGGTAAACATAAACACGCAACATGCTTCCAAACAAGTCCGTTTTATTATCTTTCTTTAAATTACTCATTCACTCTAGTGATACTTATTTTGTGACACGAGGGATTCCCAAACCTCGCCTCCGCCCCCGTGTAACCATCAGGAATGGATCCGATGCATCTCACCTTGTACCTGTATGGTCTGGGTATAGAGAACCTCCCAGTCTCCTGTCAGAGCTGGGCAGTGATGTCACGGCCCGTTATACATACACTTGGGCCTTACGTAAAATAATACAGTCGTCCTAGCAAGTTATTATTATTAAAACAAGCAATAGCACACACCACTACTATCACTCAACTAACACTCAGAAACCGGCTAAGTAAGTCGCAAGGACTTACCTGAGTCAAAATACTCTCTAACACGTCTCACACCGTCTGTACTCGTGGTAACTCAAACTCCTGTCAATTCAGGCAGGTGTGTCAAGACACATCTCACTATCCAACCTCTTGCAAGGTATTACGGAAAAACAACCCTCTTAAGGTAAAAGACCATTTTACCCCCGGTGCCGAAAGTTCTCAAAGTTCACTCTTTCGTCCTATTAAAATTCCTTTTAGGATTTGTTCTCTATGATTACTCTCGCTCTTTGATATTTTCCTTAATCCAACTCGTATTTATGTGCAGATACTCGCATCTTATATATTCTATATATTATGTTATAAGTATGCTTTTATATAACAATTTATATGTTCATTAAATTCCAAGTTCTATAACTTTACTAGGCTTTGAAGAAAATTTGTATTCCTTTAAATTCCTAATAATTATATATATATATATATATATATATATATATATATGTATATATATATATGTACCCGTATGTGTATATGTGACATTCATAACTCTTATTTATATGTCCACCAAACCGCTTTTACTAAACTTCCGTACTCGAACTTATAATAGTACATATATGTATCCTATATATATATATATATATATATATTTCTAATCGGTTATTCATACATACTTGTATCCAAACACGTTCCTCCTCTATATTAACACCGTACTCGGATATTAAACGCACTATTACGTCCTTTATACATATAAACTCCTACATATCATTACGGATAAGAGTATAACTAAACTATATATATATATATTTATGTACTGTAGGTGTACGAAGGATCGGAGAGCCGGCTTACCGGGCTGCAGTCCAGCGGCGGCGCACTGGTGGTCCGGCAGCAGTACGGTGTCCGGCAGCCTCTTCCAGGTGGTCGACTGGCTGCTGTTGCGGAAGAGCGAAGAGGCATCGGTTAGGACTCAAAAACGGCAGAAGGCGAGGAAAAGAAGGGCTGCGGCTTACCGGACTCAGGGCGGTGCGAGGCGGCTCCTGCGGCGACTCTGATTTCGGCGTCGGAGGGGACGGCGGTCCAGCGGCAGCGCTACTTCAGTTACAGTCGCCGGCGGGTCTGGTAGTCGACAAGGCGGACGCACGGTGGCGGCGGACTGGCTGGAGGACGGACAGGCGAGGCGGCGTCTTCGACCACCGGACGGAGAGCGGCCAGCGAGGTGGTGGTGGCACTTCCGGTGGGAGGCGAACTCCTGCTGGTGGCTCCGGAGTTGCGAGGGAGAAGAGCGCCGGTACTTGCCAATCCAGAGAATGTAACGAGAGTGGTAAGCGGCAGGTTAATTCTTTTGGATTAGGATTAGGTTAGCTCTAATTAGGGTTAGGAAGTTTTAAGTGGGCTGCTCATTTGGGCTTTGCAATGGCCCAACCCGGTCCGCTACACGACTATTAAAAACGGATCCGCCACTCGTTAATTGCATGCGGAAAATTATAAAAATACGGAATTAAATTCCGTATTTTATAATTTATTATTTTATTTTAACGTACAAAATTATTTCCGGTTGTTTAATTTATCATTTTATGTGACTCTAGCTCTTGTTTTATTTTACTTAATTATTCATTTACGCGGGTCGCATCGGACTTTGGTAAATTTCAATTTATCGGAAACTTAAAATTTTCGGTTATTACATTCCCTTTGCAAAATCTCAGCTTTGTCCGCTTATCTTTAGATCTTGAGTTGGAACCACAACTAGATGCTTTAATCCCTAGAATTGCATATTTCCTTAATTGATTTTTATCATCTTTGATTGCTTTAATCGCTTTTGTGGTTAGTAATTACATAGACAACCTACACTTGCTTTGTTTCACTAAGTACCTGAGATCAACATCCCGGAATTTCTTGCTTTTACTACGATTGACCCGTACACTGCGGGTTCGCATCCTTGTTTTAAGCTTAAGTCTTGGGTTATAAATTTAAAGCTTGCACACACCGTTTGGAGTGAACATATAGCACCTTGAACACTCAGTTCAAGGAATACCGGCAGGAGACGGACGCTAGGCACTCCTCCTATGACGGCCAAATGAGAGACATGTACTACCATCAGTTCGGCCACTTCTATGATCCCAGTGCACCGATGTACCCATATCCTCCGCCTCCACCACCACCGACCGAGGATTGAGCTTCCACACCTTTTACATTGTAAGTATTTTTCTCCATCTTATGCTTGATTTTCGCATTGGGGACAATGTGGATGTTAAGTATGTGGTGGGGGTACTTACAATCTCTTTTACTTCATCTTAGCACTCTATACACTTTGTACTACTTTTGATGATTTGGCTTGTAATAACTCTTGCACTACTTGCTTTCCACTATGACATTCGCATTTGCATGCTTTCTTTCAAATACTATGAGTTTTCAAAAAAATTTTGTGCTTCTTATGATGGAAATGACCTCTATTATGAGAATTGTGATGTGGATAGGCAAAAAGATGACTTGGTTATGTTGAGATTTTAATCATAGCATGAATGAGCTTACTTTTGTTACTTGAACACATGAATAAATTATATGATTTTGACGTCTTGATAAGAGAATGAAATAATAGTCGAAGCTAAATTATAAGTTCTTTTGCATCATATAAGAATGACCAAGGCAATTCGCTTCTCCTCTATTCATATCTTGTTCATGCTAGCTCCTCAATGAAATATGTGACCCTCCTTTTACCATCCGGGAATTAGGATAAGTGATTGAAAAAGGCATGTTTGATGTGGGAGGGCCAATAAAAATGTGTTAAGTGAAAGTGTAGCAATTCATAAGTTTGGGGACGTTGAACATGAGGATGAGTAACTCGGCACCATTCACATAGCTGGGTGTTTGTGTCTTGCCAAAGTCCGATTGAACGACAAGTCCTAACGGGATATGGTATGTGCATCAAGGGTTTGAGGCATCTCGAAATTGAGAAACGCCGATCTCCTATAGGGTTTTGGAACTTGGGTTTGGGCATGGGTATTTGAGATTAGTTCTTGTCCTTAGATCCTTTCTATACTGCAGCGTCAACAACCTTTATAGAGAGAGTCTTTGGGTTAGACATATAGGGTTTTGGAACTTCGCCGTACATTACCTTACCTTAGTATACCTTTGCAATTCTCAACTCTGTCCTTATATATATAGTATATCTTGAATCGATTGCCACGATTGGATACCTGGATCTTTAGGGTTGTTGTTTTCCCAATTATTTGCAAAGCTAGCCACATGGGAGGATCTATCTCCGGATTTTTGCTTATTTTAATGGCGGAGCTATTATCACAATGGAGCTGAATAGGCTGAGGTGGTGGAACACCAAGCTCCTGTAGGAGGCGAACTAACCAGGTGATTTTTGCGGCTGCATGGGCCATCGCACTATACTCAGCCTCAGCTGAACTTCTTGAGACTGTTGTTTGCTTCTTCGATTTCCAACTCATTGGAGATGAACCAAGGAGTATGATGTAGCCATTGATACTACGCCTGGTTGATGGACATGAGGCCCATTCAAATTCAGTCTATTCCATGACTTGTGGTTGTTCACAACTATTTAGAAGGATGCCATGTCCAATAGTGCCCTGCACATATCGAAGGGTGTGATGAAGAGCATCCATGTGAGTTATATATGGTTCCTGCATGAATTGACTGAGACACTACATTGTAAAACATATGTCTAGACGTGTATGTGTTACAATATTGAGCTTGCCCACCGATGATCGATAGATTGTTGGATCTAGAAGAGGGTCTCCTTCATGAGGAAGCAATTTGATATGAAGAGGAAGTGGGGTAGTTGTTGGCTTGCTGGAAGAGATGTCAACTTCAGCTAGCAATTTTGAGGTAAACTTTCTCTGAGCAAGGAAAACTCCAGCATGTATGTGAGCAACTTCAATCCCAAGGAAGAAATGCAAGATCCCTAGATTCTTGATGCTGAAAGTGGAATCTAGGAACATTTTGAGGGCAACAATCTCTTTCTCACTGGAACTTGTGACAAGGAGGTCATCGACATATTTGGCAATGATAGTAATGTTGTGATCACTATGTTTAATAAAGAGTGAATAGTCATTCTTGGATTGACCGAAACCATGTTCAATAAGAGTTGTAGTATGGCGATAAAACCATTGCCTAGATGCTTGTTTGAGGCCATATAAGGATTTTCTTAGCTTGCATACGAGATTCAACGGATTAGGTATCCCTGATGGCATTTTCATGTAAACATCCTCATATAAATTACCATGCAAGAATGCATTATTGACGTCCAATTGATGAAGGGTCCATTTCTTAGATGTTGCAATGGCTATGATGCTTCGTATGGTCGTCATCTTCACAATAGGAGAGAATGTTTCATGGTAGTCTATCCCCTCTTTTTGTTTGTATCCTTTGGCAACGAGCCTGATACTCCTTATCCATGGCCTCAACCCATCGGGGATCTTTGGAAGCTTCATTGTAGGATGTAGGCTCAACAAAAGAGTGTAGGGAAGAAAGAAAAGCAAGATGATTAGAAGGGAGAGAAAGGTGAGAAGAGTTACCTGGTGATGGAGAGCAAGAACAATATGTACATATGAAGTCATTGAGATACGATGGGGGATGAATAGACCGAGTGGAGCATCTTATAGGTGGTGTATGAACAATGGAGGATGTATCACTAGTAGAAGTAGGAGTAATGTGATCAGTGGGAGGTATATGAGGTGGAGACACAGACGATTCATTGTTGATAGAATAAGATGGTGGAGATATATCGGTATATGAAGTGGAGGTGGGAAGAAATATAATAGAATCAAGGGTGGAAGGCTGGGATATAATACGAAGAGTGGAGGGAGAATGTGATGAAATGTGGTGAAATGGTAGATGCTTTTTGTGAAAATAACATCTCTCGAGATGATGACGTTTTTAGTGTCTAAGGTAAGTAATTTGTAACCCTTTGTACCATAAGTATAACCAAGAAAGATGCAAGTGGTGGCATGTGGATGGAGCTTATCTCGATGATGGGTTTTAGGGGTGTGAGCAAAGCAAGACACCCAAATACCCTAAGGTGATCATATGTTGGTTTGTTGTGAAATAGAGCTTCATAGGGTGTTTTGTGATTTGAGTAGAGGGGTAGGTCTTCGGTTTATGAGGTATGTAGCTGCTAAAATACACTCTCCCCAATAAGGACATGGGATTTTTGATTGGAAATAAAGAGACCTAGCTACCTCTAAGAGATACCTATACTTTCTTTCAACAATACCATTCTATTTAGGAGTATGGATGCAGTATGTTTGGTGGATAATACCCTCTAGAGAATAGAAAAGTAAGGCTTCTTTGCTTTTGAATTGAAGAGCATTACTGTTCGCTCCAAAAGGTGTGTGCAAGCTTTAATATATATACCAAGAATAATTGCAAATAGCGAACCCGCAGTGTACGGATCGATTGTAATAAAAGCAAGAATTCCAGGGTCGAACACAGGGACTATGGTGAAACAAAGAACGGTAATTCAGGTTGTCAATAAACCACAAGCAACAAATAAAAGCTATCAAAGATGATATAAAAGTCAAATAAAAAAATGCGGATTCTAGGGATTAAAGGATCCAGTTGTGGTTCTGACTCAAGATCTCAAAAGATAATATGGACAAAGCGGAGGTTTGCAAAGGGAAGGTGTTTCTAAGGTGGGAAACATCAGCGGGCAAGTCTCACTACTAACTATCCCAAACCAAAGATCCTATCACCGGGTAAGTCTTAAGGTACTAAGGAAAGGAACTATAATCTCAAACCAACACACCACCCAAGGGGATAGAATCAACCTTTATCTGGTAAGTCTCATGCTAACTCTCAAAGATGGGATGAAGGTACACTCAAACCCCAATAAAGGAAAAACCTTTATTACCTACACTCATGATCTTGGGTAAACAAACCAAGGAATCACCGGGTAAGTCTCATCCTAGGCTTGCGTTGAACCATGAAAGGTATAACAAGGATAGGATTTGGCAAACTGAAACCTCAACTCAGATAAGGATCATAAAAGGTCTCACCTTGTTTAGTTATATCCCATCCCGGCCGAGATGTTCTATGACTAACCGAGGTGTTCGTCGGTTAAGGTAAAAGCTCGAGCTTTCAGGGTCCACTGGGATTAAGATCATTCTTTCATCGTCTTTCCCACAACTTTCAGCCAATCACCCTAGAATCCCATAAAGAACTTAGCCAACAATCATCATGATAACCATAATCAAATATATGAGAAAGGAATCAATATTCAAACAAGAAAACCTTAACACAAAGGTCTCAATAACTGAATCAAACAAACAAACAATCAGCGTTCCTCAATTACAAATCAGAAAAGACAACAAAACCAAACCAAACTAAGAAAATCTTACAAACTTCCATCAAATCCAACTTCAACTAGATTCCTTCCTTCCTTGATCTTGAACCTTCGAACCTTCCTTCAAAACTTCCTTCAACTCTGGAGAACTATGCTCCTTTGCTCCGGAATTTCCGAGAAGATCCGAAGATGGCTGAATTCCAGAAAATCAGCCCCATTATATCGGAGAATTATCTTCCAAAGATAAAATATCTTAAAAAGATAATTTCCTTGAAAATATATCTCCATATCTTCCAAAATATATCAGCCAAAAGATATTCTTCCTTCCAAAAATCCAGCCAAAAATATGTGATATTCACTTTCCAAAAATAGAAGATCTCAACCAAAGATAAAGATCTTGTGTCCAGTCATCAGTTCACCTCGGTCCAGACGCTATTGAAGATCACCTCGGTCGAGGTGGTACTGTAGCTGACCGAGGTGAGTCTCAGCTGAGAATAAAACTCTCTAATCTGGTCCAAAATCAATCTTCCAAATCAATTCCATGCTTCCTGAGCTCTTCTTATAACTCCTCAATGCTTCAGAATGTAACTCCAATGACTCCTTAGCTTCCTTAGCTCCATTTTGTTCCAAAACATGTCATTTTCCCTATAGATTGAGAGCTCTTTCGACAAGATGCTGGTAAATTTATAGATGTAAGAAAAAGATGCCTATCCTATCAAAGAGGCGTTCGGCATAAACAAACGTTCAAAGCAAACGAAAGGAAAAACTATGAACGTGCACGTTCTAGAGACGTTGCAGTTACAAACCAGCAAAAACCAAGAAAAAACTCAAAAAGAGGCTACTCAACCCATCCGGCATCATAGGCAAGAACCGGAGTGAGGCAGCATACATGCCCATCAGGGCCCAATAGTGACAAGCTGTGAGGCGCACTGGTCCATACTTGGCAAACCTGAGGCGGAGCGGCCATCATGAGAAACTTGGCCCATACGTGACAACTTGAGGAGCGCTGGCATAAATGCCCAACTAAGCCCATTAGTGACAACCCAGGCGCAAACACTTTGACAACATTCTAGAATGTATTTGACAACACATGCCGGTTTTTACAACCCTGCGGCCCATCTGTGATAACCAGGAGCAATGGCATTCATGCCCATCTGGGCCCATCCGACAAGGCCATGACAATCTGCATCCCATCAACGACAACATGGAACGATGACATTCATACCCATTTGGGCCCATCCGACAAGACCATGACAACAACAACCAATCCCATATCCGTCCGGCGCCATCTAAGCTTGGCCTAGGCCATGCTTGACCTTTACCTACCATGATGATCTTCGGCTACCACACCCACATGCTCAGGGAATTCCGAGTGAAGTAGTCAGAACACGTGCACCTTTACCAGCCTAATGGTTACCTCCTCCGGCAGCAAGTTCCCCTCAAAGACGATGCTATTACGTGCATGCCATTTCCCCGCAAACACTTTGACAATATGGATATACATATGGATACGAATTTAGTCCATATGTATATCCATATTCATGAAAATTTATGGAATCATTCCCCATGGTTTAATGAAAAATTCACTTGCTTCCTCACATTTTGTTACCCTATAGGGTATCAAAAGTAATCAAACTCTCATCCAATTACTACAAACCACAAGGAATGATTCCAAAAATTTTAATGAACAAGGGTATACGTATTGACTAGATTCGTTTCCATTCTGTTTCCGATTCCGGAGTTAAAACAAAACGGGCCCTAAGTGTAGACCTCGATTCCCGCAAAGGTAGACAAAACAAAAATATAATCAAAGAATATAAATCCATACATGCAGATTTATGAAGATAAAACGTCTAAATCAATCCCAAAATATAGACTATAATACATGCTATCAAAATGTGCCATAGTTGTCCCTTGCTTGTCCCCAAACAAGATCAAAATCTTAGATACAAGATAGAATGGATTATAAGTCATCAAAAAAGATCAATGAAAAACATTTTAAAACCTTTTGGTGGTGTGCTCCACTCGTAGATCACCCTAAGAGAATGCTTCATGGCAAATAAAATCAAGACATGATCAAAACTTTTTATAAATATAAGAAAGTTGTTCATCTTTGCATAAAATCATAGAATGCATAATAAATCATATTTATCGAAATCAATTAAGTATAATCCAGTTTAAACCACCAAGTCAATCATCATACTCGAGGTCTCAAGGGCTTCCAAAAGAGGTCAAGAAATGTGTCAAGGTGGGATGTATATAGGATAATGTGGTGCTAGAATCCGGGAATAGGGTCTTACTTCACTTTCTTTGAATCACAACATCTTCCACCAATAAGCTTTGCTTATTTTTACTTTACTTTTTGGGATGCATAGACAGAGGTGCACAATAATCGAAGCCTAGGATATCAGCAATCATCAAATTCTTGAGGCCTCAAACCCTTGATGCACATACCATGACCCTTTAGGAGTATCGATCAATCGGACTTTGGCAAGACACAAACACCCGGCTATGTGAATGGTGCAGAGTTACTTATCGTCAAGATCAACATCCCCAAACCTAATTGTTTCTTTCTAACACTTTCAGCCAAGATCTCAACTTCACTTTCACAAGCTTTTCATCAACTGCATCCAAATTCCGGGATAGGTAAAGGGAGGCAAATATGTATATGAGGGGCTAAAGCATGGTCAAGAATAAGAAGAAGAAGAGAATGAAATGCCTTAGTCATCCCAAGAAGAATGTGATAGAACTCATCATGTGGTGTCAACCTTCAAATCCAACATAATTTTGATAAAAACAAAGTATTAAACATGCTAGAATTTCAAACAAAGTATTTTGTAACTTAAACATATCATAAAACCTTTCAAGCATATAAAGATTTCAAAACCAATATGCAAACAGAATCATCATCGAGGTCATATCCAGAAAAGAAGCACAAAACGCTTCAAAAAACCTTTCAGTTAAGAACCATCTCGGTCGAGGTGTTCTAGCGTCATTCGAGGTGTTCAACCTCGATCGGCCATGAACCACTCGGTTGAGCCATAAAAAAAATTTCAAACTGGTTTTTGACGTTTTCTAAAATAGAAACATGTAAGTATGTATGTAATGACAGATAATCATATAAAGCCAAATAAACAGTACTATCCAGCAAGGGAGTTATACAAGCCAAATCACATATGTCAAGTAATACATCTAAATACCCCATACTTGGGACACATTGTCCCAATGGGTCAAATATAAGTAATAAGAAATAAGTACTCACCAGACATAGCTGAACTGCATAAAGAAATAAGAAACAACTCCCAAATAAGACCATCTCGGTTGGCGAAGAACATCTCGGTTGGCGAAGAACATCTCGGTCGAGGTGTTCTAACAGCATCCGAGATGTATCTCAGTCAAGCTCCGTCTTCTCAATCTCTCAAACGTCTGTCCTTCCATGTAGCTCCTGAGTTGTAATTTCTTCTTAGAGAGTACCTGGTTCCTTTCTAGGAGGACGCAAAAGCAAAACAAAGTAAACTATCTAAAACTAAGCTAGAAAAGGGAAAAGAAAGCAATACCTTGGGTTGCCTCCCAAGAAGCGCTTGGTTTAAGATCGCTAGCTGGACCGTACATCATCATCAAACAAGTTGGAAGGTGTCCTCACCCCATACTTCATCTTCATCACGGGGTGAAACAAAGGATTCCATCCAATGTTCCAACAAATGCAAGTGCTCATTGGGAAATGAATCATAAATGGGTAGGTCATCTTTCTCGAGCGAGGTGGGAGGTAGCCGGCTGAGGTGATCCGCAACAGAATTCTCGGATCCCTTCTTATCGCGAATATCTAGGTCAAACTCTTGAAGCAAGAGATCCAACGAATGAGGCGCGGCTTTGCATCTTTCTTAGCAAGAAAGTAACGAATAGATGCATGGTCAGTGTAAGCAATAACTTTCGCTCCCACTAAGTAAGAGCGAAATTTCGCAAAAGCATAAACAACTTCCAAAAGCTCCTTTTCGGTGGTGGTGTAGTTCAGTTGAGCTTCATCTAGCGTCTTGGTAGCATAGTAAATGGCGTTGGTCCGGCCATCCTTCTTTTGTCCAAGTACCGGTCCTACGGCCACATCACTAGCATCACACATAATCTCAAAGGGAAAGGTCCAATCGGGAGGTTGAATGATGGGAGCGGTATTCAACGCTTCCTTTATCGTGTAAAAAGCATCAAGGCATTCATGCGAAAACTCAAAAATAGCATCCTTATTCAAGAGATTAGTGAGCGGTTTAGAGATTTTAGAGAAATCCTTGATGAACCTCCTGTAGAAACCTGCATTCCCGAGAAAACTCCACACACCCTTAACAAAACAAGGGGGAGGAAGTTTCTCAATAGTCTCTATCTTAGCTCGATCGACCTCAATACCTCGGTTGGAAACGAGGTGTCCTAGAACAATTCCTTCGCTAACTATAAAGTGACACTTCTCCCAATTCAAAACAAGATTAGTGTCTTCACAACGTCGTAGCACTAGAGAAAGGTTAGCCAAACAGATATCAAAAGAGGAACCATATATCAAAAATTCATCAATGAATACCTCCATGATCTCCTCAATATACTCGGAAAAGATAGACATCATACAACGCTGAAAAGTAGTAGGTGCGTTACACAATCCGAAAGGCATCCTCCGATAAGCGAATGTCTCCCATCGACAAGTGAAAGTGGTCTTCTCTTGATCATCTGGGTGAATAGGAATCTAAAAGAAGCCACTATAACCATCTAAATAGCAAAAATGGGAGTGTTGAGCTAACCGTTTGAGCATTTGGTCGATGAAGGGAAGCAGGAAGTAGTCCTTTCGAGTGGCCACGTTCAGCTTCCTATAATCCATGCACATCCTCCAGCCCGTGACGCTCCTAGTAGGAATCAACTCGTTGTTCTTGTTTGTCACAACGATTATCACTCCTTTCTTTAGAACTACATGCACCGGACTCACCCATTTGCTATCCGATATGGGAAATATGATACCTGCATCCAACAACTTAAGAATCTCCTTCTTCACAACCTCTTTCATGATCGGATTTAACCGTCTTTGAGGTTCCCGTGAATCCTTATGATCGTCCTCCATTAGTATCTTATGCATACAAAAAGAAGGCTTAATACCAACAAGATCATCAATAGTATAACCCAAAGCCTTTCAATGTTTCTTCAGAACATGCATTAGTTTAGAAAATTCAATTTCAGAAAGAGAAGCACTAACAATAACGGGATAAGTAGAATCCGGACCAAGGAAAGCATACCTCAAGTGACTCGGAAGTGGTTTAAGCTCCAAGACTGGGGGTGCTTTCTGAGGTGGATCTGTGCCTTCTCCTTCCAGTGAAGTGGACTTAGATCGAACAACTGGACTTTCAGAAGTCTCAGTTGACATCATCTCGCTTGCTATCTCGGTCGAGATCCGAGGTGGGTGACCGAGATGTTCTTCACATAAGAATACCTCGCTTGGTCCAGAGAGTGCCTCGATCGAGGTACTGGAACTGGATCCGAAACCTAATGTGCTTTTCTTCTCCTGAATTTGTTTATGAAATCTAGCTCATGGATCTGCTTCCAATGTTTCCAAGCTTCACACATCTGCATCACAAAAGACATCTATACCTTCCTCCATTAATTAAAACTTAAAACTTTCTCAAGAGGATCTTTATTAAGGATAGAGCTCACCAATTCTCGCAAATCTTCTTCATCATAGATGTTGAAGATGTCATCCTCCAACGGCTCTCCCTTCATTGCAGCAAGCAATGCAAACTCCACATGATCGCCACCAATGTTGAACTTCAACTTGGCGTTCTTACAATCAACGTTGCAACCCGAAGTTGCTAGAAATGGTCTCCCGTGAATGATAGGGATGGGATAATCTGCGGGAATGTCAAGCACAACAAAGTCTATAGGTATCTATAAATTACCTAACTTGATGGGAGTGTCTTCTAAAATACCAACGGGACGGGTAATGGAGTGATCCGCCATGTATAACGTGATCTTAACGGGCTTGGGTTCTCCAAGTCCGACTTTCTCATAATGCTCCAGCGGAATGATGCTCATGTTGGCTCCTAGATCACAAAGTGCATCATAAGTTACATCCCCAACTTGAATGAGAATGCAAAATGAACCGGGATCTCTTAATTTATGTGGCATCTTCTCCTTCATGATTTGAATGACCTCCGAAGATCTAGATGTCATCCTTACTTCACCAAAATCCTCCAGCTTTCTCTTCCTTGATAAGATTTCTTTCAAAAACTTCCCATAGGCGGGCATCCCTAGAATGGCAACAATGAAAGGGATGTTAATATGTAGCTTATTCGTAAGGTCAATAAACTTACCAAATTGCTTGTCTAGATGTGCCCGCGCCCTTGACTGAGGGAACGAGAGTGGTGGTTTGTAAGCAGGAGGTGGAACATAAACTTCAGAATTTTATTTCGCTTTCTGGGGCTCCATCTCGGTTGGCACCTCGACCGAGGTTTTCCTCGTCTGATCTTGGTCCGAGGTGTTCCTCATCTGGTCGGGGCTCGACCGAGGTATTGGATCTACAGTCTTCAATCCACTGCGTGTTGTAATAGCCATGATATGTCCTTTTGGGTTGCTCTTTGTTCTTGCTAGGAGCTTCCTAGGATCTCTTGGTGCTTTATTTGCCTTGTTGAAAAATTGTTGTTCTAAGGCATTTTGTGCCTTCGAAAATGAACTCATAGATGTTTCCATAGCACTGAGCTTGATCAATATTGCTTCCAGCACAACATCCGGTTTCTTCGGTGGTTGAAATGAGCTTGATGCAGGCTTCTGGCTTCTCAATGGAGTAGAAGAAGAAGAGGGGGTGTTAAAAGCATTTTCAGCATGAGAATAAGGGTTATCCGAATTTTTTTGATTCGATCTCCAATTGTTGTTGATGGAGTTTCTGTTGTTGTTGTAATTGTTGTTCTGCGGCCCTTGATAGTTGTTTCTTCCTTCGTAGTCACCGTCTTGCTCCTTCTTTGTTTGAGCTACTAAAAGCTCCTTCAATGCCTTTACTTCATTGCTAAGCGAGGAGAGTTGAGCTCCATTTGATGATGTGTCTTGGAAGCTAACTCTCCTTGCTCCATCTTCAACTCGTTGATGGGAGTATTTCTCCATGTGTAAAGCTTGCTTTTCAATGAAATCCCAAGCTTCATCTATCGGCATATCCAAGAAAGTGCCGGCGGAAAGTAATTGGAGCTTGAATTGAGTATCTCCATCCAAACCCTTGAAGTATATCTCCAGCAACTCGATCTTTGGAATCCGATCTTTTGAATCCCATGATGTGAGCAATCTAACAAAATATCCTTGAATCTCTCCCATTACTTGGACAAACTTTCCTTGTCCATAATAAAAGCATTGATCTTGCCCCTCAATTCAGCGGTCTTTGATGGGGGAAAGAACTTAGTAAGAAACTCCGTCGTCATCTCTTCCCAAGTGTTGATTTTTCCAGCCGGAAGAGATTGATACCAAGCAAGCGCCTTGTCTTTCAAAGAGAAGTAGAAAGGCCTCAACTTGTAGTTGTTGTTCTCCACTCTTGAAGGTCTCAAAGTCTCCATCAGAATCTCATAGTTTTGCAAATGTTGATGCGGAGACTCTCTCTCCAAACCTCCAAATTGACATTGTCGAATCATGGTTAGAACTTGCGGTCGAAGTTCATAATCATGCTCAACTGGATCTCCTAGGTTGACTCCTGGACGCCTGACTTGCTGATTGGGGTCCATCCTCTAACGTAGGGTTCGTGGAACTCCAGCGAAAAGAACATCTCAGACTAGCATCCGAGGTGGTGGGTGTATCTCGGCCGGGGAACTAGGACTGGGTCTTGCCTCGGTCGAGCATCTAGGATCGGTCGAGGTAGAAACTGAGCCCTTAGAGCGGTCATATCAGCTTCAATTCCTTCAGTTCTTGCGAGTCTCGTCTCTTTCTCGCTACAGTTCTTCTTTACTGAGGTGCAGTTGTTCCAATCCCTCCTTCAATTCGGCTTCAAGATCGCGATTGTCTTGATCGGCCATCTTAGCTTCTTTCAATCTTCATTTGTAGGTCTTTTCTGGTTCGGGATCGTAAGGAACGATTTCCTTTCCAGCACGAGTTCTTCGCATAAACCTAAGAAAAGATCCTGCAAAATCACTCAAGTAAAGTGGTCAATAGCAACAAGGGCAATAGCCCCGAAAGACAACCGAAACCAAACTTGGTCTTGACCAAGTCCCCGGCAACAGCGCCAAAAACTTGTTTGCTCCAAAAGGTGTGTGCAAGCTTTAATATTTATACCAAGTAATACTACAAATAGCGAACCCGCAGTGTACGGATCGATTGTAATAAAATCAAGAATTCCAAGGTCGAACACAAAGACTATGGTGAAACAAAGAACGGTAATTCAAGTTGTCAATAAACAACAAGCAACAAATCAAAGGAATCAAAGATGATATAAAAGTCACATAAAGAAAATGCGGATTCTAGGGATTAAAGCATCCAGTTGTGGTTCCAACTCAAGATCTCAAAAGATAACGTGGACAAAGCTGAGGTTTGTAAAGGGAAGGTGTTTCTAAGGTGGGAATACATCACCCGGTAAGTCTCACTACACACTATCCCAAACCAAAGATCCTCTCACCGGGTAAGTCTCAAGGTACAAAGGAAAGGAACTATAATCTCAAACCAACACACCACCCAAGGGGCTAGAATCAACCTTTACCTGATAAGTCTCAGGCTAACTCTCAAAGATGGGATGAGGGCACACTCAAACCCCAATAAACGATAAACCTTTATTACCTACACTAATGACCTTGGGTAAACAAACAAAGGAATCACCGGGTAAGTCTCATCCTAGGCTTGCGTTGAACCAGGAAAGGTATAACAAGGATAGGATTTGGAAAACTGAAACCTCAACTCAAATAAGGATCAGAAAAGGTCTCACCTCGTTCAGTTATATCCCATCCCGGCTGAGATGTTCTATGACTGACTGAGGTGTCCTTCGGTTAAGGTAAAGGCTCGAGCTTTCAGGGTCCCTTGGGATTAAGATCATTCTTTCATCGTCTTTCCCATAACTTTCAGTCAATCATCCTAGAGTCGCATAAAGAACTTAGCCAACAATCATCATGATAACAATAATCAAATATATGAGAAAAGAATCAATATTCAAACAAGAAAACCTTAACACAAAGGTCTCAATAACTGAATCAAACAAACAAACAATCAGCGTTCCTCAATCACAAAACAGAAAAGACAAGAAAAGCAAACCAAACTAAGAAAACCTTACAAACTTCCTTCAAAGCCAACTTCAACTAGATTCCTTCCTTCCTTGATCTTCAACCTTCAAAACTTCCTTCAACTCTGGAGAACTATGCTCCTTTGATCCGGAATTTCTGAGATGATCCGAAGATGCTGAATTCCAGAAAATCAGCCCCTTTATAAAGAAGAATTATCTTGTAAAGATAAAATATCTTAAAAAGATAATTTCCTTTAAAATATATCTCCATATCTTCCAAAATGTATCAGCCAAAAGATATTCTTTCTTCCAGAAATCTAGCCAAAAATATGTGATATTCACTTTCCAAAAATAGAAGATCTCAGCCAAAGATAAAGATCTTGTGTCCCGTCATCAGTTTGCCTCGGTCTAGACGCTCCTGAAGATCACCTCGGTTGAGGTGGTACTGTAGCTGACCAAGGTGAGTCTCAGCTGAGAATAAAACTCTCTAATCTGGTCCAAAATCAATCTTCCAAATCATTTCCATGCTTCCTGAGCTCTTCTTATAACTCCTTTGAAAACTCCACCTTGTTTATAATGTTTTACAGGTGTTGATGATGGAAGACTTAACACAAATGTAGTAGTTGGATATACTAACAATGTATTGATTATATTCTCTAGATACTTGGTTGGTTTGAATTCAGCGCAGGTCTTATCGAATGTCAAGGGCCTTGATATGGGATTCAAGGGCCTTGAAGTATAACTCAAGGACAAGGAAGAAAGTGTTACAAAGGAACGATCTCATAGGCCTTGGTGTTACATAGATGCATGAAACAAGGATTCAAATGCAAAGAAGATTTTCCATGAAGATTTGCTCAAACATAAAGATTTTAGGGAATATCTTTTGGGAATATCTTTTCAACCGAAGATTAGAGAGCGGAAACTTCTCTTTCGATTCAACAGAGAACGAGAAGATCAAGGAGCTAAGGACTCGACGCGGTCTTAAGGATTGAAGATTTGCAACGTCTACCTTATCTCGAAACAAGAAACGATCTTCATGGAGAAGAAGATTCAACTTCAAACGGTCATCTCTCCAACGGCTAGAAGACCTCTCCATAGAAAATATAAATGAAGATGATGGCCGTAGAAGATATACACACAATCATATACGGAAAACATCTTTACGTCTTCAAGCAACCTAATCATCTTCATTCGTTGCTTTTCTTTCTCTCATTTACACAAAAGCTTTATCCCCTTAGAGAGAGAAAACACAAGAGTTCCATTGGAAGATCTAAATAGTGTTATACTAGAGTGTGTGTTACTCTGCGAAGTAACTAGGCTATTATAGCTAGGTTGAGAGTTGGAGCTAGGTCGTAGCATTGGCTACAGTGAGAGAAGAAGGGGATTTCTTCTAGTTTGTATCTAGGACTCTTTAAAGCTGATAATAGATAGTTAGATCCTTAGGTTATACCCTGGGACGGAGAGTAGGCTATTTAGAGCCAAACTCGTAAACTTATCCTCGTGTCAATCTTTTATATTCCGCATTATATCTTGCTATTGTGACTAACTTTGTTTTGCAGGAGCACGAAGTCAAGGCCCTTGAAAGTTGTTTCAAAGCCCTTGAAATCAAAGTTATACGAAGAGCACAGATCGACATCAAGGTCCTTGAAAGGAGTTTCAAGTCCTTGAGATTTGGTTTGCCAAAAGTTCTCATACTCTATTCAACCCCCCTTCTAGAGTATCTTTTAACTTATTTATATCACCTACCGTTTCTTCAATCGGTATCATAGCTAGATGCACGTTTATTGATTTAACCATCAGTGAGACTAATCATGAATCCTGTAGGTGATGGTGGATTTGCTCAAGGAAGATCCTCATCTCGACCACCACTCTTCTGTGGCAACAACTTTGTTCATTGGAGAGCACTCATGCGTATGTTCATTATTGACCAGGACATGGAGCTTTGGAGCAATGGACCTAAAGTTCCAATGACAATGGTTGAAGATGTCCAAGTCCCAATGAAGGAAGCTGACTTCACACAGGCTGACCTGGACAGTGTGTCAAAGAATTACAAAGCAATGAATCTACTATACTGTGGATTAGATGCAAATGAATTCAACAGCATCTCATCATGCAAGAGTGCTAAAGAAATATGGGACAAGCTTGTTGTCACTTAGAAAGGAACAAGTCAAGTCAAGGAAACAAAGATTAGCATCTTCCTCAGACAATACGAGCTATTCAAGATGAATCCTAATGAAACAGTCAAAGAAATGTTCACCGGATTCACTGAGATCGTGAATAATTTGGACTCACTAGGAAAGATCTTCCCAAATGAAGAGAAAGTGAGGAAGTTTCTAAGGAGCCTACCTAAATCCAAGTGGGGACCAAAGATGACTACTATTGAAGAAGCTCAAAATCTCAAAACTCTTCCTCTTGATGACCTACTTGGAAAACTCATCACACATGAAATGGTTCTTGGTGAAGAAGATGGAGAACTCCCATCCAACTCCAAGAATTTGGCATTAAAATCAAGAAAAGATGAATTACCATCTGATGAAGAGGACAGTGATGACGATGATGAAGAAGATGCAATCGCCATGATCTCCAAGGGTCTCGCAAGAATTCTCAAGTTAAAGAAATAATCTGCAAATAGAGAATTTCCACGAGCATCAAAACCCTGAGGTAAGTTTTCTAACTCTAATAAGAAAACGAGGGTACTGACTTGTTTTGAATGTGGTGAAACATATCATCTTGTGAAGGATTGTCCATAAAAGAAGAGGACCAACTTCAAGAAAAATGATCGAAAGAAGAAAGCTATGGTTGCTTCATGGAGTGATTCAAAATCAAAAAATAAATCAGAAGACGAAAAAGAACAAGCAAACTTGTGTCTCATGACCGATCATGAAGAAGATTCAAATCTGTATGTTGACAATGTGGTAAGTACAATTATGTCTCAACCTGAATCTGACCTGAAACAATTCCTTAAAGATATTATCATATGTGATAAAGAACATAGAATATGGATAAATTCTTTAAAAGAAAAGCTTCTTGAACAAGAAAAACAACTAAGTGAAATGTCTCCGGAAAATGAAAATCTTAACACAGAAAAAGTAGACCTTGATGACAATATCAAGGCCTTGGAATCAGAGAACCTGATTCACAAGGACAACCTCTTCTCACTTCATCGAAACTATATCGATCTAGAGAAAGAGAAAGTTGATCTAACTTTGACGTGTCAAGACTAGAAGGCAGCACTTATTAAGTTTACTCGTTCAAAAGCTAATCTTGAGAGAATGATGGGTGAACAACAGTCCTCTCTTAACAAAAATGGTATAGGTTATCATAGAAGCTTTCCTAGAAAACCTACCACAAATTTTGTCAAGGCCAAAGGAAGCATTCATATGCCTACTTGCTTCTACTGTTGTAAAAAGGGTCATGTTAAATCTACATGTCCTTATAGAAGAAATGATTCTTATATCATCAGAAACACTTATCCTTTATGTTTAAGGAAACAAGTCAAACAAATTTGGGTTCCTAAAGGCACTAGACCACCAAACATGATCGAACCTGAGTATGAACCAAAATATGCCATTTGGTCGACCTGAAAAGGTTGATGTTTGCTGTTTTGCAGGATATCACCAAGGTAAAGGATCAAAAATGAATATTAGATAGTGGTTGTTCAAGACACATGAGTGGAAAAAGCTCTTTATTCTCATATTTAAAGAAGCAATCATCTAGAACCATTACTCTTGGTGATAAAAGAAAGTGTGACGTAATTGGCATTGGTAAAATTTGTTATAATTCATCTAACTTTATTGATGATGTTTATTTGGTTGATGGTTTGAAATATAATCTGCTAAGTATTTCTCAAATTTGTGATAAAGGTAATAAAGTCATGTTTGATTTAGATAAATGTGAGGTTCAAGACAAAAAGACGGGTGAAGTGTTGTGATAGCATGTATTATAGTCTATATTTTGGGGCCGGTTTAGACGTTTTATCTTCATAAATCTGCATGTATGGATGTATGATCTTTGATAATATTGTTGTTTTGTCTACCTTTGCAGGAATCGAGGTCTACACCTAGTTTCATTGTAATTGTAGGTAAAATGGCACGTTTTGGACTAAAATGGAGCTAAGGAAGCTAAGGAGTCATTGGAGCTACATTCTGGAGCTTAAGGAAGATCTCAGGAAGCATGGAAATGATTAAGAAGATTTACTTTGGACCAGATTCGAGAGATTTCACATTCAGTTGAAATTCACCTCGGTCAGCTACAGTACCACCTCGATCGAGGTGATCTTGAGGAGCGTCCCGACCGAGGCGAATACCCTGTCGTAGCGAGATCTTTATTTTTGGCTGAGATC
Organism: Fagopyrum esculentum; assembly: GCA_033239045.1. NCBI lineage: Eukaryota > Viridiplantae > Streptophyta > Magnoliopsida > Caryophyllales > Polygonaceae > Fagopyrum > Fagopyrum esculentum. The sequence goes on from BSUD01000003.1 coordinate 39,415,292, forward strand.
TTTTATTTTTGGAAGGAAGATATCTTATATTTTTGGTTGGATTTCTAGAAGGAAGATATTATTTAAGCTGATTTATTTTTAGAGATAGAAATATATTTTATAGGAAATAATCTTTTTAAGATTTTATTATCTTTGGAAGATAATTCTCCTATATAAAGGGTTGGATTTTCCACAAGTTCAACCATGCTTGGAGCATCCAACAATTGAGAGATTTTCTGGAATTTTGAAGGAAGTATTGAAGGATTGAAGTCCAAGGAAGGAAGGAATCATAGTAGGAGTTAACTTTTGAAGGAGTTTGTAAGATCTTCTTAGATCTCTTTTGGTTATTGTCTTTTCTGATTTGTTGACTGAGGAACGCTTGTTTGTTGATTGATTGATTCAATTATTGAGACCTTTTTCTTAAGGTTTTCTTGTTCGAATATTGATTCCTTTTCCATTAATTTGATTATTGTTATCATGATGATTGTTGGCTAAGTTACTTATGCGATTCTAGGGTGATTGGCTGAAAGTTGTGAGAAAGACGATGATGGAATGATCTTAATCCCAGCAGAACCTTGAAAGCTTGAGTCTTTACCTTAACCCTAGAACACCTCGCTCAGTCATTGAACATCTCGGCCGGGTTGGAATCTGACTGAACCAGGTGACCTTTCCTGAACCTTATCTGAGTTAAGAGTTTAAGTTTGCCAAATCCTATCCTTATTACACCTTTCCTGGTTCAATGCAAGCCTAGGATGAGACTTACCCGGTGATTCCTTTGTTTGTTTACCTAAGATCATGAGTGTAGGTAATAAAGGTTTATCCTTTATTGGGGTTTGAGTGGCCTTCATCCCATATTTGTGAGTTAGCCTGAGACTTACCCGGTAAAGGTTGAATCTATTCCCTTGGGTGGTGTGTTGGTTTGAGATTATAGTTCCTTTCCTTAGTACCTTGACACTTACCCGGTGATAGGAGCTTCGGTTTGGGATAGTGAGTAGTGAGACTTACCCGGTGACCTATTCCCATCTTAGAAACACCTTCTCTTTTGCAAACCTCAGCTTTGTCCGCATTATCCTTTGAGATCTTGATTCGGAACCATAACTAGATGCTTTAATCCCTAGAATCCGCATTTCCCCTTACTTGACTTTTACATCATCTTTGATTGCTCTAATTGCTTATTTGCAACATTTGACAACCGATTTCGTGCTTTGTTTCACCATAGTCCCTGTATTCGACCCCTGGAATTCTTGCTTTTATTACAATTGATTCATACACTGCGGGTTCACATATTGTTCAAGCATACTTCTTGGGCTATAAGTTTTAAAGCTTGCACACACCTTTTGGAGCGAACAAGTTTTTAGCGCCGTTGCCGGGGACTTGGTCTAGGCCAAGCCGGTTTCGGTTGTCTTTCAGGGCATTTGCCCTTGTTACTTTTGACCACTTTACTTGAGTGTTTTCGCAGGATCTTTCCTTAGGTTTATGCGAAGAACTCGTGCTGGCAAGGAAATCATTCCTTACGATCCCGAACCAGAAAAGACTTACAAGCAAAGATTGAAAGAAACTAAGATGGCCAATCAAGACAATCGCGATCTTAAAGCCGAATTGAAGGAAGCATTGGAACAGCTACGCCTCAATAGAGAAGAACTACAGCGTGAGAGAGAAGAGATTCGCGCAAGGACAGAAGGAATTGAAGCAGATATGGCTTCTCTAAGGGCCCAGTTTCTGCCTCGACCGATCCTAGATCCTCGACCCAGGCAAGACCCAGTTCATGTTGCCTTGGCCGAGATACATCCACCTTGGATACCTATCCGAGATGTTCTTTTTGCTGGAGTTCCACAAACCCTAGGACATAGGATGGACCCTAATCAGCAAGTGAGGCCGAGATACATCAATGAATTCATTTTCGAAGGCACAAAAAGCCTTAGAGCAACAATTCTTTAACAATGCGAATGAAGCACCAAGAGATCCAGGGAAGCTCCCAGCAAGGACAAAGAGCAACCATAAGGGACAGATTATGGCAATAACGACACGAAGTGGACTAAAAACTGCAGATATAGTACCTCAGTCGAGCCAAGACCAGAAGAACACTTCGGTCGAGGTGCCAACCGAGGTGGAGCCCCGGAAAGCGAAGGATAAATATGAAGTTTATGTTCCATCTCATGCTTATAAACCACCACTTTCATTCCCTCAGTCAAGGGCGAGAGCACATCTAGACAAGCATTTTGGTAAGTTTCTAGATCTAATGAATAAACTACACATTAACATACCTTTTCTTGATGCCATTCTAGGGATGCTCACCTATGGGGAATTTCTGAAAGAAATCATATCAAGGAAGAGGAAGCTGGAAGATTTTGGAGAAGTAAGGATGACATCTAAGTCCTCGGAACTCATTCAAATCATGAAGGAGAAGATGCCACCCAAATTCAGAGATCCCGGTTCATTTTGCATTTCCATTCAAGTTGGGGATGCAACTTATGAAGCGTTGTGTGATCTAGGAGCCAGCGTGAGTATCATCCCGCTGGAGCTATGTGAGAAAATCGGACTTGGAGAGCCCAAGCCGGTGAAGATAAGGTTATACATGGCGGATCGCTCCATTACCCATCCCGTGGGCATCTTGGAAGACGTTCCCGTCAAGTTAGGTAATTTCTATTTACCTATAAATTTTGTTGTACTTGACATACCCGCAGATTATCCCGTTCCTATCATTCTTGGGAGACCATTTTTAGCAACTTCGGGTTGCAATGTGGATTGTAAGAACGCCAAGTTGAAATTAACATTGGTGGAGATCAAGTGGAGTTTGCATTGCTTGTTGCAATGAAGGGAGAGCCGCTGGAAGATGACATCTTCAACATCTATGATGAAGAAGAATCAAGAGAATTGGTGAGCTCTATCCTTATTAATGACCCTCTTGAAAGAGTTCTTAGTTTTATTTTAATGGAGGAAGGTATAGATGCTTCTTGTGATGCAGATATACGGAGCTTAAAAGCATTGGAAGCAGATCCAGGAGCTAAGATTGAGAGAATAATTCAGGGGAAGAAAAGCAATTTAGGTTTCGGTCCTAGTTCCAGTACCTCGACCGAGGCACTTTCTGAACCAAGCGAGGTATTCTAATCTGAAGAACATCTCAGTCACCCACCTTGGACCTCGACCGAGGTCACAAGCGAGATGATGTCAACTGAGACGTCTGAAAGTCCAGTTCTTCGATCTAAATCTACTTCACTGGAAGGAGAAGGCACGGATCCCCCTCAGAAAGCACCCCCGGTTGTGGAGCTTAAACCACTTCCTAGTCACTTCAGGTATGCTTTCCTCGGTCTGGATTCTACTTATCCCGTTATCGCTAGTGCTTCCCTTTCCGAAACTGAATTGCCTAAACTAATGCATGTCCTGAGAAAACATCGAAAGGCTTTAGGTTACACCATTGATGATCTTGTTGGTATTAAGCCTTCTTTTTGCATGCATAAGATACTAATGGAAGACGATCATAAGACTTCACGGGAACATCAAAGACGGTTAAATCCGATCATGAAAGAGGTTGTGAAGAAAGATATTCTTATGTTGTTGGATGCAGGTATCATATTTCTCATATCGGATAACAAGTGGATGAGCCCGGTGCATGTAGTTCCGAAGAAAGGAGGGATGACCGTTGTGATGAATAAGAACAACGAGTTGATTCCAACTAGGACCGTTACAGGCTGTAGGATGTGTATCGATTATAGGAAGCTGAATGTGGCCACTCGAAAAGACCATTTCCCACTTCCCTTCATCGACCAAATGCTCGAACAGTTAGCTCAACACTCCAATTTTTGCTATCTAGATGGTTATAGTGGCTTCTTTCATATTCCTATCCATCCGGATGATCAAGAGAAGACCACTTTCACTTGTCCATGGGGGACATTCTCTTATAGGAGGATGCCATTCGGATTGTGTAGCGCACCCGCTACCTTCCAGCGTTGTATGATGGATATCTTCTCTGAGTACATTGAGGAGATCATGGAGGTATTCATGGATGACTTTTCGGTATATGGTTCCTCTTTTGATAATTGTTTAGCTAACCTTTCTCTAGTGCTACAACGTTGTGAAGACACTAATCTTGTTCTAAATTGGGAGAAGTGTCACATTATGGTTAGCGAAGGGATTGTTCTAGGACATCTCGTTTCCAACCGAGGTATTGAGGTCGATCGAGACTATTGAGAAACTTCTCCCCCTTGTTCTGTTAAGGGTGTGCGGAGTTTTCTCCGGCATGCAGGTTTCTACAGGAGGTTCATCAAGGATTTATCAAAAATCTCTAAACCACTCACTAATCTTTTGAATAAGGATGTTGTTTTTGAGTTTTCGCAGGAATGTCTTGATGCTTTTTATAGGATAAAGGAAGCGTTGATCACCGCTCCCATCATTCAACCTCCCGATTGGACCTTGCCCTTTGAGATTATGTGCGATGCTAGTGATGTGGCCGTAGGAGTGGTACTTGGACAAAAGAAGGATGGCCGGACCAACGCCATTTACTATGCTAGCAAGACGCTGGATGAAGCTCAGCTGAACTACGCCACCACCGAAAAGGAGCTATTGGCGGTTGTATATGCTTTTGAGAAGTTTCGCTCTTACTTAGTAAGAGCGAAAGTTATTGTTTACACTGACCATGCAACTATTCGTTACTTGCTCGTTAAGAAGGATGCAAAGCTGCGTCTTATTCGTTGGATTCTCTTGCTTCAAGAGTTTGACCTAGAGATTCGCGATAAGAAGGGATCCGAAATTTCGGTTGCGGATCACCTCAGCCGGCTACCTCCCTCCTCGCTCGAGAAGGCTGACCTACCAATAGATGATTCATTTCCCAGATGAGCACTTGCACTTGTTGGAACGTTGGATAGACTTCTTTCTCTTACCCCATTATGAAGGTGAAGTATGGGGTGAGGACACCTTCCAGGATGCTTAGGGATGATGTACGGTCCAGCTAGCGACCTTAAATCAAGCGCTTCTTGGGAGGCAACCTAAGGCATTCCTATCTTTTCCCTTCTTCTTGCTTAGTTTTAGATAGTTTGCTTTGCTTTGTTTTTGGCGTCCCCTAGACAGAAACCAGGTACTTTCTAAGGAAGGATTACAACTCAGGAGCTACACTGGAAGAACAGAAGTTCGAGAAATTGAGAAGACGGAGTTTGACTGAGACACATCTCGGTTGCTATCGCAGCACCTCGACCGAGATGTTCTTAGGGAAACCGAGGCGACTAGGTCTGACATCCAATCAGACACCTCGGTCCGGTCGGGACTACCTCGACCGAGGTAAAATCAAAATCCAGCGAAGGGCTTAAAAGGCGAGATTGTTTTTCTCTCTCTCCATTTTCCTACCCAGAAGTGACCTCGACCGCGGCGGTGGTTTTCCCTCAAATCTTCAAATCTTGCTCGTTTCTTGCGATTTTTGGTTCGATTTCACCGGAGGAAGCAAGAGGATCGGTTTTTCAAGCATCAAACAGCGAGAGAAACGCTCCAATTCTGCAGAATCTGGGTATTTTTTCCAAAAACCCTAACTCTCTTTCCTCTTCTGATTTAGGACAGATCTGGTTTTGGTTGCCATAGTTTCTTGCTGAAAAGGGTATAAGTACCCCATAGGAAGCAATTGGTAGTGATTTAGGGGAAAATAACTTGCAAATCAGAGAGTTCGATCGAACAGCCCTTCGTCTTGGTCCAGTCGGCTGTGTCTCGGCCGAGGTGATTGTTAGAGCAACCGAGGTGTTCATCTGTCAGAAGTAATGAGTAGCAGATCTGATCGCCAACTTGTTTTGAGAGATAGACCCAGTAGTTCTTCCCCTTCTTCTGCATCTCATCCCAATATACCGGTGATCCATGAGCGTCACCTGGCCGACTTTGATCGCATTTGCGGGAGTCCCACTATTTCCCCACGGTTTTTGGACGTTTCTGCCTTCGAGTGCCTCCACGTGGCGGAGGACTTGAGGAAGATGATATCGATGGTGGGGCTGAAGGAGTTTATGGAGATCCGAGCGCCGGCCTACTTAGAATCCGCATTTCCCCTTACTTGACTTTTACATCATCTTCGATTATTCTAATTGCTTATTTGCAACATTTGACAACCGATTTCGTGCTTTATTTCACCATAGTCTCTGTGTTCGACCCCTGAAATTCTTGCTTTTATTACAATTGATCCGTACACTGCGGGTTCGCATATTGTTCAAGCATACTTCTTGGGTTATAAATTTTAAAGCTTGCACACACCTTTTGGAGCGAACATGTTGCTTACTACTCCTAGATGTAATATTGTTTATTCTATGAGTACTAACCAAGTTTCAGGAACTAAGCTAAAATGTCTAAAGGTCTTGACTGATGATCCAAGGCTTTGGCATAGAAGACTTGGTCACGTAAGCATGCACACCATGTAGAAGCTACTTAAAAAAATTTGGTACGTGGGTTGCCAAACCTAAATTTCAAGTTTAATGATCTATGTAAGGCGTGTACACAAGGTAAACAAACAAGAGGTTCATTCAAACCTAAGAAAGTTGTAAGTTCTTCTCGACCTATTGAACTTTTACACATGGATCTTTGTGGACCTATGCGTGTCAAATCTCCCAGAGGCAAGCAGTACATCCTTGTTATAGTGGATGATTTCTCTTGTTTTACATGGATTTTTTTTCTACGAGAAAAATCTGACGCTTTATTTGAGTTTTCAAATTTGTGTAAGGAGTTACAAACTTTGAAAAACCTACCAATTGTTTCTATAAGAAGTGATCATGGTAGAGAATTTGATCAACTAAAGTTTGATTTGTTTTGTGCAAAATATGGCATTTCACATAATTTTTCAGTTCCTAGAACTCCTCAACAAAATGGAGTTGTGGAACGTAAGAACTGCACTCTTGAGGATATGTCTAGAACAATGCTTTTACAAAACAATTTGCCAAAAAGTTTTAGGGCTGAAGCAGTAAACACTGCAAATTATATTTTGAATAGATGTTTAATTTGCCCTATCTTGAAAAAGACTTCTTATGAACTCTTCAAAGGAAGAAAACCAAATATTTCATATTTCAAACCCTTTTGATGTACTTGTTTTGTTCATAACAATGGCAAAGATAATCTTGGGAAATTTGATGCACGTAGTGATGAAGCTATATTCATTGAATGAAGCTATTGTTAAGAAAAGCATTCATATTATTTTTTATGAAAGCAATGATGGTACTTTGAGTGAGAGTTTTGCAGATCTAAATCTGAATTAAAGAGAATATCATAATTCGGATGAAGAGGAAGATCCTAAAGATCGAGACAAGAATATGCAAGAAAAGATTCAAGATACCGAAGAAAACCCTCAAGACCTTGAAACACACCTTCAAGACCTTGAAACTGGAAACTGTGATAACAATATTCACTTCAAGGGCTTGAAACCCAACTTCAAGGCCTTGAGATTGGATCAACAGGTAATATATCAATGGTACCTGAATCTAGTCAAACATATGAAGCTCAACCTTCTGGATCTGCTCCATCTGTCAAAAGAAGAAAAGTTCAACACTCCTCATATCATCAACAAGATAATATGATCTCAGATCCAAATGTTGGAGTTCAAACTAGATCTAAAGTGAACAATCTATGTGCCTTCTTTGCTTTTGTATCGCTTGTCGAGCCAAAGAACTACGTTCAAGCTCTTCAAGAACCTGATTGGATCATTGTCATGCAAAATGAATTGAATGAATTTGAGAGGAACAAGGTATGGACTCTTACTTCAAGACCAAAACATCAATCAGTTATTGGCACGAAATGGGTCTTTCGAAACAAATTGGATGATAGTGGCAAAGTCATACGAAATAAAGCACGACTTGTAGCACAAGGCTATAACCAAGAAGAAGGTAATTATTATGAGGAGACTTTTGCTCCATTTGCCAGGTTAGAAGCCATACGTATGCTACTTGCATTTGCATCTCTTATGAGTATAAAACTTTTTCAAATGGATGTAAAATGTGCTTTTCTAAACGGCTTCTTAGAAGAAGAAGTCTACGTTGCTCAACCTCCGGGTTTTAAAAATGATGAATTTCCAGATCATGTTTTTAAACTAGACAAAGCTCTTTATGGTCTTAAGCAAGCTCCTCGAGCTTGGTATGAATGATTATCTAAATATCTTCTTGAAAACAATTTCAAAAGAGGTTTGATTGATCAAACATTGTTTATCAAAACCAGAGGCAACGACATTCTAGTAGTACAAATCTATGTTGATGATATATTATTCGTTAATGATTCCCTTTGCAAGGAATTTTCAAATATTATGTGCAGGGAATTTGAAATGAGCTTAATGTGAGAGCTAAATTTCTTTCTTGGACTTCAAGTTACACAAGCAAAGAAAGGAATTTTTCTCAATCAAAGCAAGTATACTAAAGACTTGCTTAAGAAGTACAAAATGGATCAATCTAAAGTTTCAAAGAGTCCTATAAGTTCAACACTTTCGCTAGATCATGACAAGAATGGCAAAAGTGTAGTGCAAAAGGAGTATCGAGGTATGATCGGTTCATTGTTGTATCTAACTGCTAGTCGTCCTGACATTATGTTTAGTGTGTGCATGTGTGCAAGATTTCAAGCTAATCCTAAAGAGTCACACTTGATAGCTGTGAAAAGAATTTTTCGGTATCTCAATGGCACTAAGGATCTAGGGTTATGGTACCCATGTCAAAGCTCGTTTCATCTTGTTGGCTATTCAGATGCAGACTTTGTAGGTTATAAGGTCGATAGAAAAATACTTCTGGATGTTGCCAATTCTTAGGGTCATCCCTAATTAGTTGGCACTCCAAGAAGCAAAATTTTGTTGCTCTATCCACAGCTGAAGCTGAATATATAGCTGCAGGAGCCTATTGTGCACAAATTCTTTGGAATGCTCAACAACTTCGTGACCTTGGCTTTGATTTGAAAGGTATTCCTATAAAATGTGATAATACTAGTGTTATTTCTATAACCAAAAATCTTGTGCAGCATTAAAGGACTAAGCATAGTGATGTAAGGCATCACTTCATATGTGATCATGTTGAGAAAGGTGATGTTTCGATTTTTTTTATCTCAACTAACTTACAGCTTGCAGATATCAATACCAAGCCTCTTCCTGAGGAACAATTTAATTTTATTAGATTTGAGCTTGGTATGTTGAACAAGGAAGCATTAACGTAGGGGGAGTAAACGATTTTAATTGTTCCTACGCATGCAGCCCAATTGATGTCTCCAAGGGCCTTGAAATAAAATTCAAGGGGCCATGAAAAAAAATTTTTTACAGGGTATATTAAAATTACGGATCTTTTAAAAATTAATATCTTTTAGATATTTCAATTCTTAAAATATTTTTATAAATCTTTTGTTTGAAATTTTAAAAAAGATCTGTTGTTGTTTTATTAGTATAAAAGCTTGATTTTCTCAAGATCTTGTTATTTCCCTTTTAAAAAGGACCTACTTTTTCTATCTTTTTCATTCTTTCACAAGAAACCCTATTTCAAAAATTCCTTGATTTCTCTCTCAAACTTCCCTCATGGCACCCAGAAGCAAGAAATCTGCTCCTCAAGCTCCCAAAAAGAAAGTCGTTCAAAGTCCCTCAATTGCTAAAGAAGAAAAATCTTATGAGGATCTGGATACATCTCAGACGACTGGTCTTCCCTCATCATGGTTCATTAATTTTTTAAGCTTTTGGATTTTGGCTTTATGGGTTTCACAATCGACCGCTCTGTATATGTGATCTGGTGGATACTGATTTTCTCGACACTCTTAAGATTCCCTGCATAGACAAGCTAAAGAGATCAATCATCTGGAAGGTTATAAACCCTTGATATTTTGCTTTTCCACGACTCACGAGACTATTCTATGTTAATCTCGCCACGAAAATGGACAAAGGATGTATTACTCTAGAATCTTCAATTAAAGGTACTCCAATTTCACTCACTCCTTCTATTTTAAGTGAGATTTTTGGAATTCCTACAGATATTGTATTCAACCATCCTTCAAGATCAGAGAGTGTTCGTATTGCTAAGGAGACATTTCTAGTTCCAAATTCAACCTCACGTCAACTTACTCATACATCTCTAACCTTAGAGGCTAAAATAGTGTTTACTATACTAGTGTGATGTGTTGTTCCTCGTGCAAACTCAAGAGAGCTATTGACTGATCAATCTCTGGAATTAATTTATCTGCTTATGACTGATTTGGACATAGATGTGCCTAATCTGATTCTCAACCATATGATACATTATGTCAATTCTAAGAGACCTATTCCTCTGCCTTATGGAAATTTGCTGCCTAAGGTCTTTGATTTTTATAAAATTGACACATCCTCTGAGGAAAGACAGTCTATTTCTAACAAAATTGATGAGAACTGCTTAGAACGTCTGGAGATTGAGAAAACTCTTGCAGGAACTTGGACTTTAAAAGGAAAAGGAACTACTCAAAATCCAATTGAAGAAGCTAAACCTTCTCCTACTCCAGAAATCAGGTTAGAAGGTTATGAAAAAGAAATAGCTTGTCTCAATCGTGAAATATCTGATTTTCAGTTTGACACCAAGAGGAGAATGGATACAAATTTCGAGTTGCTAGCTACCATAAATGCTAAAGTCAATGAAATGTATTTGATGAATGCTCTTACACTGAATACAATGGGAAGCATTTTGCCCATGCCTTAAGATGTAGCTCAACATACTCAAGAGAAAGTTGAGAATGTGCTGATGAATTGTAAAAGGCGTGTACAGAATAAATCAATTATGTATCCAACTCATGTTGAACCAATGTTTTTGCCAACAGTTGAGTATGAAGTAGTTAAGCAGAGAAGTGCTGAAGAAAAGAGAAGACGTTTGGCAGCTGACATGGATTATTGACACTATAAGAAATCTTCATCCAAAGGAAAGAGGAAGTTCTATGAGGAGAATTGAGCTGACTGGTTTTCTGAAAAACTTTTTATGTGGTTTGTGAAAATACTCTTCTGGGTCTATAATTGTGTTTAAAACTCCCGTGCTTTGACTATTTTTTTTCCCTTGTTGAAAGACAAAGGGGGAGAAATGATGATCCGACATTTCGATATACTTCATTCTGCATTTTGGTTTTGATTTTCATATGTATTGCTAAACTAACAAATGCAGGTATGATAAAACATTTGTGTTGTCTACCATCAAGGGGGAGATTGAAAACTCCACCTTGTTTATAATGTTTTACAAGTGTTGATGATGGAAGACTTAACACAAATATAGTAGTTGGATATACTAAAAATGTATAGATTATATTCTCTAGATACTTGGTTGGTTTGAATTCAGCGTAGGTCTTATCGAATATCAAGGGCCTTGATATGGGATTCAAGGGCCTTGAAGTATAACTCAAGGACAAGGAAGAAAGCGTTACAAAAGAACGATCTCAAAGGCCTTGGAGTTACATAGATGCATGAAACAAGGATTCAAATGCAAAGAAGATTTTCCAGGAAGATTTGCTCAAACAGAAAGATTTTAGGGAATATCTTTTTAACCGAAGATCTCAACCGAATATTAGAGAGTGGAAACTTCTCTTTCGATTCAACAGAGAACGAGATGATCAAGGAGTTAAGGACTCGACGCGGTCTTAAGGATTGAAGATTTGCAACGTCTACCTTATCTCGAAACAAGAAACGATCTTCATGGAGAAGAAGATTCATCTTCAAACGGTCATCTCTCCAACGGCTAGAAGACCTTTCCATAGAAGAATATAAATGAAGATGATGGCCGAAGAAGATATACACACAAGCATATACGGAAAACATCTTTACGTCTTCAAGCAACCTAATCATCTTTATTCATTGTTTTTCTTTCTCTCATTTACGCAAAAGCTTTATCCCCTTAGAGAGAGAAAACACAAGAGCTCCATTGGAAGATCTAAATAGTGTTATACTAGAGTGTGTGTTACTTTGCGAAGTAACTAGGCTATTATAGCTAGGTTTAGAGCTGGAGCTAGATCGTAGCATTGGGTACAGTAAGAGAAGAAGGGGATTTCTTCTAGTTTGTATCTAGGACCCTTTGAAGCTGATAATAGATAGTTAGATCCTTAGGCTATACCCTGGGATGGAGAGTAGGCTATTTAGAGCCGAACTTCGTAAACATATCCTCGTGTCAATCTTTTACATTATGCATTATATCTTGCTATTGTGACTAACTTTGTTTTGCAGGAGCACGAAGTCAATGCCCTTGAAAGTTGTTTCAAAGCCCTTGAAATCAAAGTTATACGAAGAGCACAGATCGACATCAAGGTCCTTGAAAGGAGTTTCAAGTCCTTGAGATTTGGTTTGTGAAAAGTTCTCATACTCTATTCAACCCCCCTTCTAGAGTATCTTTTAACTTATTTATATCACCTACCGGTTCTTCATCCTCAATGCTCTAGAATGTAGTTCCAATGACTCCTTAACTTCCTTAGCTCCATTTTGTTCCAAAACGTGCCATTTTCCCTACAATTACAATGAAACTTGGTGTAGACCTCGATTTCCTCAAAGGTAGACAAAACAACAATATAATCAAGAATATACATCCATACCTGCATATTTAAGAAGATAAAACGTCTAAACTAATCCCAAAATATAGACTATAATACATGCTATCAATTATTTGACAGGATATGCTTGATGGTGGTTCGAAACTGGTTCTTTATAATGAGGACAAATGACTTTAGGATAGACAAAGAATTACTTTTATGAGACATGAGATATGTCCAAGTGCACCTTGAATGGTCATCTACAATGGTTAAAAAATGTGAGAAACCATTGGATGTGTGGGGTTTATATGGGCCCCAAGTATCAATATGGATGAGATCAAAGATATTAGATGAACGAGTTTGAGATGTAGGAAAAACATGTCTATGTTGACGTGCATGAGGACATATGGTACAAATCAAATGTGCTTTAGAAGTATTAATATTGCCATAAATATAATGAATTTGATCAAAAGGGATATGGCCTAAACGGAAGTGCCACAATTCAACAGAATGTATGTTGTTTTTGACAAATATAGAAAGATTGTCATTGGCAGATTTACTACATGTTTATGTAGGATAAGATGAACAAAGAGATGTAGGCTGAGAAGGAGATTGATCAATCACATATAGTCCTCTAAACACTCGTCCAATCACCAGTTGTGTCTTCATCGAATGGTCCTGAAGTACACAAGAATAAGGAGTAAACAAGACATGAGATACAAGATCATGAGCTAGTTTATGAATAGAGACAAGATTGACTTGAAATTCTGGAACATGAAGAACATGTGATAAAGTGATGTGATCATTAAGAATCACGGTGCCTTGATGTAAAACTGGAACTCGATTACCATTTGGCATTGTGATGAAGGAAGGGATTGAAAGAGAAGTATAGGATTGAAAGAAAGAAAGATTGGGAGTTATGTGGTATGTTGCTCCACTGTCCAAGATTCACTTAGAGTTGAGACTTATAGATAAGAAACAAGAGGTCTCACCATCAAGAAGAGTCGTAGCATCACTGAGAGGATCTGTGGCTTTTGACTTGTCAAGAAGAGCCAGAATATCAGACATTTGCTCTTGTGTGAAAGATCCTATAACAACGGATGCAACCAACTTGTAACTGGGTGGATATCCACTCACCTTCCAACATTTATTGATGTCATGACCTGCGATCTTGCAGTGTGTACACCATAGAAATCCTGGAACTAGAGATGTTGGATAACCTATCAATTTCCAACATCTATCTGCATATTGGCCTTTAACTTTGCAATGCTCACAATAGCACGTTGATTAGAAGTAGAAGTAGATCCAGATCTTGAATCAGTGTTTGTTTGGCTTGGGGAAGAGGATTTGTAGTTGTTATGTACGATGCTGAGAGTACATTGCAGAGACATTATCATCTAGAATGTGGTTGTTTGATATTGTTCGTTGATTTTCTTCTTGAAGAACAATATGATAAACTTCATTGAGCGATGGACTGGGAAGCATCATCAAGATATGTGAATGAACAGAAGAGAAAGATTAATTGAGGCCAACCAGAAATTAGATGACCTGGAGATCATGAATCATAGCCAGTGCCACAACATTGGATCCACATTTACAAATCTGATTGATCACTGCAAGAGCATACTCGTCCCATATTTTTTTTTCATGTTAGTGAAGTATGTAGTAACTGAGTGATTACCTTGAGAAATCGAAGTAAGTTCCTTCTAGATCTGGTAAAGATAAGTACAATTTTAATGACCGAATCGAATTTCCAACTCCTTCCATATCTGAGCAGCGGTATTGCAAAATAAGAAGGATTCTCCGATCTCCTTCTCCATTGAATGAAAAAGCCAAGATATGTGATAACACGATTTATGAATTAGGTTTAGGTAATCATTTAGATAGATTTCTCACTCATTCATGCACGTTTTGGCATTGGTTCATGACGTCTTCGCTCAATTCATGCACATTTCTAGAAAAGACGTCTACACTACCTTTTATCGGTTTTGTAGGTAATTTTGGGATCTATTGGACGTTAATCGATACATTTAAGGGCCAAGCCTCATGATGGTACACATCCAAAGCCTTGGAGGAGCATAATTGGAGCAACAAAGGACACAAAGATCACTATTGGTGCAAGCAATGGAGCAACTCATGGCTAGACGATCATAGCATGCTTCTGCTGAAGAAAATCGGACCAACTGCCAGGAAAATCGGCCGATTTAATCCACTGGGTCGATTTTTAGGCCTTTGACAGCTTAAGCCACGTGTCCCACGATCTCTTGTCCGGCCTTGCTCTTGGTGGAGAATATAAGTGGTCCTGCAGGTTGTTGCTGAACATGTCTCCTCTCCCACATTCTCTCATTGACATCTCATCCATTGGAGGCAAGGACTTAGAGGAGAAGAAAAACTCTCAAGGATTGAAGGAAGAAGAAGAACACCATTTTAGGAGTGATAGTGAGGTTTTGAGTGATTTTGAGTTATTCTTGTAGTCTTGGATTGAAGAACTATTGCAAGGATTGTTAGGAACGTTTTGGATCTTCATTCAAGAGTTTGTAAGTCTTGCTACAACTTGGATTTGGCTGAGATTTATTGATTTTACTTGCTTATCTTTCATTATCCATCTATGAACACCATGTATGCTTGTGTGATGATTTTGGATCTTGATATGCATACTATTGGCTAGTTTATTGTGATTCTGGAGTGATGGATTGATGGTTATGGCTAGGGTGATGATAGAATGGACTTATATGTTAGTTTAGGATGATTTGTATGCACGAAACCCAAACCAGTCAGAAAAATCGCCCTGTTCTTCATGATAGATCGGCCGATTTAGCTGTAGAACAGCCCGATTTATTCTCCTGTTGCTCTTTAAATGATGAATCTGTATGTTAGGGTGCTAGGTTGTTGAAACCCTAGTGTTTATTAAGCTTAATTTAGCTTAGGATCACCTAATGCTATCAACCTAAGTGAGGGAAGAGATCTACCCGATGATTTCCAATCTTAGATACCTTAGATGATGAATTCTAGGTAGTAATGAGCCTCATAAGCCG
Source organism: Fagopyrum esculentum (assembly GCA_033239045.1). Classification (NCBI taxonomy): domain Eukaryota; kingdom Viridiplantae; phylum Streptophyta; class Magnoliopsida; order Caryophyllales; family Polygonaceae; genus Fagopyrum; species Fagopyrum esculentum. The sequence goes on from BSUD01000003.1 coordinate 39,430,738, forward strand.
CTATTGGATCGAGTGTGCTAGGATTATTGCTTGAGACTTCCCTATTCCGAGACTTACCCGGTAAGGAGAGGGTTACCCATTAAGTAGTATCCGGTTTGTGTAGAATTCCCTACTTTAACCCCTTGAGACCTACCCGGTAATAGGAGTTTGATGCGGGACTAGTGAAGTGAGAGACCTACCCGGTAATCGCTTTCATTAGTAAAACACCTTTCCCCGAACACCGCAGCTTGTCCTTAGAATCTTTAGAACCTTGAGTCCTATGCCATAACCGGAAATCTTGACCTCTAGAATCCACTTTTCTCTCTTGATCATATACTTTGTGTGTTTTGTGTTACTTGTTTGCTTTGCTATCTCGAGCTGTTAGTTTGTTTTGATATCTTGTTTGATTTGTGATCTTTGCTTGATCACCTAAAAACCCACCAAAAACATTTGGATTTTCATCTCTTTATTTCTTTCTTTTCTCTTAGATTAGATCCACACTTTCTATGACCATTGTTTGACTCGATTTCACCTTAGTCTTTGTGTTCGACCTCGGAATACTATCCCTACTACAAACGTCCCGTACACTGCGGGTTCGCTAGGAGTTAGGATAAATATAACGAGTATAAATTTAAAGCTTATTGCGTACACACATCACACGATCTTAGCGTAACAAGTTTTTGGCGCCGTTGCCGGGAACTAGGTCTAGATTGAGTCATTTTGTGATTGTTTATAGTGTAGATCTTTCTTGTTGCTTTTGATCTCTCTTTGGTTTGTGTCTTTGCTTGTCAGGACATCTCTTACTCTTTAGGTGTATGCGAAGATCTCGTGGCAAGGATTTAGCTTCATTCGATCCCGAACCGGAGAAAACCCTTAGATCTAGATCCAAGAGCATTAAGAAGGGGAAAGAGATGGCCGGAAGAGACCTCCAAGCTGAATTGGATGAAGCCTTAGAGCAAATAAGGCTAAGAGATGAGCTCTTGGAGGAAGAAAGGAGACTTGCCAATGAGAGGCAAGAAGCAACTAGGAGGGAGATTGATGAGATTAGGCAAGCCCTTGTACAAGGAGAGCTTAATCGTCAACAACCTCCACCTCCTCCACCACCACAACCGCAGCCGGCGGCGAATGTTAGGGTTGTACCCATTGCTATTGAAGAGCCACAAACTTTGGGGAGACGTATGGATCCGGCACAAAGAGCACACCGTCCGGGTGTGAACTTAGGAGATCCCGCAGCCCACAGCTACGAGCTCCACCCTCAAGTTCTACAAATGATCCGGCATAATCAATTTGGAGGGATGGAAGGAGAGTCTCCTCATCAACACTTGATGAACTATGAGATTTTGATGGAGACTCTTAGACCGCCAAGGTTGGAGAGCAACAACCATAAGCTTAGGGCTTTTTCCTTCTCTCTTAAGGACAAAGCCTTAGCTTGGTATCAATCTATTCCACAAGGGCGAGTTGGTACTTGGGAGGAGATGACAACCGAGTTTTTGACTAAGTTCTTCCCACCTTCCAAGACTACCGAATTAAGAGGGAAGATTAATGTCTTCGTGATGAAGGATAGAGAGAGTTTGTTCAAGTCTTGGGAGAGGTTCAAAGATCTTCTCCTAGATTGTCCACACCATGGCATACCGAAAATTGAGCTATTGGAGATCTACTTCAAAGGACTTGATGAAGATAGCCAATTCAAGCTTCAATCTCTTTCCGGTGGGACTTTCATGGAGAAGCATGTGGATGATGCTTGGGAGTTTGTGGAGAAGCAAGCTCTAGTGATTGAGAAATACTCCCATAGGAAGAGTGAAGGGAGAAAGGCGGGAGCATATGGGGTGAGTGAGGTCACCATGAGCAATTTCAAGCTTGACGCCATCAACAACGAGCTAAAGTCCTTGAGGGAGTTGTGTGCTACAACTTTGAAGAACCAAACAACTCCTCAAGTGCTTCCACAAGCTAACTTATCTTCCAAGGAGGAGGATGTGAATTACATGGGAAGGGGCAATTACAACAACTATCAAGGCCCAAGGAACTTCAACAACAACCGGCAATTCAACAATTACCGGCCCAACCATAACCACCCCGGGTTTTCTTACTCTAACCCGGATGGAGCCTTGAACCCTCCCGCTTCTACAAGCACAACTCCACCACCAAAAGCTTCACAAGAACCTCCACCCGGATTTACTCAACCTCCTAAGGATAGAACCGAAATGATGTTTGAGCAATTGCTTGGAAGGTTGAGTGGTCTTGAGAGCACGGTGACTTCAATTTCTAAAGCTCAAAAGGTTTTGGAAGCACAAGTGTTCCAAAAGGCGGGTGAAACCCATAGAGATCCGGGAAAGCTTCCCGGAAGGACCAAAGACAACCCAAGAGGCCAAGTGTTGGCCATTACAACGAGGAGTGGGTTGAGCATGAAGGACCCTTTGCCCAAGGAGAATGCTAAAGGGAAGCAAGTGGTGAATGAAGAAGGGCCATTGCAAGAAGATGGAAGCAAGAACAATGATGTAGAGCCAACATATGTGGCACCGCCTCCATACAAGCCACCACTACCGTTCCCACAATCACGAGCAAGAGCTCGCTTGGACAATCACTTTGGTAAATTCCTTGAACTTATGTCTAAATTACATATTAACATTCCGTTCATGGATGTTATTTTAGGAATGCCGGCATATGGCAAGTTCTTAAAAGAGATACTCTCCAACAAAAGGAAGTTGGAGGAGTATGGGGAGATAAGGATGACAAAGAGATCCTCATAGTTGATTCAAACGATGAAGGAGGAGATGCCTCCTAAGCTAAGGGATCCGGGATCCTTTTGTGTGCCAATCGGAGTAGGAGAAGTGAAGTATGACGCCCTATGTGATCTTGGGGCAAGTGTAAGCATCATCCCGCTTGCACTTTGCAACAAGGTTGGGCTAGGAGAGCCAAAGCCGGTCAAGATGACCCTTTACATGGCGGACCGCTCAATCACTCATCCGGTTGGGATCTTGGAAGACATTCCGGTGCAACTAGGGAAGTTCTATGTGCCCATAGACTTCGTTGTTTTGGATATCCCGGCGGACTATCCGGTTCCTATCATCTTGGGGAGACCTTTCCTAGCTACTTTTGGATGTCTAGTAGATTGCAAGAATGGAACTCTCTCCTTCAACATTGGAGAAGAAAACATCAAGTTCAAGCTGTCCACAATGATGAAGGGGCCAACCCTTGATAAAGATGTATTCAACATAGTTGAAGAAGAGGAGTCTAGAGAGGTTGTGAGCTCAATCTTGCTCAAGGATCCACTTGAGAGGGTTCTTAGCTCAAGCTTGATGGAGGAAGGAGTTGAGGAGAGTAGCAATGAAGTAATCAAGGCCTTGAATGCATTGGACGAGCTACCAAATGTTGGATTTGAAGTGCTAGAAGAAGTGAAAAACAGGCAGAAAAATCGGCCTGACTGGGAAAAATCGGCCGATTTTTGGCCTTGGGCTGAAGCTTCATCCAGTTTGGCAAAAACAGAAACTCAGATCGACCCACCCTCAGGAAAATCGTCCGATTTTTCCTCCTGGGTCGATTTTCCTGAGTCTTTTCAACACCAACAACTTGAATGTGAGCAATCATCAAGGGACTTCAAGGAGACTTCCATGGCTTTGCAATCATCTCAACCTACATTGTATGGATCGTCTCCAACCGAAAAAGGTCCTCCTCAACTTGATCTTAAACCTCTTCCTTCTCATTTAAAGTATGCTTTCCTTGGTTCAAATTCTACTTATCCGGTGATTGTGAATGCATCTTTGAATGATGATGAACTTGATAAATTGTTGAATGAATTGAAACTGCATAGAAAGGCAATAGGATACACCATTGATGACCTTGTTGGCATTAAGCCCTCTTTGTGCACGCATAAGATATTGATGGAAGATAACCATAAACCCTCTATTGAACATCAAAGGAGATTGAATCCTATAATGAAAGAGGTAGTCAAAAAGGAGATCATTAAGTTGCTAGATGCGGGGATTATCTACCCTATCTCGGATAGTAAGTGGGTTAGTCCCGTTCATGTAGTACCTAAGAAGGGTGGGATGACCGTAGTGACCAATGAGAACAATGAACTAATCCCGACTAGGACGGTTACGGGGTGGAGGATGTGCATTGATTATAGGAAGCTTAACATGGCCTCTAGGAAAGATCACTTCCCTCTCCCTTTCATTGACCAAATGCTAGAAAGGTTAGCTCAACATTCTCATTTTTGCTATTTAGATGGCTATAGTGGATTCTTCCAAATCCCCATCCACCCCGATGACCACGAGAAAACTACATTTACATGTCCATGGGGTACCTTTGCATATAGGAGAATGCCATTTGGGTTGTGTAATGCACCCGCCACCTTTCAAAGGTGTATGATGGCTATCTTTTCGGAATACATTGAAAATATCATGGAAGTGTTCATGGATGATTTCTTTGTTTATGATTCTTCCTTTGATAATTGCTTGGCTAACTTGTCATTAGTATTGCAAAGATGTGAGGAGACAAATCTTGTCTTGAATTGGGAAAAATGCCACTTCATGGTAAGTGAAGGCATTGTGTTAGGACACTTGGTGTCTAGCCGTGGCATTGAGGTTGATAGGGCCAAGATTGAAACGATAGAGAAGTTGCCACCACCTACCTCGGTGAAAGGGGTAAGGAGTTTCTTAGGGCATGCCGGTTTTTACCGGAGGTTTATTCAAGACTTCTCTAAAATTTCTAAGCCTCTCACTAACCTACTAATGAAGGATGTTGAATTTGTTTTCTCCAAAGATTGCCTTGAGGCTTTTTGTAGGTTGAAGAACGCCTTGATCTCCGCACCCATCATGCAACCTCCGGATTGGAGCCTACCGTTTGAGATCATGTGTGATGCAAGCGATGTAGCCGTTGGGGCTGTTTTGGGGAAAAGGAAAGATGGGAGAACTCATGCCATTTATTATGCTAGCAAGACGCTAGATGATGCCCAACTCAATTATGCTACCACCGAGAAGGAGTTGCTAGCGGTGGTGTATGCTTTTGAGAAGTTCCGCTCATATCTTGTTGGAGCGAAGGTCATAGTTTATACGGATCATGCTGCGATCCGTTACCTCCTTACCAAGAAGGATGCAAAACCTAGGTTGATTCGGTGGATCCTTCTTCTTCAAGAGTTTGATTTGGAAATCCGGGACAAGAAGGGATCCGAAAACTCCGTGGCGGATCACCTTAGTAGACTACCTCCTTTAGAGATTGAGAGAGATGACATCCCGATTGATGACTCATTCCGGGATGAGCAATTGCAAATGGTGGAGGAATGCTTGTTCCAAGTGTCTAGAGGAAGCGAGCCATGGTTTGCCGACATTGTGAACTACTTAGTGTGTGAGAAAGTGCCTCCCGGTTTGACATATGCCCAAAGGAAGAAGTTCTTCAAGGATGTGAGGCACTACTATTGGAGTGAGCCACTTTTGTTCAAGAGAGGGCCGGATGGAATGTTTAGAAGATGCATACCGGAGGACGAGGTGGAGAGTGTGATCCGCCATTGTCATTCCTTGCCATGTGGAGGGCATGCTAGCGCACACAAGACATGTACGAAAGTGTTGCAATCGGGCTTCTTTTGGCCAAACTTGTTCAAGGATGTGCAAGGCTTTGTGGTAGCTTGTGATGCTTGCCAAAGGACGGGCAACATCTCAAGGAGAAATGAGATGCCCTTGAACAACATACAAGAGGTAGAGATATTTGATGTGTGGGGTGTGGACTTCATGGGACCATTCCCTTCTTCATGTGGCAACCTCTACATCCTATTGGCGGTTGACTATGTTTCGAGATGGGTTGAGGCAATCGCCTCACCTACAAATGACGCCAAGGTTGTGGTGCGGTTCTTCAACCGAGTGATCTTTCCTAGGTTTGGAACACCAAGGGTGATCATAAGCGATGGAGGGAAGCACTTCACCAATAGGAATTTTGGGGCACTTTTGGCTAAGTATGGGGTGACTCATAAGGTGGCAACACCTTACCATCCTCAAACTAGTGGCCAAGTGGAGATCTCAAACCGGGAGATAAAGGGAATACTTGAGAAGACGGTCTCTAGAACGAGAAAGGATTGGGCTATGAAGCTCGATGATGCCTTGTGGGCATATAGGACCGCTTTCAAGACACCAATTGGCACCACTCCTTACAAGTTGGTCTATGGCAAGTCTTGCCACCTCCCGGTAGAGATGGAGCATAGAGCTTATTGGGCCATTAAGTGGCTAAATTTTGACCTCAAGGAGGCGGGAGAGAAGCGGTTGCTAGACATGAACGCCCTTGAGGAGATCCGGTTGGATGCTTATGAGAATGCCCGGATTTACAAGGAGAGGACCAAGCGTTGGCATGACAAGCGCCTCCTTCCAAAGGAGTTGAATGAAGGCGACTTGGTGCTTCTTTTCAACTCGAGGCTGCGGCTTTTCCCCAGAAAGCTCAAATCAAGATGGACCGGGCCATATGTGGTGATGAAGATCTTTCCTCATGGAGCGGTAGAGATAGGAGGAGATCATTGTGGTGACTTCAAGGTGAATGGGCACCGTTTGAAGAAGTACATACCGGAGGCCCCGGTGGAAGTGATTGCCCCGCTTCACCTTGATTGAAACGCTCCTAAATTTGGTCAAGCTAATGACCTTAAAGAAGCACTTAATGGGAGGCAACCCATTGGTACATATTTTTCCCTTTCTTTTTCTTGCTTTTGTTTGATCTCACTCTTGGTGTGCTTTGTTTTTCTTTTGTGTTTTTGGGTGCTAGATCTTGTTGATTGTCGTGTGTGATGAGATGTCGGAGGTCATGTGAAGGCCTCATGGAACTGTTGAAGGTACAAGATCCAAGCACATGGACGAGGGGGAAATCACCCAGAAAAATCGGCCTGTTCTTCAGCAGATCGGCCGATTTTCCTGGGCAACAGGGGCGATTTTTCCTCTGTAAAGGAAAGTGATGATCTCCAATCAAGCATGGGTGGAGCGGACGTGGAACTTGGACGGCTTGCGGTGCCAAGCGCGGGTTCCGACACCTTAATGAACATCAAGAGCTCTCTACCATCCTTGATCGATCATCCACCATCATCATTCAATGTGACCCGAAATACCAAAGCATCACCAATTTTACATTGTGAGGACTCTCTTTCACTTCTTTATTTAGTTTACACATTAGGGACAATGTGTTTCTAAGTATGGGGTGGGGTTTTCATGATCACTTGCATGATTACATCTAGGATAGTTTAATTTAGTCACACGTTTCATTATGTCTTGCATTGTACATACATATTTCGAAAATTCCAAAAAATCAGAAAATTTTAAAATTTTTGTGCTTTCTAGGCTTGGATATGACCCTAATGATGAACCTTGTCTTGTGAATTGGCTATGGATAGCCTTATGTGTTGAATAGATGAATGCATATGTGGACTTGAAGTACTTATCTTGAATCCCATGAATGACTTGTGATCATGAATGTTTGCCTTGATTAAATTGAGTATTAAAAATCGAAATTGCATGCTAGTTCTTGCACATCATCTAGGAATGAATGAGGCAATTCATCTTTCTCTACTTCTTATCTCGATCATGTTGTTTGAGCACCTCAATTGATGAAAAATTGACCTCTTTTGACCCATCCGGGAATAGGAGCATGTTAGTGTGTTGATGTGTGTGAAAAGCAAGTGTGGGGTGAAGATGTTGATGAAAGAATGTCATCAATGAAGTGCTGAAATTGTTGCAAAAGTGTAGCCAAACATATAGGTTTGGGGACGTTGGTGTAAATGACAAGTAACTCGGTACACTTCACATAATCGGGTGTTGGTGCCTTGCCAAAGTCAAATAAACCAATAGTCCTAACGAGATTTGGTATGTGTGCCCGGTGTGGATGCACCTCGAAAAATAGAAAAAGCCCGAGGATGGCTAATCACCAAGGTTTCGGCTTTTGTACACCAATGCCATTGTCTCAAAAATAAAAGAAAAGAAAGAAAAGAAAATGAAGAAAAATATACACTTGAGGGAAGTTGATAAGAAATGTGAAGTTGTGGTTGTTTAGTTCCTTTCCCGGATTAGCATCACATAGCCTAGAAAATTTCCACCTAATCACAACGTTTCTTGGCCTTCTATTTTACAAAGTCCTTATAACCTACTTGCATGTGTGTAAGACTAAGTGATTTAGATTGGATATGCTCATGATCATCTTGACTTCTTCATCTTTACATTTCATTGCATGCTATCAAGTTAAGTGCAATTGTCTTTCCATGCTTTCATTTATTTGATACATAATTGCTTGTCCATTGCCATGAAACATGACTATGAAGGTGATCCAATATTAGAAGTACAACTCCAAAAAGATTTTGCCATTTTTTCTGCATACATAAATCATGTCATCTCTTAGTCTATAGTTGGGATTTTGCTCAGGGACGAGCAAACCTTAAGTATGGGGTATTTTTGATAACACGATTTATGACTTAGGTTTAGGTAATCATTTAGATAGATTTCTCACTCATTCATGCACATTTTGGCATTGGTTCATGACGTCTTCGCTCAATTCCTGCACATTTCTAGAAAAGACGTCTACACTACCTTTTATCGGTTTTGTAGGTAATTCAGGGATCTATTGGACGTTAATCGATACATTTGAGGGTCAAGCCTCATGATGGTACACATCCAAAGCCTTGGAGGAGCATAATTGGAGCAACAAAGGACACAAAGATCACTATTGGTGCAAGCAATGGAGCAACTCATGGCTAAACGATCATAGCATGCTTCTGTTGAAGAAAATCGGACCAACTGCCAGGAAAATCGGCCGATTTAATCCACTGGGTCGATTTTTGGGCCTTTGACAGCTTAAGCCACGTGTCCCACGATCTCTTGTCCGGCCTTGCTCTTGGTGGAGAATATAAGTTGTCCTGCAGGTTGTTGCTGAGCATCTCTCCTCTCCCACATTCTCTCATTGACATCTCATCTATTGGAGGCAAGGACTTAGAGGAGAAGAAAAACTCTCAAGGATTGAAGGAAGAAGAAGAACACCATTTTAGGAGTGATAGTGAGGTTTTGAGTGATTTTGAGTTATTCTTGTAGTCTTGGATTGAAGAACTATTGCAAGGATTGTTAGGAACGTTTTGGATCTTCATTCAAGAGTTTGTAAGTCTTGCTACAACTTGGATTTGGCTGATATTTATTGATTTTACTTGCTTATCTTTCATTATCCATCTATGAACACCATGTATGCTTGTGTGATAATTTTGGATCTTGATATGCATACTATTGGCTAGTTTATTGTGATTCTGGAGTGATGGATTGATGGTTATGGCTAGGGTGATGATAGAATGGACTTATATGTTAGTTTAGGATGATTTGTATGCACGAAACCCAAACCAGTCAGAAAAATCGCCCTGTTCTTCATGATAGATCGGCCGATTTAGCTGTAGAACAGCCCGATTTATTCTCCTGTTGCTCTTTAAATGATGAATCTGTATGTTAGGGTGCTAGGTTGTTGAAACCCTAGTGTTTATTAAGCTTAATTTAGCTTAGGATCATCTAATGCTATCAACCTAAGTGAGGGAAGAGATCTACCCGATGATTTCCAATCTTAGATACCTTAGATGATGAATTCTAGGTAGTAGTGAGCCTCATAAGCCGCTATTGGATCGAGTGTGCTAGGATTATTGCTTGAGACTTCCCTATTCCGAGACTTACCCGGTAAGGAGAGGGTTACCCATTAAGTAGTATCCGGTTTGTGTAGAATTCCCTACTTTAACCCCTTGAGACCTACCCGGTAATAGGAGTTTGATGCGGGACTAGTGAAGTGAGAGACCTACCCGGTAATCGCTTCCATTAGTAAAACACCTTTCCCCGAACACCGCAGCTTGTCCTTAGAATCTTTAGAACCTTGAGTCCTATGCCATAACCGGAAATCTTGACCTCTAGAATCCACTTTTCTCTCTTGATCATATACTTTGTGTGTTTTGTGTTACTTGTTTGCTTTGCTATCTCGAGCTGTTAGTTTGTTTTGATATCTTGTTTGATTTGTGATCTTTGCTTGATCACCTAAAAACCCACCAAAAACATTTGGATTTTCATCTCTTTATTTCTTTCTTTTCTCTTAGATTAGATCCACACTATCTATGACCATTGTTTGACTCGATTTCACCTTAGTCTTTGTGTTCGACCTCGGAATACTATCCCTACTACAAACGTCCCGTACACTGCGGGTTCGCTAGGAGTTAGGATAAATATAACGAGTATAAATTTAAAGCTTATTGCGTACACACATCACACGATCTTAGCGTAACAATATGAGCATACTATTGAACTGGTCCCACTTGGCTTGCATCTTGGAGTCTGAGATAGGACGATTGCAGGTTCCATGGAAAAAATTGTGTTTATTTTTGGCTGAGAGAGAAACTTCTACATAGCGTTTCCATCGTAGAAAGTTAGAGCTATTTAGAAGAGTTGTTGCAAGTTTCAAAGAAGGAGCATCAGAGTGATGGAGTTTGATCTGTTGCAGTAGATCATCTTCAACAATGGAAGAATCTTCTTCATCCTCTGATACCATGTTAGAGAATGGAGTAAAGAAGAAATGAGAGAGAACAGAGTTGTGTTTGAGTAACAAAATGAACAACTTGTTTATTGACTATGTACTGTGTACATATTTATACAACTTGCATGCTTCTATTTTACATAACAGAATTGGTTACACGTGTATATCCAACAAAATTTCCAGCGTAGCACAACGAACTCGACCGGACCCCGCTCGACTGATCTTTCGGCACCGATCACAAGCGATCTCGTCCACAGTTACACCAACTCATTGGGTAAGACTCGATCTTTAGGTTCTCGCTTCGTCTCACTGTTGGGGTATGGGTTGTCGTTCGTACGTTGGGCATGAAGGGTAGTTTTCATGCCTCCTGTGTGTCGAGCATGTGATCTTGCGGTATCTAGTTGTGGCAATATTGTTTAGCGGCTCATGGGTTTTGAACTGGTGACTTGTGGGTGTGGTTTAGTTGCTGATTTTGGAGATCGCAAGAGTCGAAGTCTAGACTTCCTGCACTTCTTGCGTTTTCCAGATTTTTGGTTGGTAGGATTAAATTGTTATCTTCGGAAGTATGTTTTGAGGCCTTAAACTTATCATCCATCATTGAATTTTTGATATGTTGTTTTTGTTGGATATGAGTAGTTTACGGTATTAAAACTTAGGCATGATCCAACGGTCGGATTTGGAGTTACGATGTCCCAAAGTAGGGCAGTAACGCAATTGAGTATAGAGTGAGAGTCCTTAAGACCTTGTGCTTTGGGCATAGTTTTGATGGTGGATTATTTTAGATGGTTATTGTTCTAGTGGAAATATTAGAGACTTCCTAAATTGTCTAGAGCTTCCGAGCCCGAGAGCAATATCATCTTTTTCTACACCGATGGGGCTTTTTGGTGGTCTTCTTTTAGATTGTTGTTAACTTAGAAGTTATAAACTTCTAAGAGGGTGGATATGAGATTGATCCAAGTTTTCCTATTATAACTAGGTGTTTGAGATCATATTCTTACGGAATCAAGTAGTAGCATTGTTGGACTTTTGACTCGATTCAGGTAAGTCCCTCGGACTTACTTAGTTGGCTTCTACGTGTTAGCATGAATGGTAATAGTGGTGTGTGCTTTGATTGTTTAATAATTATAACTTGATAGGATGACCTTGTTTTTATTGTGGCTCAAGTGTATGATTAACGGGCGGTGACATCACTGCCCAGCTTTGACTTGAGACTCGGAGGTTCTTAGCGACTAGCCCAGACATGTACACAATGAGGTGCATCGGATCTAATCCTGTTGGTACATGGGGATAGAGGCGAGATTTTGGAGATCCTCATGTCACAACCTAAGTTGAAATAGAAAGTGTATGACGTAACAAAAGATAATAAATGAACGTTTGTGCTATCATGATGTGTGCTTCTATTGCTGCAATGTGTGTGTTTGTGCTATTACTATTCTTCTAATATGTATATTGCTAGCTAACGGTTATCCGTCTTGTAGATGTCATGCAGTTTAGGGACGCTGCCGAATGATCCGTATGGAGTGGTCAGTCGGGTTTCCGTACATCATAGGACGACATACGGGTTTCTTATTTCAGTCTTTTTCCATTACTTTGTTTGGTTTTTCTTAGAGTTGTCGTACGATTGTGATAATCGGTTGTTAGTCCTTTCATGTTTGTATCATAGTTTGTACATTACATCTATTTCGGATTTACTTTTATTTGTGTCTTGTTGCAAGATCCGGTAAAGTTGTTGTCAAACTAAGGTCGGGACCCACTTTCAGGTCCTAACTAGTAGAGCCCCGAGTTCCGAGAATTTGGGGTATTACATAGAAAGATAGTGTGAGATAAAATGAAAGAGGGGTTGAGTACTTATAGGAACTAGTTTAATCCCCGCACCTTGTGCGGGTTTTATTTAAAATAAAAAGTATTTTATTGTTATTTTTATGTATTATGTACCGCATATTTATTTATAGTACATTTAGTTCAGGTTAAATTGACTTGAGAACATAAAATTTTATGTTTTAATATCATCATGAACAATGTTTTTCTAATAATACAATATTTATTGAGAGTGATTTAGTTCCTATAATATTGTTAATTTAATAATAAAAGATTGTTTGGCTTAATTTTTATTATAAAAAAATTGTCACACAAAATAGAGTCGTTTGAACTAACGTGTGTTGGTTCCTATAAAATTGTTAATTTAATAATAAAAGATTTTTTGGCTTAAAAATAAAGATTTATTGGTTTTAATTGTGGGAGTTCCATTTAAAAAATACTGCATCCACAACGCGTCACGTCATCAACTTGTGTTCTGTTTTAGTATGTATAATAGATTAGAAAAGGGTTGGAATTTTTTTTATAGCAACCAATTTTTTTATTTAAAAATAAATATATAAACCACTATGGAACGGCTACTAGCCGTTGTACAGGTGGGCCCGCCTCACGGATGTGAAATTGTCGTTGGCGCAGACGTAAAAGAGTCGTTGCAAAATGGCTCTTTGAAACAAACCGGTAGTTTAACAAACCTAAATCGAGGTTTTGTCGGTTAACCTAAATCGCCAGTTTGAGTAAACCAGCGGTTTGAGCCGGTTTAGTAACCGGCGGTTTGCCATAAACCGGACCCAAGTCTAGTTCAAACATGTACAAATAATGTAGCGGGTAAAAACATAAGATTAAAAAAGTGATACGCGAACTAATTATAGAAAATATCATAAATGATAGTGTATACTTTTGACGAAATGAACTAAAATTATGAACTTTTATAATATTAGTTTAAATTTTGGGTATCATTAATTTGAATATTGTGTAATGTTAGTTAAACATTTTGTTTTACTAGTTCAAACATGTACAGGTAACAAGATACATAAAAACATAATAATCAAATTAACAAATAAAACATGAAGTAACTATAGAAAATATACGAACTAATAGTGTATACTTTTCAACGAAATGAAAAAATCGTGTTATTAATGGAAGAAGATTCGCCAGACCTGAATCTATATGTTCGGCGGTATACTCACATATATTCGATGTTTACACATTCACACGATAAGAGTTGTTTACACACACACACACATATATATATATATAGGGTGTGGTTCCCATGAGAACACCCCTAACGTGAGAACATGAGAACAATCGTACACCGTTGGATGTGAGTATTAAGGGTTGAGATTTAGAGTAGATATCAAAAATAATAATAACTACGAATAATAATAATTAGAAATCCAACAATAACTACGAATAATCCACTCAACCAACAATAACTACGAATAATACATTAAATGATATGGCACATTCGTAACAAAACTGATAATAATTACGAATTTGTTCTCATGTTCTCACGTTAGGGGGTGTTCTCATAGGATCTATACTCTATATATATATATATATATAATTTTATAAAAATTGAACAATAAATATGTATTCGATTCATAATTCTATCACAAAAAATTTATCAAGACAATTTCACAAAAACTAAACTACAAGGAAGAAGATTTAATGTATTTTTTAGCGTTTGGTTCACGTACGGAATAAACCTTTTGTTGTAATTTAATGGAGCATTTATCGTACGATTTGTTTTATAAGCTCAAAATTTCTGTTCTAATTGTTCATATTTTATTATATTAGTTCAAAATGTTTGTTCTAATGGTTTTTTTTTTCCATTTTTTACGTTCAAATTTTTTACACATTTCGTTCAGACTTTTGTTACGTTAGTTGAAATTATATTGTACTAACGATTAATACATTTTTAAAGAAAATTCCGACCATTAATATTTTCTGGTTCTAAGTAACCGTAACTTTTGTCTTCAAGTGAGATAAACTAATTGCTTCATTTGGAATACCATTGTTTTTAAACTCACTCTTCTAGGGCACTGTGATACCAAATATAATAACGGAACTTTTAAATCAAAGGTTCTTGCTATTCGTACCACCATATACATGCTATACATACCACATCTACGCCTACGCATGGCGTAGTAAGGTATTAAAAAAAAAAAAAAAAAAAATTTTTTTTTAATACCTTACTACGCCTTCGCAATGCGTAGGCGTAGTAAGTTTCCCTTCATTTTTCGAAGGGAATATATGTTACGGACTACTACGCGTACGCGTAGTAGGACTACGCATCGGCCATCCGTAGTCGTAACCATTTTCCTTTATTTTTTGAACGAAATGAGCTTCTTGCTACGGCTGCGCATTGCGTACGCGTAGTGAGGGTACGAATAGCATGAATATGTGGATACGAATAGCAATCTCGCAAATCAAAGGAGGATTTGAGTGGACAGTGGACCCATGAACTCTAATATTAGTGTCAAATGCTAGATAAATTGTGATATATTAACTACAATCGGTGAAATTAATATGTTCACACGAGTTAGCTCGGAGGTTCAAATTATGAAAGAGTCCTAATATCATTTTTTAAATTGGTGAATAGAAACGGCTACATATACACATTTTTTTTATAAATTTTAATTCTCATCAAAAAAGTTTTATTAAATTATTGTAATTTAAAAAGATATTTTATTTTAATAAATTTTAACTTTATTATAAGCGAGATTTGTCACCTTGATTAAAATTAACCTCACATTAGTATAGACAATTTTTCCAACAAAACTTTCCGGCCACCTTTTCAAATTGTATTGTGGGTTTAAATTATTTGAGAATATTTAGCCATTAGGGCACTTTTGGTTTATTAGATAGTAACTAGGCCCCTCTAATTTTTTCCTAAATTTTAAATCTAAAATAAATTAATTTAAGGGGTATAAGGGTAAACGGTAAATTATGAATCCTATATAACTATCCTCAGCTAGGGTTTCTTTTGTTTGCCGTCGTTCCATATTTCATATATGAACTCCCCGATAAATCCTCTCAATCAATGGCTGGTGTAGCTGCCCAGTCGCAAGGAGAAGCCGCCTCGCCCGCCCGGAGGAGTTGCCCGCCTGAAGGAGCCGCCCAGTCGCACGCCTGGAGAAGCCGCCTCGCCTATCTGGAAGAGCCGTCCCGTCCAATCGCCAGCGGTTTCTAGCGGTTTCTGGCGGTTTCTGCATTTTCTCCATGGAACCTCTCAGACATTTTCTGCGTTTTTCTAAATTTCCTCGCTGCTGTCTTCGAAGGGGCAGCCGCGCGTCATCGTCCAATCGCCAGCGGTATCAATGTTGGCTTTCGCACACGACCTGAAGAAATGGTGAGACCAACGCAGTCTCTATCGCCGCCTGCCGGGAGAAACCGCGTCAACCGCCTGCGTGGAGGATCCGTCCAACCGCCTGCGTGGAGAAGCCGCCCAACCGCCTGCCTGGAGGAGCCGCCCAGCCGCCCTCTGGAGGAGCCGCCCAGCCCGCCCGTCCCTTGCGTGGAGGAGCCGGTCAATCGCTTTCCTGGATCAGCCGTTGCCGTATTATTGCTATTCTTGCGTAAAGCAGTTGGAGAAGAAGCTAGGGTTTGCAACCATTTTTTTTAATTTTTTAATTTTTTTTTTGTTTTTGCTTTTTTTTCCCTCCCAGTTTGCGGCTACTGTTTTTGCTTTTTTTAATTTTTTAATTTTTTTTAATTTTTTTTAAATTTTTTTTTAAAATTTTTTAAATTTTTTAATTTTTTTTTGTTTTTGTTTTTGCTTTTTTTTTTCCCAGTTTTCTATTCTTATTGCGTAAG
>BSUD01000003.1:39446860-39462271 GCA_033239045.1 Fagopyrum esculentum
TTGTGTAAACGACGGGATTGTGTAAACGACGGGATTGTGTAAACGACGGGATTGTGTAAACGACGGGATTGTGTAAACGACGGGATTGTGTAAACGACGGGAATAACGTAAGTGACTGATTGTTTTGGATTGTGCAACTCATTTGAGGCTTGCGTAATTCAACCTTGTGTAAACAACGGATCAGACTTGCGTAAATGATGGCATTTTGGGTATGTACAACTCATTTGAGCTCGTGTAGTAAATCTTATGTAAACAAAGGACCGGACTTGTGTAATGGAAAAAAGACGGAATTATCGGCTAGACAATACACAAGGACACACAATATTGTGTATTTACAAGACGGACGGTGTAAATGACGGATTTTGTGTAAATGACGGACTTTGTGTAAATGACGGACTTTGTGTAAATGACGGACTTGTGTAATTGAGAAATGACGGACTTGTGTAATTGAAAAATGACGGACTTGTGTAATTGAATTTATGTAATAGAAATTGTGTATTAATATCGTGTATCTACAAGAGAATACTGGAAGTTCAGTTAGTCCAGCTGGTATAAGGGTGGGAGGGAGGGCCTGTTGCCCAGAGTTCAATACTCACTAGCTACAACATTTGTGTTTTGGATTGAGAAGCTTGTGTACATAACTCATGTGGGCTTGTGTACGTAACTGTTGTGGCTTATGTATGTAACTCGTGTGGGCCTGAACTGAACTTGAGCTTAACTCGTGTGGGCCTGAACTGAACTTGGGCTTAACTCGTGTGGGCCTGAACTGAACTTGGGCTTAACTCGTGTGGGCTTGAACTGAACTTGGGCCTAATTAAATTGATTGGGCTTGGACTCATGTAAAATTACCAATTAACCCTTTCAATTAATCTTTATTAATAAATAAGAGGGGCCTAGTTTGTCTACAAAATATAAAAAGGGCCTACTTAATACTAAATACACAAAAAGTGCCTACTTACCCAATTAACCCAAATTATTTCTGTGTAATCCCTAACTTTGTATCCCACTCATCTTATTGATTCGTTCCATTCTAAAATTATAAATTATTCTGTTTAGATAGATTTTTTTTTTGTATTGTAAATTAATGATAAGTCAATCATAAAAATGAGACACGAAGTTAGGACACGCAACGAGACATACAATTTACACCGTCTAGTAATGTATTATAAACCATCTATCTCTCTTTAATATTATTAGGGGGTGTTATAAACACATTGTTCGATTTATTAACTTTGGAAACATTCGTAATCCAACGGTGCCTAATGAGCGCCTTCATTGGCTGATTGTCCTGGTGGCTATGGTGGTTCCACCCCCAAGCCAAGGGCGTATTACTTTGCGGACCCTAAGCCACAACTCTCTATTCCGAGAGTTTTGATGATGAAGGGGTCTCTTCGCCGCAGCGTATCTCCGCCTAACCCTAAACCTAAGGTGTCGCCTTGGCTGCCTTCAAATAGATCTCTCCAAACTGAGTGCTTACTAATGAAAACTAGAAGAACAACACTCTCGAAGAACTCGTAAGTTCCAGTTCAGACAAAGGAGATTCTAAGGCTTCGAGTGGGCGCTGATGCCCATTTGTTTTTTTCTATTTTATTTAATTTTAGAAAAATAAACACAAAAATTGGCCGCCGGCTCTTGGAGCCTAAGGATTGCGAGTTTTTTTCAACATTAGTAAAACGAATATCGTGTAGATAGCTTTTTTGTATTATTGTTCATGTCTGTCATTCAACGTCATTTTTTTGTAGGAGGGACGGAGAAACCTGAGTTTCATACGTGTTTATTATCATATAAAGCAAAAGAGGGCTAACATGGGATAAACATGAGTTTCACCATCTTTTTAGTGGTACAGTCAAGTTCTTCGATACTAGTAAAGTCATAGAGATACAAAATAAAGTACAAAGTGACAGTCAAGTTCTTAATATTGCATAATGTGGCTACTGTGAACCAAAATGAAAGAAGGGACTCACTAGTAAGATAAACAATAAAATATAAAAATAAATTATTTTTTATGTGAGACACTATTTGTTACCAGTCATTCGGGCCTTCGAGAATATCTCCACCAAATATAATAGATCTCTAAAATATGTCTCACTTTGTTGATTAGTTATTATTATCTAATTGTAATTTATATTTTTTAATTTCTTTTTAATCATGTTGCTTGTATTTAAACACTACAAAGTGAACGTAATAAACAAGATCATCCATCTATTGATAACTCTACATGGTATCAACCCTAATATCCTCTTAACCACATCAATGACAATTACTTCAGCAACCCTCACCACCGCCGCTTCTCCATATTACCTACATCCAAATGACCACTCTGGTCTCACAATGTGTCCCATCCTCCTAAACAACAAAAATTATCAAAAATTGCAAAAATTGTGTGTTTCCATGAAAATGTGTTTTCCGCTAAACGCAAACTCGACTTCATTGAAGGCAAAATTATTGAACCTGCAGCAACAGACGAGGAGATGAGGCGATTCCTCCGGCACGCAACGACTGCGATCGACCCTACAGTTCAAAAATCGTTCTTCTATTTTGCTACTACACACTATGGGATGACCTCAAACAACGATTTGACGTTTCCAACGACCCAAAACTGATGCAACTTTGCTCCGATCTCTAGCGCTGCCATTATAGCCCAAGTTCCTCTTCCGAAGATCAATAAGGTATATTCAATAGTTGTCCAAGAGTAATTGTCCAAGAGTAACGCTTAAAGAGAATCGCCGCACTCGAGATCCTCTAAATGACATGGTAGCATTGCTGCATCTCAAACTTCCCATCAACCATTGACCAAAAAAGAAAAAGCAAGTTGTTTTATATTCACTGCAACAAACCATACCACGATATGGCTTCTTGTTTTAAGGTAATCGGATATCCCGACTGGTTGAATAATGGCTTGGGAGTTTCAAACCCAAAGACATGCGGTTTGCCCCTTACACAACCATGACAACAACAACAACAACGCTCTTCCGTTATGATAGGAAAGGTCACAAATGTTGTCATTGGCCATGCAAATAATGCCACAGACTCTGGTGCGGCTTGTTCTCGCAAGGAGAGTGTGCAACCATCGACAACCTAACCGAACAATATGCACATTTGTTTGATTTATTCAAAAGCTATCATGCAAATGCCGCTCACGACACCGTCTCAGGTAAAATGGGCATACCTTTGATCCTTGACTCCGGCGCGTCATTCTATATGACGGAGACTCAATTTAATTATTCGTTGTTTATAAGTTAAATCTACACAAATAAAGTTACCAAATGGAACTCGTGTTAGCGCAACAAAGGTAGGTTCAGTCACACTTACGAACGGATTCACCCTACCAAGAGTTATATGGGTTCCAAGGCTAGATTGTCATCTCTTATCAATGAATCAATTATCCAAGTAATTGGTTGTCTTGCTTATTGTGTTATTCTTTCACGAAAACCTATAAGTTTAGGTTAAGAAGTCAAAAATGTATTTTCTTAGGATACCCATACTCACAAAAAGGTTGAACTACCCAAATTAACCTACTCTAACCCCCACACCCATGATGATCCATCCAATGCCCTAATATAACACCCAATCCCGGCAATACACATGGATACCCCCTGCAGAAATCTCTCTCTCCCCCTCCAATCCATGCAGTCCCCTCAACCCTATCCAACCGTAGACCCTACTGCCTCCTCTACATCAGAAAACCGTACCACCACCCCTTTGCAACCTTTGATACGACGAACAAACCGCCACCACAAACCATCATCACACCTAAAAGACTTTGTCTATCAAACAACTCGACAATACGCTTTTGTTTTTTGTGATCCTGCTTCTGCTCCGTCTTCAAGTACGTTGTATCTCATTGGCTAATCATTCAGTGTATAATAATCTATCAAATGCATATCTTAATGCTATCAGGAAATCGCACTCCGAGGTCGAGCCACAAAGTTTCGAAGAAGCGATCAAACACCCACACTAGCATTTGGCAATTCGAGTAGAGCTAGAAGCTTTATCACCCAATCAAACATGGGAAATGCTTGATCGACCTCTATATCGAAAACCAATTGGGTCAAAATGGTTTTCAGAATTAAGCTCAACGCTAACGGTGAGGTTGAACGATATAAAGCACGGTTAGTGGTACTTGGCCATCGACAAAAAGAGGGCATCGAATTTGCTAAGACTTATGCACCACTGACCAAACTTGTAACTGTGAAGGTATTTTTGCCAATGGTTGTTATTCGAGGTTGCTCTCTTCATCAAATGGATATGCATAACGCCTTTTTACATGGCAATCTAAATGAAGAAGTTTGTATGAACCATCCACCTGGTTATCCAACCGATGACACTAAAGTTTGTCTTCTTCGCATATCATTATATGGCCTTCGACAAGCACCGCAAATTGGTTTTCAAAGCTTTCCGCTGCTCTCCGATTCAATGGGTTTGAGCAATGTTATGTAATTACTCACTCTTCACATACAGTCGGAACATCTCTCTTTATGTGCTTGCTTATGTAGATGGCTTGATCATAATAGGCAACAATGAGGTCACAATTCAACGCTTCAAAGGTTATCTTCATCGTTGTTTTCAGATGAAGAATTTAGGGCCTTTACGGTTCTTTCTCGGCATAGAAGTTATTCGTACTCCATCTGGTTTGGTCCTCAATCAAAGAAAGTATTCCCTTGATGTGCTCATCGAAATAGGAATGCTTGGCTGCAAACGAGTTGAATTCCCATTATAGACATCTCATAATCTTCAGTTGGATGACAATCCTGAATTAGCTACTCCATATTCGGATTTGCATGTGATAGGAAGGTTGATATACCTTACTATAACATGGCCGGACTTATGCTTTAGTGTTCATTTACTTGCACAATTCATGCAAAAGCCAAGATTGCCGGAATGCTGCCCACCGTATATTGAGATACTTTATATGCAACCCAACACAGGGATTTTGTTGTCAGCTCACAATGATTTTCGTCTTCGAGTATATTGTGACTCAAATTATGCGACATGTCCGACAACAAGAAGGTCAATCACATGGTATTTTGTCATGCTTGGGCAATCTCCGGTTTCATGGAAAACAAAGAAGCAAAAAGCAGTGTCACTATTTTCAGCCAAGGCCGAATACAGGGCGATGGCTGCAACAACATGTGAATTGTTATGGCTAAGCAACTTGTTGAGGCCTCTAGGCATGCAACATCTCTACCTATGCAACTATTTTGTGACAATCAATCAGCTTTGTAAATTGCGTCTAGTCCCATGTTTCATGAGAGAACAAAGCACATCGAAATTGATTGTCATATTGTCCGAGATCAGATACAAAATGGAACTCTACAAACAACCCATGTTCGATCAATAGATCAGCTGGCAGATATCCTCACGAAAGCCTTGTCTGCAAGACATTTTCTTCACAAGTTTGTTGTTGCATCCACCTACCTACCCACAAGCTTAAAGGGGAATGTTACCGAGTCATCCGGGCCTCCAAGAATATCTCCACGAAATACAACAGATCTCTCAAATATCTCCCACTTTGTTGATTATGCTGCTTGTATTTAAACACTGCAAAGTGAACGTCATAAACAAGATCTTCCATCTTGATAACTCTACACTATTAAGAAGTGAATCGTAGCTTGCAATTGCAAAAACCTACTTCCCAAGTACATTCTTTCCTCTTGTTATGTTTCTTCTCCGCCGGAGATAAAGAGTAGCATATAAAGACAACTGGTGATATATAGAGATGGGACCGACATATATTTTCAGGGTTTCCATTGTGATAATTGGTGGAATATGCTTGTCATGTTTTCATGGCATTAACGTATACAACCAAGGCAAATTACAATCTACTAAAAACCAAAGAGAGAATTGACACTCAGAAAAGAACAATATAGCTCTAATTCAGAAGATATGCAAATCAGAGAAGATAAATACACAGATTCATGTATAAACAAACTGCAGAGTTATCCATACATATATTGTGCGTGATCTCTGACCTGAATCTCAAGTAGCTACACCAACCTTGTAGGTGGGAATTGATTGTTTTTGATTCAAATGGCAAGCTTGGAAACGACATGCTCGGCAATGGCCATGCTTGAAGTGAGACCAGGAGACTCAATCCCTAGAAGATTCACAAGGCCACCCACTCCATGGACATCTTCCCCCTGCAAGGAAAAAATATTTTCCTTGAATTGTAACTTGTAAGATAGAGTAATGACATGAGAAGAACCATCAAACTCGAGATGTATGAGGTGATTGCGCTTCGAAATGGGTCACAAGTGTCAAATAGTACCAAATTACAATGTTACTGTCATGAAGGCATGGATGTAGCTTATACCTGGATGACAAAATCAATGGGGGCCTGACCAGGACCCGAAAGTTTTGGTCGAATCCCTGAGTAGCCTGGCTCCAAACACCCATCCTTCAGATTAGGGTAGTATTTCCTGATCTCTGGATAGAAACGCCTCGCACGATCAGGACACACTGTGTAATCAAACCTGGCATGGGACAACATGCAGTAAACTTAATAAACTGATGTAAAATAAACTCATGAAAGACCAACTATTAAAACCTTAAGGAACTCTAAACCAAGGATCAAGAGATGTACTTGTTCAAGAAGGACATACTACCATCCACACCATGAATCCATTCCACATCAGGGCCGAATTTGACCTGGCCATTTAAATCTAATGTAACATGAACCCCAACACCTCCCTCTTCTGGAAGTGGATATATCAAATGACGAAACGGTGATTTTGTCTTTGACAATGTAAAGTAACATCCTCGAGCATATGTAGCATCAGGAAAGGCTCCCCTATCGAGTCCTTTAAATCGTCTTGCAAGGGGGACTGCAGCTAAGCCTGCTGAATTGACAACAATCTTGGGAACAAGTATTAGATCCGGTTGCAACTTAACTTCTTCATTCTCATTCCACAGCTCAAGCTTATGGCTTCCAGTTACATGGAGATGGATTTGATCGTGATCTATATGACCACCGATTACAGAGGTATTATAAGAGAAAGCCGCTCCATGATTCTCCGCATCTCCCTGAATTCAAATTGTGTCCACATGCCTGTCAATGTACAATTTACTATCATAAAACTAGTAGATCACACAAAGGCAACACAACTACAAAGGATTGAGCAATACTAAAGCCGTACCAATAAAGAAAGCATGAATGAATGGGTATCGATGATCCCAGTAACAGGTGAGAAGAGTGCTTTTACACAATGCAGTTCAGGTTCCATACTCATGGCCTCAGGAGCATCCATCATCCTGAGTCCTTCAACTCCATTTCCAGTACCACGGATCAAAAGTTCGTTCAATTTAGGGATTTCTGAATCCTTAGTCGCTACAATTAGCTTTCCAGTTTGTTTATGAGGAACCCCACGCTCCGTGCAATAATCGTACATCATCTGTCTCCCTCTAATGCAAAGACTCGCCTATAGAACTAGCTCAAAATCAGTATGTGGCGATTTGAAAGCATATAAAGACGTGGATTTTTCAATTTATAAACTATTTAAGCAATTTTCGTCGAAACGGATAAATTTCGATCACAGAAACCCTAGATTTAGAGAGAGATACCTTAAGGGAGGAGCGAGGGTAGTAAATTCCGGCATGGATGACTTCACTGTTGCGAGAGCTGGTGGCGGTGCCGAAAGTAGGAGAAGATTCGAGCACCCACACTTCTCGTCCTTTCAATGCCAGCTCTCTGGCGATGGCGATCCCCACTACGCCGGCACCGATGACCACGCAATCGGCTATCTCTTTGGGGATCGAGCTGAAGTCATCGGCGGGCGGAGCCGTCGTGAAACTAGCAGCTGATCTTGCTAGGTGGTTGTGGGCGGATCTTCTGAAAAGACTGCGTAGTAACATGTTGGCGTGAAATCCACTGTACGGACTTCAATAATTGAAAGTTTGGTGTGTATTCCTAATTCGAGGTCATGCCTATGATGCATTAATGGAATTGGCAATTTGGCATCGTATCTCACGAGTGCTCCACTACTCAAAGAATTTTTTTTTTTTTTTTAAGAATTCGGTCTACAAGCTTTTTTTTTTTTTTTTTTTTTTTTTTAACAATTTGGCCTAATAGACTTTTTTTGATATTTGTTAAAGAAACTATATCCCATATTTTTTTACCACTTTCATTTAATAACAGGTAAAACTAATTAACCCTTTTATTTAAAAAAAATATATGTTATTTGTTATTTATTATTTAAGTGTAAGTTTTAATTTTTAAAAACTGAATTTGTTTTTTTTATTTTCTTTTATTAATTTTTTTTCTCTATTTTATTTATTTTTTTATTTTCTGCATGAAGAATTTTTCACCTACCGGAATTTTCACATACAAGAATTTTCACTTATCGGAATTTCCAATACCGGAATTTCACACACCGGAATTTCACATACCGGAATTTCACATACCGGAACTTCACATACCGGAACTTCACATACCGGAATTTTCACATACCGGAATTTCCACATACCGGAATTTCCAATACCGGAATTTCACATACCAGAGCTTCACATACCAGAGCTTCACATACCAGAAGTTCACATACTTGAAGTTATCATACCGGAAGTTATCATATCATACCGGACGTTATCATATCATACCGGAAGTTATCATATCATATCGGAAGTTATCATACCGGAATTTTTTTTTTCTTTTATTTTTTTTTGTCTTTTTTATTTTCTTTATTTATTTTTTTATTATTTTGGAATGCATACCGGAGTTTCACATACCGGAAGTTATCATACCGGAAGTTATCATACCAGGAGTTGTCATACCGGAAGTTATCATATCATACCGGAAGTTATCATACTGGAAGTTATCATACCGGAAGTTAATATACCGGAAGTAATCATACTAGAAGTTATACCAAACAAACTGATTTTATGTCATAGTTTAGAATTAAGAATTACATACCGGAAGTTATAAAAATAGTATGAGCAAAAACGCAACATTCAGGTATCAACCTTGAAGCAACAAAAATGTCTCTAAAAATGGTATAACCTTCTTCTTTGCCCAGAGACGATCAACACCACTGTCAGCATCACCCTGAGCGAGCAAAGGTTGTAAATTCACCAGTGTAAACATCATTGACATCCGGTATGAACTTCCGGTATAAAAAAAATTTCGGTATGAACTTCCGGTATGAAAATTTTCGTTATGAACATCCGGTATAAAAAATTTTGGTATGAACTTCCGGAATGAAAAACTTCGTTATGAACTTCCGGTATTAACTTTCGGTATGAACTTCCGGTATGAACTTCCAGTATGAATTTCCGGTGTGAACTTTAGGTATGAACTTCCGGTATGAACTTCAGGTATAAAAAATTTCGGTATGAACTTTTAATATGAAAAACTTTGTTATGAACTTCAGGTAAGAAGTTTCGGTATGAACTTCCGGTATGAACTTCCGGTATGAACTTTCGGTATGAACTTCCGGTATAAAAAATTTCGGTATGAATTACCGGTATGAAAAACTTCGTTCTGAACTTCCGGTATGAACTTTCGGTAATAACTTCCGGTATGAACTTCCAGTATGAACTTCCGGTAGGAACTTTGTTCGCCCAAAAAGGTGTGCAAATAAGCTTTAAATTTATAAAACTAGAATAAAAGCAAGCGAACCCGCAGTGTACGGATCGGCGTAGATTAGCAAGTATTCCAGAGTATCGAACACAGGGATTTGGGGGGAACAAATTCAGTTCGCAAATTGTCAAGCAAGAAATGTAATAAGCTTTGCAAATATTGGGGAAAACAGCAACCCTAAAGATCTAGGTGTCTAATTGTGGCAATCGATTCAAGATATACTAAAGAACTACGGACAGAGTTAAGAGTTGCAAAGGTATTCTAAGGTAAAGCAATGTACGGTGAAGTTCCAAGGCTTTATGTGACTTATCTAAAAATACTCTCTATAAAGGTTGTTGAGGCTTCAGTATAGAAAGGATTTAAAGACAAGAATTAATGTCAAATACCCAAACTTATAATCCAAAGGTCAAAACTAACTTAACCGATTAAGGTCGTGACACTCATAATCGAGGTAGAGGTTGTTGAGGCTTCACTACCACCTAGAAAAGGCAAGCCTAAACTAAGTTAAAGCAAATCTTTAACTTTGAATTAAAGTAAAAGCAAGGTTCGTAAACTGAAGTAAATCACGGGTAGTTCTTGAGAATCACGGCCGTGGAAACCTAAGAACAGGCCGTGATTTAGGGTGTCGACGATATTTCTCTAACTCTCAGGGTCCAATCAAATTACAATCGATCTATCATTATCTAAGCCACAACTATCAACCCTTCACCTTAGAATTGCTAAAGGGTTTTAGCCAATAATCATAGTCATAGAATCAAATATCAAATATGAAAGGGAGAAAAGGTAAAACCTTGAAATCTCAATAACAAACACAAAACCAATGTCAATAAAACTCAAAAGTAACTTGCGTTCAATAGATGTAGGATAGAATAAGAATCTCTCACAAATCTCAAGGAACAAAAAGAAGAACGGGATGTCAATCCGCCTTCAAATGAAACCCTAAAATCTTCCAACTTCGCAAAAAGGGAGGTGCGTCCTTCCCCAAATCTTCCCTCCAAATAGCAAGACCTCCAAGTCTTCCTCTCTAAGTATCCTTTGGAGAATTTAACTCCAAGTCCCGGGGCTGTCACCGTCCTCTCGAGAATTTTGCTCTCCCTAAGTCTTCCCTTTTGGAGGTTTTGACTCCTTCTAGTCTCCCATTGGAGAAATTGGCTCCCCTTC
Source organism: Fagopyrum esculentum (assembly GCA_033239045.1). Taxonomy (NCBI): domain Eukaryota; kingdom Viridiplantae; phylum Streptophyta; class Magnoliopsida; order Caryophyllales; family Polygonaceae; genus Fagopyrum; species Fagopyrum esculentum. Next base: position 39,457,593 of record BSUD01000003.1, read on the forward strand.
AATGTTGAAGGTTCTCCGATTTATATAGGGATAAACCTAGGGTTTAAAGATAAAACCCTAAATATTTGGGCTGAAAAGAAGTCGAATCCGCTGGTATCAGAAGATACTTTGGGCCGCGTCAGACGGTATCAGAGAATACTTTGGGCCGCGTCAGACGGTATCAGAGAATACTTTGGGCCGCGTCAGACGGTATCAGAAAATACTTTGGGCCGCGTCAGACGGTATCAGGATACTTTGGCGCGTCCTAAATTCCTTTTATGCTCCTTTTTTTCCCGCTTCAAGGCTTAATCCTTGAATGTGCCATTTTTGCTCCATAATTCGCCAAATTACCTACAAATGCAATAAAACTCTGTGTAGACCTCTATTCTTGCAAAGTAGGTGAATATAACCATAAATGCCATGAATGTATGTCTATGCATGCAAAATAAAGGGAAAATCTATATAAATACATGCCTAAAAATAGATCATAATTCATGTCATCAAAATACCCCATACTTGCCTCTTGCTTGTCCTCAATGTCCTCAAGCAAGGTTTAAACTTAAGATACAAGATGATATGGATTATGAATATGCAAAAATAAAGAAAAACCATAATATTTTGGCTGTGCTTCTATTCATAGATCACCCTCAAATAGTTGCTTCATAACTAATGACAATCATCATATGGTCAAAAGGAATTCTATCATGAAAAGGATAATCACACTTTGCAAGAAAAACATAACACGAATCATAACTTGCAATATATCAAAATCAATCATGAGGAATCCAATTTAGATCACAAAGCCAAACAACATACTCAAAGATCTTAAGGACTTTCAAGTAAGATCAAGAATGCGGAAAGGAGGGAAACTTATAAGGGATGTGGTGCATGAATCCGGGAAAAGGAATAACCCAACTCTTTTACTTTTTCTTTTGATTTTGCAACACCATCAACTTAGAGCTTTGCTCTTTTCTTTTTCACATTATTTTTCGACTTTACTTTTGGAAATATGGACAGCGGTGCACAAAAACCGAAGCCTAGGAGATTGGCGTTTCTCAATTTCGAGATGCCTCAAACCCTTGATGCACATACCATAATCCGTTAGGAATATCGCTCAATCCGACTTTGGCAAGACACAAACACCCGGCTATGTGAATGGTGCTGAGTTACTCATCGTCATGATTGACTTCCCCAAACCTACAAATGTTTTCTATTCTTTGAATGCAAAATTTTGCTTTCATGGCCCTCCCACATCAAACATGCCAAAAATCAACTCTTCCTAATTTCCGGATAGGTAAAGGAGGCAATTATTTTCATTGAGGGGCTAAGTGATCAAAGAAAGAAGTAAGAAAATCGAAGTGCCTTAATCATTTCAATAAGAAGTGTAAGAACTTATATGCGGTTTCAACCTTCAACACTCAACATGATTTAGAATGAAAGCGAATTATCAAACATGCATGAAGTTCTAACAAAGTATTCAAATCCCACATATGTCATAAATCAATTCAAGCATATCAAAATTATCATAGCTATTCCACAAAATAAATGTTATCATAGAGATCATATCCATCCTAGAAGCACAAAACTTTTAAAAATTTTCAAAATTTTCAAAATCATATGATGCAAGACATAAAACATGTAAATGGTATTGCAAATACCTCCACCCCATACTTAAAACTCACATTGTCCCCAATGTGAAGAAAAAAAAAAGATGGAAAAGGATACTCACAATGTAAGATGGCGAATCAGGCAAGACGAATCATCAATCGGACGGTGGTGGAAATCTTTAGAAGCTCAATAGGGAATTCTGAATATTCCAATCATTGTCAAAGAACGAAGAAGGGGAACGTCTTTCCGCCGAAAATTTTTCCGAGAAAAAAAAAAAAAAAAAAAAATTTTTTTTTTTATTTTTTTTTTCGGGGTCGGGAATTTCCACGGCCAAAACTACGGCCGTGGAACTTTCTGTTGCTCTCGACAAGAGTCCAAGTTTCGTCAATCTTTTCGAAGAAAAACAAGCAAAAACAACTACTCTAATCTAAGAAAGAAAAGGGAAAAGGATTCATTACCTTGGGTTGCCTCCCAAGAAGCGCTTGGTTTAACGTCGCTAGCTGGACCTATGTCCATAGATGACTCAATGCACCTTGAACATCTTGGATTGCTCTTCAAATCCATCATAGAGCTCTTCCAAGAAATCTCCGGTTCCTAATTTCACCGGCAAGTGGTAAGATCTCCCACGTACAAGCTTGTACGGTTTGATTCTCACCGGAATCCTCCTCGCTTTCCTATGCTTTAATGGGACATAATTCAGCCTTGCATCCCATCCTTTCCTAGATCGAGAAATCAGTTTCTCGAGAATCCTCTTAGCTTCCCCATCTCCAACTTGGGGATGATGTATGGTCTTCGTCATGTGAATGACCCCATACTTGAACAAAAAACACTTATTGGCATTGGCGTTGAAGCTCTTGCCAAATTTACTCCTTGTAGTCCAAGGAGCATCTTCTTCCAACAATTTCAACGGAGGCTTCATCTTCACTTTAGGAGGTTCTTTTGGAAGAGACCTCCAACTCTCCGGAGCATTCCTGAAAAAATCAGAAATTTTAATAGGAATATCAAAGGAAGTAAGACAATATACCTTGTTAAGTTCTTCAAGGCTTGGGACAAGTTTCATGTTGGCATGATGATCCACACATGAAATATCTCCCAACTCAGTTGGATCTTCTTCAACTTTGGCCACAATTTCAGTAATTTGGCCAAGGTTCACCACTTCTTCCTCTTCTTCAAGCACAACCGACTCTTCTTCAATCTCGACCACAATATTAGCAATTGGGTCTAGGTGTTCCACTTCTTCCTCTTCTTCGATGAGAGCTTCAAGAGGAGCTTCAGATTCGAGTGGAGGGACGCTCGAAACTTGTAATTCTTCCTTTCTAAGTGAACGATTTTCCCTGGCTTTATCAATCTTAGGAATATTCTGTTTTGCGTCTTCTATCATTTTTTGATTATATTCCTCATAGGCTCTGACTGTTTCATCGAACATATCAAATTTCCTCATCAATTCATCAAATTTCGAGTCCTCCGCATCTTTGGGAGGTTTCTTCTTAACCTTCTTTGGGTAGTGCAGCTTTTCCCATTTTGCAAATTCATATTTAATGGTTTGTTCACGTTCTCTTTCGCTGTCAAACCAATAGAAGGCGTATTTCTCTACCAAGTATTCGTAATAATCTGCTCTAGCCGTATGCTTCGCTACCCATATTGGATCGTATGGAGCCATACTTAGCTAGTAGAGCCTCAAAAACTCATACCAAGAGTTTAAAAGAAAGACAAAAGCTCCCAAAACTTGTTCTTTGGCGAAACTCTGTTCCGTTCCCGGAACAAGAACTTCGTATGTACCTAAGAACACAAACAAATCTCAAGGAACAAAGAAGAACGGGATGTCAATCCGCCTTCAAATGAAACCCTAAAATCTTCCAACTTCGCAAAAAGGAAAGTGCGTCCTTCCCCAAATCTTCCCTCCAAATAGCAAGACCTCCAAGTCTTCCTCTCTAAGTATCCTTTGGAGAATTTAACTCCAAGTCCCGGGGCTGTCACCGTCCTCTGGAGAATTTTGCTCTCCCTAAGTCTTCCCTTTTGGAGGTTTTGACTCCTTCTAGTCTCCCATTGGAGAAATTGGCTCCCCTTCAATGTTGAAGGTTCTCCGATTTATATAGGGATAAACCTAGGGTTTAAAGATAAAACCCTAAATATTTGGGCTGAAAAGAAGTCGAATCCGCTGGTATCAGAAGATACTTTGGGCCGCGTCAGACGGTATCAGAGAATACTTTGGGCCGCGTCAGACGGTATCAGAGAATACTTTGAGCCGCGTCAGACGGTATCAGATAATACTTTGGGCCGCGTCAGATGGTATCAGAAAATACTTTGGGCCGCGTCAGACGGTATCAGGATACTTTGGCGCATCCTAAATTCCTTTTATGCTCCTTTTTGTCCCGCTTCAAGGCTTAATCCTTGAATGTGCCATTTTTGCTCCATAATTCGCCAAATTACCTACAAATGCAATAAAACTCTGTGTAGACCTCTATTCTTGCAAAGTAGGTGAATATAACCATAAATGCCATGAATGTATGTCTATGCATGCAAAATAAAGGGAAAATCTATATAAATACATGCCTAAAAATAGATCATAATTCATGTCATCAAATTTCTGGTATAAACTTCCGGTATAAAAAATTTCGGTATGAACTTCAGGTATGAAAACTTCGTTATGAACTTCCGGTATGAACTTCCGGCATGAACTTCCTGTATAAAAAATTTCGGTATGAAAATTTTCGTTATGAACTTCCGGTATGAAGTTTCGGTATGAACTTCCGGTATGAACTTCCGGTGTGAACTTTTGGTATGAACTTCCGGTATGAAAAATTTCGGTATGAACTTCCGGTATGAAAAACTTCGTTATGAACTTCCGGTATGAACTTTCGGTATGAACTTCCGGTATGAAAATTTTTGGTATGAACTTCCGGTATGAAAAACTTCGTTATGAACTTCCGGTATGAACATCCGGTATGAATTTCCGGTATGAAAAATTTTGTTATGAACTTCCGGTATGAACATCCGGTATGAACTTCCGGTATGAAAAATTTCGTTATGAACTTCCGGTATGAACTTTCGGTATGAACTTCCGGTATGAACTTTCGGTATGAACTTCCGGT
>BSUD01000003.1:39478559-39538615 GCA_033239045.1 Fagopyrum esculentum
GATAGATTTGTAAACTGAATAATAAAATTCCGTATGCTGAAAACCGAAGAAATTCCGTACAATTTAACGACGCTTACGTTCAGCCATCTTTTAAATTTAGATGAGCAGGCCCACCAGTTTAAGCCCAGTATATACAAATTTTCAGCCCAGCCCATAATCTACCTTAACCCTAATTAATTAATCTAACCCTTGTTTGCCCTAATCTGATTAATCGTTAAACCTTTCATCTCTCTACCGATGACTGTTACCGCTTCCCTTCCTCGCTTCTTCTCACCGCCTTACCTTCACCGGGGATCCAGGAACGCAGCCGGTTCGGCGACCGCAGACACCACCTAGTGAGGCCCCGTCCGACGCCGATCGAGCCTAACCCTGTAAACCACATCTTCAACGCGCTGCATCGACGGGTGAAGGCCGCTTCACTCTCTTCTTCCCTGAGGCAAACAACCGCCTCGCACGACCTCCCTGTCGCACAGCCAGACGAACGGTTGGTCGCCGGTCCACCACAGATAGCCGGACGCCGCTGTGGAAGTTGCAACCGAGAGGGACGGAATCTACTGCCGACGACGCCTCCGGTAAGCTCCGACCCGACTGCCCTTGTTCTATTTCGTCCCTAACCTTCTGCACGTGTCTAACCTATTGTGGAACGGGATTGTCGACTCTCCGGTTGGCTAGCGCGACGCAGGCTTGACAAGACTCTCCTTGGGGCTGCTTCGATCGACTCCAGCCTCAGTTTACCCTCTGCAAAGGCGCAACGGAAGTGCCGACTGGTGAGTTGTGCTTCTTCTCAGTGCAGTGCATTTGGATCCTATATAAACATAAGAATGAGATATATATATATATATAAGTACGTATATATATAAATAAGTGGCAATACAGTTTATAGGTATATGTTTTGTATAGATATAGGATGGAGAGTATATATATATATATATATTAAAATAAGAGTAGTATATATATGCATAAGTATAAATATAGATGGGAAGGGTTACATTTATGGATAATTGTAGTAGTGCAATGTACGTAAATATATGTATATATAGAAGTAGGATTTGAAAGAGATAAGTATACAAACATAAACGTATTAACAGTGTACATATATACGTATTTATAGTTTTACGAGTTGGAAGAGATGAGTATATATATATATATATATATATGTGAATAGGTGCAGTGGACGTAAATGTAGATATATAGATGTATAAGAAAGTATGCACATTTAAGTATATATATAAAAATGTTTCGTAAGTATAAGTATAGTATATATATATGTATATGTAAATATATATATATATATATATATAAGTATATGTGTAGGATGTATATAACGGAAGAGGTAAATAAATATATATATGGAGCGGTACAGAGTACACATATATGTATAGATATGTATGAGAGTAAAGTGGTAACCGGGAAGGGTGTTGTGTTGTTCTCTTTGACGAGTTGACTCGAGTTTTGATCTTATAACCTATAAGTAGCTATCCGAGAGACACAATTTATGGAAGACAAGTATAAAAGAAATTAGTAGATCTCAAGAATAAACTTTGAGAATTTTTGGCACTAAGGGTAAAATGGTCTTTTACCGTAAGAGAGCTTTTTCCGTAATTCCTTTGCATGAGGTTGGACATATGGATGTGATTTTGATCCACATGCCTTATTTGACAGGCATTTGAGTTAGCACGGGTTCGGCCGAGTTGAGATTTGAGAAAACGATTTTGATCAAGGTAAGTCCTTGCGACTTACTTAGCTGGTTTCTGGATATTAGTTGGGTGATAATGGTTGTGTGTGTGCAATGTGTGTTATAATAAAAATAACAACTTGTTAGGACGACCGTGATTATTATGTGTTAAGGCCCAAGTGTATGTATAACGGGCCGTGACATCACTGCCCAGCTCTGCCAGGAGACTGGGAGGTTCTCTATACCCAGACCATACAGGTACACGGTGAGATGCATCGGATCCACTCCTGATGGGTACACGGGGGCGGAGGCGAGGTTTGAGAATCCCTCGTGTCACAAAATAAGTATCATTAGAGTGAATGACTTAAATGAAGATAATAAATGGATTGTTTGAAAGCATGATGAGTGTTTATTATTTTATGTGTGTGTGTGTGCTATTATTATTCTCCTAATGTTTAGATAACTAGCTAATGGTTGTTTTGTTGTGTTTTTAGTTTTACCGCAGGTTAGAACAGCAGCTGAGTGATCCGGAAGTAGTGGTCAGCCGGGTCTCCGTACTCTTTAGAGTGGGGGTTTGGGTTATTGCTTGTTGTCTTTCCCTTTTGTTAAGACAGTTAGTCTTTTCTGTTGTTTAAGTACGATAGGCTGTTAGACCTTGTTGCATTCATTCTTTTACAAATACGTTTTATGAATTTCGGTTTTTCTTATTGGTGTCTTGTTGCAAGATCCTAGTAATATTGTTGTCAAACTGAGGTCGGGACCCATTGTGAGGTCCTAACCAGTAATGTCCCGAGTTTTGAGAGTTCGGGGTGTTACATTTTGCACCTAAACCGACCTAAAAAAGTAAAGGGCATTTTTGGTGAATAGGCTTTTTTGAAAAACTAGAGTAGTAACTAGGCTTTTTAATGTTTCAATTAAGTAAATGTACCCCAACCTTTTGCATTTATTTTCAAACTCTACACACTCTTCTCTCAAGGGATACATTTACTAAACACAAAACTAGAAAAAGCCTAGTAAACCAAATTGTTTCAAAAAAAGTAAAAGGTACAAACATTTAAATACTATTAAAAAAATAAAACCTACAATGTAAATTACAAATGTAGTCACTCTCATTTATTCCAATAAAGATAACAAATATTATTATATCTAAATCTAAATATATCTCGATAAAAATAACAAATATGAGTTTGTCTTCTTTTTTAAAAAATAAATTAATTAAAAGTCAATTTTTCGGTTTAAATCATCGGTTTGTGGTTATTACTCCATAACCGAACTTAAACCTATTTTCTAAAATTATGCAAAACTTAACCGAACCTAAATTATCGGTTGTCGGTTAGGTATAGACCAAAATCACTCGGTTCGGTTAAATACGGTAAACCAAACCTAACATGCTCAAACCCATGTTTAATTAACAAGCTTACTATTAGGACGGACAAATGCCTCACAAAGGTAGAGACTGCATGCGACGAGGGCTTGGGGCGCATACTCTCTCATTTTATTATAACAAATTATAAAAAGCAAATATAAAAATCTCCGTTGTCAGGAATCAAACACAGGTATGCGTTACTGGGAATCGAATCCGGATCTCCTAGGTGAAAGCTAGATATCTTAACCGCTGAACGACAACGGATTTGTTGATACTTAAACCCTTTAACCCAAATAATATGTAAATGTCGTTCTGATTCCTGATTTCATAAAAATTGTAGCAAACGAGCTCTTAAGTCTCTAACCGCCTTATATGATCAGGTTATTTTACATGATCAATGGAATCAAGCGGAACACGAATAGTGGAGAAAAAAATTGCATTTATTAAATTGAAACATGGAACCAAAACTCGTCTTATATTCCGGACATTGTTCTTGAAATATATTGTTCGAAAAATACATAAATTATTTCATAATAAAGTTGAAAAAAAACCGTTTGGATATTCTTATCCAATTCATGAATTATTAAACTAGTAACAAATTAGTTTATATTTTTTAAATGTAATATTTGTCTTTTAAATTATTCAAATTGATTATAATTATGTATAATTCAATTGGATTAAGCATCATCTATATGTTAACTAGTCTAATCAGATCATTACCTTTTCTTGATTTGACTATTAATGTCAAAATTTATTTGATTTTGTCAATTAATGGGCGCAAATAGCAAGCTCCCGTTCGTTATCACCCATTTTGCCTCCCAAATGGATCTCCACGTATTGCTTGCCCTATTTCCCGATTGAGCTTTCATAGAAGAACTTTGAGAAAAGCACTTCGCTTTAAGAACTGTATCTTCGCCTAAGTCCTAGTTGAACTTCATAAGAGAATGTGACTTTTATATACTTTCATATATTATTGTTTATTTATAAAGTTAAGGCAATGCTTTCTCATTCCTAATGTAAAATATTTTTCTTGAAACAATTTGGTATATTAGGCTTTTTCAAGTTTTGTGTTTAGTAAATGTACCCCTTGAGAGAAGAGTGTGTAAAGTTTAAAAATAAATACAAAAGGTTATGGTATATTTACTTAATTGAAACATTAAAAAGCCTACTTACTACTCTATTTTTTCAAAAAAGCCTAGTTACTAAAATTACCCAATATTCTTTCACTTTTTTTATTCTATTTTGTTATAGGGTATTACAATTCATTCAATCATACTTCATTCACTTGAAACCAAATAAAATACTTTCTGACAATAATAAATAAGTATATTCGTACATATGAGTTAGATTTGTTTTTTTATTCTGGTTTCATCTTTAGAGTTACAATCAAGCAAGGAGTAAGGGTGTGTTTGGTATAATTTAGATGTGGATTTATTTAGATTATTTTGCGGGATTGTTGGGAATTGTAATTTTGGGCTTGTTTCGTATCAAAGGGGGATTGTGGATTGTATTCTTTTATGAGATTTTTTTTGCTAAATAATATTGAAAAAAAAACTCAGATTACCAAGATTCTTGGAGATTATTGGGGATATATTATTTTTTCTACCCTACATACCCTTTGCACACACTAGTCGATCGATATTTTCTTATCATTGGCTTGTCTACTCTCGTCGCTCGTTTGAAACTAGGCTCTCTCCTTCCTCATCCCACTCATCTCCTCCTCTTTCCTTTGCTTCTTCTACTGTGAATGGATGGTCCTACTCCTCCTATTGATGCCGCGCCTATTGGAAGAAGGAAGAAACAAGTCCCTATTCAACCTACGATGAAGAGATTAGGGTTTATGTCAAAAAATTTCAAATTACACTCGATTTTTTTTATATATTTATTTATTTATTAATGATTGTTGATAGATAGAAAGAGGTTCCTAGGTTAGGGTTACAAAAAGTTTACTAAATTTCAAGAAATTGTAGAAGTTATGTTTTAGCTTTAGGAAAAACAATTGATAATTGTTGTTTTGCTCGGACGTACCAGAAAGCTGCAATGGTGTCGCAAGGTTTTTATTTGAATATCTTTGTGGTTGGTCTGTAATTTTTGTATCAACGATTTCATATTGTTTATTGATGTTCTTTTGAATTTTGTTTGTCCTTCCCTTGATTCCATATTGTAACACCCCGTTTATGGGGTGCGTTTTCTATATTTATTTTTTCCTTCTTCTACCGATATTTTATGAGTTTAAATATATATTTTTTAAATGTATTTTTCGTTTTAAACATCTTTCCCGAGTATATTATTATTTTGGATACGTTCGCGTATATCCGTATTATTATTTTTCGGAACAAGTCGTAAAGCTTTCCGATCCGAAAATCCTGTTGCGGTTGTTTCGATCGAATCTATTTTATTTCTCACTACCCTATTCTATTTATTTTATTATTATTATTTCATTTTTCTCTCCCATCCCTTACCCGTTTGGCTCCCCTCCTCTCCTTGTTATGATGACCTTCCCCGCCCAAGCTACTCTGTGCCTAGTTGGCTAGCTTGCCGCCCTGCCTCACTTCAGCCTTGTACCTTACTCGACCCCTCGCCCCACTCGCTGGCCTGCACGAGCAACAAACCCTCCATGTGGAGTGCCTCAGCTCCCATCTCTCTCTGCTCTAAACCGCACCACCCAGCCATGGTCACCATGTCTCTCCATCTACCTCAATCATCCCTCTATTTCTCACTCACCAACTCTCAACCCTAGCGTTCATCTCTTTTCCTTCTTCGAACCACCTAATTGCCACTTCTCCTCGCCATCTTCTGGACCTCTGATCTCTCACAATCCCTCTACGCTCGCCTTTGGATTGGAGCAAACCCAACACGCTTCCTTCTCTGTCGAGCCTCGCTGGAAACTAGGGGAGCCTCGTCCTCTTCCGTCTCACCACCGTCATCAGTAGAGGAGCTCAGTTGTCGTGCATCCTCCGCCCTGCCTCGCCTCCCTTGCCAGGCCTTGCCTCCCCTGCCGAAGCCACCGCAAGTCTTACTCGCCTCCGTCGCAGGCGAAACCCTCGTCTTGACGGAGCCTGGTCGCGCTCCACGCCGTCGGAGAACTGCAACCCGTCCTATGAAGTACGACACCCCCGGCTGACCACTACCATCCGGATCACTCAACATCTGCTCTAACCTGTGAAAAGTCTAAACAACGATAAACAGTTAGCTAGCTAATCAAATATAAGCAGAAAGATAAATAGCACAAACACACAGAAGGAGAATATAAACACTCAACATGCTGGCACACAATCCGGTTATTATCTGACAACTTAAGTGATTCACTTCATCCCGTTTTTAAAAGTTGTGGCATGAGAAATCTTAAGGTTTTCGCCTCCGTTCCTTATCCAACTGGTGATGGTTTGACACACCTCCGCCGGTGGCATCCCCGCAAACCAAGTATGTACTAGTCCCGAAAGAAACCCCCAACGCCCTCGGGCTAACTGAGCAGAATGCCACCGCCCGTTACTCTTAGGCCAAATATATAAGTTGGTTGATGATTACTATGAGATACACTAATACACATATCATTCAAACACCACTCTCATCATTCACACTCATATTTGACAACTAGCTAAGTAAGCCCAAAGGACTTACCTGAAACAGATCTCGACTCTCTAATTTGCAAATCGATCTATACCTGTAGGAATTCAGTGGCCTGTCAAAGGAGGCAAGTGCGTCAACACACTTTCTAGGTAATTAAAAGTCTAAGACTTCTAAGATAGTTGTTCGCTCCAAAAGGTGTGTGCAAGCTTTAAAATTTATATCCCAAGAAGTATGCTTGAACAATATGCGAACCCGCAGTGTACGGATCAATTGTAATAAAAGCAAGAATTCAAGGGGTCGAACACAGGGACTATGGTGAAACAAAGCACGAAATCGGTAGTCAAATGTTGCAAACAACTACGAATTAAAGCAATCAAAGATGATATAAAGTCAGATAAAGGGAATGCGGATTCTAGGGATTAAAGCATCTAGTTGTGGTTCCGACTCAAGATCTCAAAGGATAACTCGGACAAAGTTGAGGTTTGCAAAGGGAAGGTGTTTCTAAAGTGGGAATAGATCACCGGGTAAGTCTCACTACTCACTATCCCAAACCAAAGCTCCTATTACTGGGTAAGTCTCAAGGTACTAATGAAAGGAACTATAATCTCAAACCAACACACCACCCAAGAGAATAGAATCAACCTTTACCGGGTAAGTCTCAGGCTAACTCACAAGGATGGGATGAAGGCACACTCAAACCCCAATAAAGGATAAACCTTTATTACCTACACTCATGATCTTAGGTATACAAACAAAGGAATCACCGGGTAATTCTCATCCTGGGCTTGCGTTGAACCAAGAAAGGTGTAATAAGAATAAGATTTGGCAAAATTAGATTCTTAACTCAGATAAGATTCAGGAAAGGTTCACCTCGTTTAGTTATATTCCACCACGGCCGAGATGTTCAATGACTGAGCGAGGTGTTCGTCGGTTAAGGTAAAGGCTCGAGCTTTCAGGGTCCTGCTGGGATTAAGATCATTCTATCATCGTCTTTCCCACAACTTTAAGCCAATCACTCTAGAATCGCATAAGAAACTTAGCCAACAATCATCATGATAACAATAATCAAATTAATGGAAAAAGAATCAATATTCGAACAAGAAAACCTTGAGAAAAAGGTCTCAATAATTGAATCACTCAATCAACAAATAAGCGTTCCTCAATCATAACTCAGCAAAGACAACAAACCAAAAGTAATCTAAGAAAGTCTTAGAAACTCCTTCAAAAGCCAACTCCAACTATAATTCCTTCCTTGAACTTCAATCCTTCAATTCTTCCTTCAACTCTTCCTTCAAAATCCTTCAGAGAATGGGTGATCTGTAGATTTCAGGATGGCTGAATTGTAGAAAATCCAACCCTTTATATAGGAGAATTATCTTCCAAAGATAAGATATCTTAAAAAGATAATTTCTTTGAGAAATATATCCATATCTCTTAAAATAAGTTAGCCAATATAATATCTTCCTTCCAGAAATCCAGCCAAAAATATAAGATATCTTCCTTTCAAAAATAAAAGATCTCAGCCAAAAATAAAGATCTCGCCGGCGACAGGGTGTTCACCTCGGTCGGGACGCTCCTCAAGATCACCTCGGTCGAGGTGGTACTGTAGCTGACCAAGGTGAATCTCAACTGAATGTGAAATCTCTCGAATCTGGTCCAAAGTAAATCTTCTTAATCATTTCAATGCTTCATGATATCTTCTTAAAGCTCTAGAATGTAGCTTCAATGACTCCTTAGCTTCCTTAGCTCCATTTTGATGCAAAACGTGCCATTTTACCTACAATTACAACGAAACTGGGTGTAGACCTCGATTCCCGCAAAGGTAGACAAAACAACAATATAAATCAAAGAATATACATCCATACATGCAGATTTATGAAGATAAAACGTCAAAACCAATCCCAAAACATAGACTATAATACATGCTATCAATAGCAGATCTTATTAGAACAGAATTGATTACAATACTAATTTATGGTAAAATGACTATTTTACCCTTTGTCTCGAAACTTCCAAAAATTCCATAATTTATGCTTAAACTCTTATTTGAGACTAAAATGCCATATTCTAACTCCTAAAGACTGATTTTGGGTAAAACTAGAAAAAACTACACATTTTCCTATTTCCCGAAAAGTCATTAAGGTCCAACTTTGGCTTCAAATATGAAACTCGAATAAATTTATAAAAATTCCGAAATAATTCCTTAGGTCATCTATAATATCCAATCTACTCATAGGATCAAGAATTTCTTAAAACTGTTCAACCATCACTTCTACAAAAATTTCTAAAGTTGGTTACAACACTTAAAATTTTCTATACTTGCCAAATTTCACTGCTGGAAAAACAGCTCAACTACCCTACTTTGTAGCCTTGTAACTTCTAATCCGACCGTTCATTAATTCCCAAAATTTGACACAGTAAACTACCTATATCCCTCTATGACCTATTAAAATTTCAACGGTGGATCTTCAACCTAAGTCTGTAACATTGGTCTACAAAATGGGCAGTTTCCAACTTCAAAACTGAAAAAAAAAAACAATTCTTTTACAACAGTCCATTGGCTTTCCCCTTTCTGACATCATGCTCAACTGTTATTCTCTACCTATTCAGAAACTCCCACTCAAGTCCTAACCTAAAGATATCTCTATAACACAAGATATCACTACTAGCAAGGTGGTAGGCGGGAGTGCTTACCTACGATCTTGCAAGCTGCTGAAGAATGTAGTACACTAACGATCTTTACCCGACCTTGGCTGCTGAATCCCTTGACGACAGGACTAAGATGAGGGCTGGGTTTGCTGCAATCGGTTTTGACAAAAACCTAGGGCAGAAAGACAGTCAACCTTGGCCTTTAGACTAAGTCTGTGTCGACAGAAAACAAAGAGACGGAACCGACTTACCTCGCTGCCCTTTCTCAGAGTTGAAGACAGACGAAGGGGAGTATCCTGATTGCCCGAGTCTGTATGTCTGATACAGGGAAGACTCGAGTCTTCTGCACATAGAGGACACGATCAGCAGCAAGGTCTTAGCGGACGTAGGGTAAGGAGGAGTATGTTCAGAACTCACCTATGCAGGGAGCTGTAAACAGACGTGCCAGTTTGTAGTAGGGAGGGTCTCGATTCACAGCAGCCTCTGCTCCTTCACGTAAACTAAGCGATGTCCAGGTCCCTAGCGCTGTGCTATTTTGGCTCTCGGAACTGAGTACGGAAGAAAGGCAGGCAAATCTTCGGTATTACCTACAGGCGTGCATCAGGAAACAAAAGGAGAAATCTCTGCAATGAATGTGGATGGAAGGTAGGTGTGTGCGTGTATCAGATCGGTTAGGAAAGACTCACACAAGGAAAGCGTTATAGAAGGGGAAAACGTGGAGATTGGAGAGAGAGTAGGTAGTTAAGAGGGAATAAAGGAGGCGATCTGTAACGGCTGCCTTTGCTGAGCTCCTTCATGTGGCTGGGCTTCCTGGGCTGCGAAGGATTGGATGCACAGGTCCGCTCTCTTCCTGGCTGCGAGGTATGGGTTGTGTCGGCAAGGAGGTTGCTGCAATCTGAGCTGAGGCAAGGCTGGCATGGAGAGCTGGGCCAGAAACAAGGTAAGAGTTTGGGCTGGAAGTTGTCAAGACCTCGTCATGGTCTTGTCAACCGTTGTCATGTCCTCGTCGTAAACTCGTCAAAGGTTGTCGGATTCTTGTCTATAACTATGTCATGACTTAAATTAGGGTTTTGAAATTCATCATTTTATGTGACTAAAAAAGTGCATAAAATGATAGAATTTGTTTTAGTACTTTAAGTAGGATTGGGAAGATCAACCGATCGAAAAATCGATTTGACTCGGACTTAATGAAATTAAAATTTTCCGGATATTACATAAATCGCCCCCTTAGAATCTAGAGTATTTACTCTTTGTGCCCCGTATTTTATAATTGCATATTTGTACCCAAATTTTGGAAAGTAACAATTATATGCTCCTACAGAATTAATTACATATTTGGGCCATATTTATTATTGCAGTTTGTGACCCAGCTTTTTGCAAATTATGAAGTGTGCCCTTGCTGATTTAATTACAGACTTGGCCCAAAGGTTTTGTTTACGGAAAATGACCCAAGTTATTTGCCCGGGAATTTTATTTACGGTTTTTAAACTTGGGTTTTACTTCGAGTTGTATTCTTATATTTATTTATACTATACTTTTATGCCCTTGTAGGCTTAATTTCGGTTTATGGATCAAGACTTAATTGCGGGTTTTTAATGTTGGATTTTGGAAATGAGTTTTACCTTAGTTTATATATATTATATATAACGATCAAATTTAGCGTATAAGCTAAATTTGTTTAGTTTTGGTGTTAGGTTCGGAAGCGCCCCGATAAAGGCCAAACGAATCCATTCAACATCCGTAGATCGTCTTCTGCCTTTGACCTCGTGTGATTACCTTCTTCCTCGATCTAGTTATATTTAGTAGTATCATGCTAGGTTGGATATAGCATAACTTAGAGTGAATTCCAAGTAGTGACCATGAACCTTAGGTGAGTTTTGAGGATTTATGATCACCCTAAAGCTTAAGGTGTTGCTATCTTGTGAAGATTGTAAGGCGTTGAGTGTTTGGTGGATCTTGTGAGCATCTAAGGCTTAAGATTATGGGTATATGATTGTTGAGATCGTGGAGACTAGAACGAGAGTATCCTAGCCTGTGTTGTGATGGTTATTGATAGCATGAATTATAGTCTAGTTTTTGGGGTTTGTTTGGACGTTTTATCTTTCATAATCTGCATGTTTGTATGTACATTATGTGATTTTACTACCATTTCATCTACCTTTGCGAGAATCGAGGTCTACACCTAGTTTCGTTGTAATTGCAGGCAATATGGTACGTTTTGCATAAAAAAGGAGCAGAAAGGAGCCATGAGTCATTTGGAGCTACATCCAGGGAGCATAGCCATGGATTGGAGATTCACTTTGGAGCAGATTCGAGAGATTTCACATTCTGTCGTGAGTCACCTCGGTTGACCATTGATTCACCTCGACCGAGGTGATCCAGGGACGCCGACTCGACCGAGGCGAACACCTAGGACGCGGCGAGAATATTTTATTCTTGGAAGAGATCTTTTAAATTTGGAAAGTGATCTTATATTTTTGGGCTTGGCTTCTGGAAGGAAGGAGATATGCAGAATATATATTTTACCTATATTTATGGGATAATATCTTCTTAAGATTTATTATCTTTGGAGGTTTATTTTTCCTATAAAAAGGGTTGGATTTCCACAATTCCGACATCACGCTATACCGTCGATCAGGGTTTACACACGCAGCAGCCGCAGCATACTCCAATTTGGGAGTTTTCGAAGAACCTTTTTGAAGGTTGAAGGAAGATTGAAGACCATAGCTTTTATAGCTTTTTGAAGGGTTTTGTAAGATTGTCTTCAATTCCCTCAATTGTTGTCTTGTCTTTTTGGATTGCTATCCAAGGAACGCTTTGTTGTGATATTTGATTAAGTTATTGAAGTCTTTTCATTAAATTCTTCTTTGTTCAAATATTCACCTTCTTCCCATATATTTAATACTTTCATTATGATGATGAGTGGCTAATTTCCTTGTGTGATTCTAGGGTGATTGGCTGAAGGTTGTGGGAAAAACAATGATAGAATAATCTTAGATTCCAGTAGGATCCTGAAAGTTCGAGTCTTTAACCTTAACCCTAAGCATCTCGTTCGGTTGATGAACATCTCGGCCGGGGTGGAATTCTTTTGACCGAGGTGACTTATCCGACCTAAAACAGAAAGTTAAGTGTTAGAGTTTGCTAAATCCTATTCTTATTTCACCTTCCTGGTTCAATGCAAGCTTAGGATGAGACTTACCCGGTAATTCCTTAGTTTGTTTACCAACGATCATAAGTGTAGGTAATAAAGGTTTATCCTTTATTGGGGTTTGAGTGTGCTTCCATCCCATCTTTGTGAGTTAGCCTGAGACTTACCCGGTAAAGGTTAATTCTATTCCCTTAGATGGTGTGTTAGTTTGAGGTTATAGTTCTTTATCTTGATTCCTTGAGACTTACCCGGTAATAGGAGTTACGGTTTAGGATTAGTGTGTAGTGAGACTTACCCGGTGATCTACTCCACTTTAGCAACACCTTCCCCACGCAAAAATCTCAGCTTTGTCCGCTTATCTATAGATCTTGAGTTGGAACCACAACTTGATGCTTTAATCCCTAGAATTGCATGTTTGCTTAATTGACTTCTTATTCATCTTTGATTGTGTTAAATTGCTCTTGTGGTTAGTATTGACATTAGCATACCGTATTGACTCTGTTTCACCGAGTCCCTGTGATCGACCCCTGGAATTTTCTTGCTTTTACTACGATTGACCCGTACACTGCGGGTTCGCATCCTTGTTTTAAGCTTAAGTCTAGGGTTATAAATTTAAAGCTTGCACACACCGTTTGGAGCGAACAAGTTTTTGGCGCCGTTGCCGGGGACTTTGTCTAGACCGAGCCGGTACGGTTTGCTCTTGGGGCGCTTGCCCCGTTTCATCTGACCACTCTACTTGAGTGACGATCTTTGCAGGTTCTTTCTTAGGTACATGCGAAGAACCCGCGCTGGGAAGGAAATCGTTCCTTACGATCCCGAACCAGAAAAGACATACAAGCGACGCTTAAGAGAAGCGAAGATGGCCCAACAAGACGATCACGATCTTGCGGCCCAATTGAGAGAGACGCAGGAGCTGCTACGTCTCAGTAAAGAAGAGCTAAGGCAAGAGAAAGAAGAGAATCGTGCCAGGACTGCAGCAATCGAAGCTGAGATTGCAGCCATACGAGATCAGATTCTACTTCGACCGAGGGAAGATCCTCCTGTTGATCCTCGACCGATGCAGAATCCAGTAGTAGATCCTCGACCGAGGCAGATTCCAGTACCTGACGCCCCGGCCGATGTACTCCCACTTCGGATACCAGTCCGAGATGTTCTTCTTGCAGGAATCCCGCAAACCCTAGGTCAAAGGATGGACCATAATCAACAGCTGAGGCGTCCAGGGGTGAACCTAGGAGATCCAGCGGATCATGACTACGAACTTCGACCACAAGTTCTATCTATGATTCGCCAATGTCAATTCGGAGGGCTAGAGAAGGAGTCGCCGCATCAACATCTTCAAAACTACGAGATCTTGATGGAGACCTTGCGACCTTCCAGAATTGAAAATAACAACTACAAGCTAAGACCTTTTTACTTTTCTTTAAAAGATAGAGCTCTTACTTGGTATCAATCTCTTCCTCCAGGAAAAATTAGCACATGGGAGGAGATGACTACGGAATTCCTAACCAAATTCTTTCCCCCCTCAAAGACTGCTGAAATGAGAGGGAAGATCAATGCTTTCATCATGAAGGACAAGGAGAGCTTGTCCAAATCTTGGGAGCGGTTCAAGGATATCCTTTTGGATTGCCCACATCATGGGATTCCAAAGATCGAGTTGTTGGAGATCTACTTCAAAGGGCTGGACGGAAGCACCCAGTTCAATCTCCAACTACTCTCCGCCGGTACCTTCATGGACATGGCGATTGATGATGCATGGGACTTCATTGAGAAGCAAGCCTTGCACATGGAGAAGTATACCCACCAAGGAGCCGAAGGTGGAGTAAAAAGAGTCAACTTTCAAGAGACTCAACCCAACAACAATCAACTCACATCATTGAAGAATGACGTGAAGCAATTGAAGGAGCTCTTGATGGCTCAAACTAAGAAGGAAGAGCAAGGGCAAAGGAACAACAACAACAACAATAACGGGTACCGTAACAACAACAACGGACCCCGAAACAACAACTACAACAACAACAATAGAGGATCCAACAACAACAACTGGAGGGCGAATAATCAAAACCACGGTAACAATTATTCGAACTCCAACTCTAATGATTCCTTTAATCCTTTCCTCTCTTCTCATTCTTCTTCTTCTACTCCATTGAAAAGCCAAGGGCAAGGATCAAGTTCGTCTCAGCCAGAAAAGAAAGACGCAGTTCAAGAAGCAATCTTGATCAAGCTTAACGCTATGGAGAATTCTATGACTTCATTTTCGAGGGCCCAAAAGTCCCTTGAACAACAACTTGCTAATAGGGCGAATGAAGCGCCAAGAGATCCAGGGAAGCTTCCAGCAAAGACGGAAACTAACCCTAAGGGCCAGTGCATGGCCATAACGACGAGGAGTGGACTCAAAACTGCTGATCCAGTACCTCGCTCGACGCAGACCACCTCGGTCCAGATCCAGTCGAAGAACACCTCGACCGAGATACCAACCGAGGCGGAGCAACAGAAAGTGGGAGGAACGACAGAAACTTATGTTCCACCTCCTGCATATAAGCCACCACTTCCATTCCCTCAATCCAGAGCCAGAGCACATCTAGACAAGCACTTCGGTAAGTTTCTTGACTTGATGAATAAGCTACATATTAATATTCCTTTCCTTGATGCTATTTTAGGTATGCCCGCCTATGGGAAGTTCTTAAAAGAGATCTTATCAAGGAAGAGGAAGCTGGAGGATGTTGGTGAAGTTAGGATGACGTCTAAGTCTTCAGAGCTAATCAAAATCATGAAGGAGAAGATGCCACCTAAATTGAGAGATCCCGGCTCATTTTGCATTCCCATTCAAGTTGGGGATGTCACTTGTGAAGCCCTTTGTGATCTAGGAGCCAGCGTGAGCATCATCCCGCTGGAGCTATGCACTAAGATCGGTCTTGGAGAGCCGAAGCCGGTCAAGATTCGACTTTACATGGCGGATCGCTCCATCACCCATCCCGTGGGCATTTTGGAAGACGTTCCGGTCAAGTTAGGTAACTTCTATCTACCTATAGATTTTGTCGTACTTGACATTCCCGCAGATTATCCTGTTCCTATCATTCTCGGGAGGCCATTTCTAGCAACTTCGGGTTGCAACGTGGATTACAAGAACGCCAAGTTGAAATTCAACGTTGGTGGCGATGAGGTGGAGTTCGCACTACTTGCAGCCATGAAAGGGGAGCAACTAACTGATGATATCTTCAACATCTACGATGAAGAAGAATCAAGGGAATTGGTGAGCTCTATCCTTATTAACGACCCACTCGAAAGAGTTATTAGCTTCAGTTTAATGGAGGAAGGTATAGATGCTTCTTGTGATGCAGATATACGGAGCTTGAAGGCACTGGAAGAGGATCCAGGAGCTAAAACTGAGAAGCTAGTCCAGGAGACGAAGATCTCCAGTCTCGGTTCCAGTAGCAGTACCTCGACCGAGGCACTTTCTGGACAGAGCGAGGCGTCTGAAGAACACCTCGGTCAACGCCTTTGCGCCTCGACCGAGGTCGACAGCAAGACGATTCAAACTGAGATTGCATCCAATCCAGTTTCTGACACCACTCCACTGGAAAGAGGAAGCAGAGATCCCTCTCAGAAAGCACCCCCAGTCGTGGAGCTTAAACAACTCCCAAGTCACTTGAGGTATATCTTTCTTGGGCCGAATTCTACTTATCCCGTTATTGCTAGTGCTTCCCTCTCCGATTCTGAATTATCTAAGCTAATGCATGTCCTGAGAAAGCATCGAAAAGCCATAGGTTACACCACGGATGATCTTATTGGCATTAAACCTTCTTTCTACATGCATAGAATTCTAATGGAAGATAATCACAAGACTTCACGGGAACCTCAAAGACGGTTAAATCCGATCATGAAAGAGGTTGTGAAGAAGGAAGTTCTTAAGTTGTTGGATGCAGGTATTATTTATCCTATCTCGGACAACAAGTGGGTTAGCCCGGTGCATGTCGTTCCGAAGAAAGGAGGGATGACCGTTGTGACGAATAAGAACAACGAGTTGATCCCAACAAGGACCGTTACGGGCTGGAGAGTTTGCATCGATTATAGGAAGCTGAACACGGCGACTCGGAAGGATCATTTTCCGCTTCCCTTCATTGATCAAATGCTCGAACGGTTGGCCCAACATTCACACTTTTGCTACTTGGACGGCTATAGTGGATTCTTCCAGATTCCTATCCATCCGGATGATCAGGAGAAGACCACTTTCACTTGTCCATGGGGAACGTTTGCCTATCGGAGGATGCCATTTGGATTGTGCAATGCACCAGCTACCTTCCAGCGATGCATGATGGCTATCTTTTCCGAGTACATAGAGGAGATCATGGAGGTATTCATGGATGATTTTTCTGTATATGGTTCCTCTTTTGATGATTGCCTATCTAACCTTTCTCTAGTGCTTAAAAGATGTGAAGACACTAACCTTGTTTTGAATTGGGAGAAGTGTCATTTTATGGTTAATGAAGGTATTGTGCTAGGACACATCGTTTCTAATCGAGGTATTGAGGTCGATCGAGCTAAGATCGAGACTATTGAGAAACTCCCTCCTCCTTGTTCTGTTAAAGGTGTGAGGAGTTTTCTCGGGCATGCAGGTTTCTACAGGAGATTCATCAAGGACTTCTCCAAGATTTCTAAACCTCTAACAAACCTCTTGAATAAAGATGTTGTTTTTGAGTTTTCGCAGGAGTGTCTTGATGCTTTTTACAGGATTAAGGAAGCGTTGATCTCCGCTCCCATCATTCAGCCTCCTGATTGGACCTTACCCTTTGAGGTCATGTGTGACGCTAGTGATGTAGCCGTAGGAGCGGTGCTTGGACAGAAGAAGGATGGACGGACCACCGCCATCTACTATGCTAGCAAGACGCTAGATGAAGCACAACGCAACTACGCTACCACCGAGAAGGAGTTATTGGCGGTTGTATATGCTTTCGAGAAGTTTCGTTCCTATCTAGTAGGGGCGAAAGTCATTGTCTACACCGACCACGCGGCCATTCGTTACTTGTTGGCGAAGAAGGATGCCAAGCCGCGCCTTATTCGATGGATTCTCTTGCTTCAAGAGTTTGATCTAGAGATCCGCGATAAGAAGGGATCCGAGAACTCCGTTGCGGATCACCTCAGCCGGCTACCAGAATCTTCCCGCGAGACGGATAACCCACCCATAGACGATTCATTCCCCGATGAGCACTTACACTTGTTGGAGCGTTTGATGGAGCTACTTACTTCACCCCACGATGGAGGTGAAGTATGGGGTGAGGGAACCTCCTACCTCCCTTGAGACGCATCATGGTCCAGCTAGCGACCTTAAATCAAGCGCTTCTTGGGAGGCAACCCAAGGTATTGCTTTCTTTTCCCGTTTTCTAGTCTAGCTTAGATGGCTTTTGTTTTTGCTTTGCTTTGCTTTGTTTTTGGCGTTCTGGACAGACAACAGGAAGGAGCACATCTGGAAGGACAGAAGTTCGAGATTCTGAGAAGACAGAAGCACCTCGGTCACTGTCAGAGCACCTCGACCGAGTTGATTCTTGAAGCGACCGAGGCGACTAGGGTTTCTGCAGAACCGCCTCGGTCCATACCACCTCGGTCCAGTCGAGACCATCTCGACCGAGGTGACAGCAGATCCAGTAACAGTATAAAAGGGGGAAAAATTACATTTTCACTTTTTTTTACCCTCCTCGACCGCGGCGGACAGAAGCACCTCGCTCACCTCGTTCCTTGCTCGTTTTCGACAATTTCTGCTTCCAAACCGAGATTGAAGGATAGAGGAGTCGATTGCAACTACAGATCTGCAAGAAATTTGAGCGTTTTGACCGAAACGAGGTAAAAACGTTCGAAAACCTAAACTCGTTCGTTTACTGATATTTGGGCTTTGGTTGCCCTTGATTCTGTTGAGGAAACCTTTAAGTACCCCTTAGGAAGCATCGGTAGTGATTTTTGGGGGAAAAGAACTGAAAATCAGAGAGTTGAAATCGCACTGCCTTCGCCTCGGTCCAGTCGTTCTGCACCTCGGTCGAGGTGATTCTTGGAGTTTGTCAGCCGACCGAGGTAGTCTGACAGTGTGTTTAAAAATGAGTTCAGATCGTCGTTTAGCTTTTAGAGATAGATCCTCCCCTTCCCCTTCTCTTTCCTCGTCCCGTCCCTACCGCCCGGTTATCCACGAGAGATGCCGGGTAGACTATGAGAGGATAGCTGGCCGTCCAGTCATCGCACCACGATTTCTGGATGTGTCAGCTTTTGACTGCCTAGGGTTAGATGCTGACCTTAGGAGGATGATAGCTACTGTCGGGCTGGATCAGTTTACTGAGATCCGAGCCCCAGCCTACCTAGAGCCGACACTCGAGTTTGTTAGCTCCTTCTCCTACCTCCCCACAGACCGTTCTGTGAAGTACCGGTTGATGAACCGGAACTTCATAGTTCCTTTAGAGATATGGAGAGAGATTTTTGGCTTTCCCGACCCCACAGCTGTTGACTTCCCCTCCCGATCCGTAGCTAGGGAGTTCTGGGGACAGATAGCCCACATTACTGAGCACGCAGACAGATGGCGCCCTGGAGATTCCAGGGAGAAGGTCATCTTTCATCCGGCCTTCAGACTTGCTCACAGGATTTTCAGCGAGACGCTTCTGGCGCGTACTGAGACGCCCCAGAAGGTCCGACAGGGAGAGCTCTTTTCGCTTTACTGCATGGTTACATGAGGTTTCCCAGACTTTGGCTTGCTCTTGGCAGAGGATCTGCACAAGATCAAGGCCAAGGCGAAGGGAGACATATGCTGCGGAGGTCTAGTCACCCACATCGCTACCTACCACGGGATGGACCTCAGCGTTTGCACGTTGGCGGCGGCTCCGAAGCCGCTGGGATTACAGGAGATGATCACACGGAGGATTCTAGTTCCCCGTGGGTTGACCACTCCATACGTCGCCATGCCTTGGGAGCGGACTGCACCTCAGGGCATCCGCTGGTCTGCGCAGTTCACAGTCTTTGATCCGCATTTCTGGCAGACAGCATGGGATACACTGATAGAGGATCACAGAGAGGCAGCAGCTGCCCCTGCTGCAGCTGAGGAGGAGGCTGAGGATGAGGATGACGACGATGATGAGACAGTGGATGAGAGAGGAGGTGGCGTCCCGATGGACACAGGGACAGATACAGCTGGGACGAGCGCGCCACCCATTATAGACTTAGATGATGAGGAGGATACTGAGCCTGCACCTGCTGCACCTCCTGCTAGATCTGCTAGGCGTCGGACGCGCCGTCATAGAGATGCAGAGGCTCATCGTCGGATCGACGACTTGACAGATCAGATGATAGACTCATATGCTGCCCTTACAGTGGACATGCATGAGAGATTTGCCGCCCAACACCGACACCTTGACAGCTGGACTCAGCAGATGTTGGAGGGGCAGCACTATCAGCATAGGATGATGGAGCTACAGTTCCAGCAGACTATGGGCTATCCGTTTGATCCGACCCAGCATCCTTATGTACCACCACCACCACCGCCGGATCAGGACTACTGAGGAGCTGCAGGGTTTATTATTATATTTTTATGCAGTTCGGCTTTTATCCGGTGAGTTCTCCTGTTTAGACTTTTATTATACCCACTGGGACAGTGTGTCTCAAGTATGGGGTGGTTGTTATTTGACTATGTGGCTACCTTTGATGTATTCGACACTTTTGATGTATTTTATTTATCGGATATTTTCATATTTATGCTTCAATTGCCTTTATATGATTATCTGATATTACATGCATACCTACAGGTTATTTGATTGAGAAAAACGTCGAAACCGAACCGAAAAAATAAAAAAATTTTATTTAAAAAAAAAAAATTTTTTGACCTCGACCGGGGATATTCTGGCGAAACGAGGTGTTTCACCTCGGTTGAACCAAGAACATCTCGACCGAGGTGGCGTAACAGAAAGTTTTCGAAAACGATTTTGTGTTACTTATCTGGATATGATCTCAGTGAAGATTTTGTTTACCTACTGGTTTTAAATTCTTTGTGTGTTTGAAAGGTTTTATAATATGTTTAAGTTGCTAAATGCTCTGTTTAAAATTATTAGCATGTTTAATACTTTGTTTTTATCCAAATTATGTTGAATTTGAAGGTTGACACCGCAGGTTAAGTTCTCTCACTTTCTTCTTGGAAAGACCAAGGCAATTCATCTTCTTCTTCTTCTTCTTCTTGATCATGCTTAGCCCCTCATATACATTTTGCCTCCCTTTACCTATCCGGGAATTTGGAAGCAAGCAAGTGGTGAAAGCAAGTTAAAGTTGAAGAGTGGGCTGGAAGTGAAGTGTTAGAAAGTAATTTTAGGTTTGGGGAAGTCAATCATGAAGATGAGTAACTCGGCACCATTCACATAGCCGGGTGTTTGTGTCTTGCCAAAGTCGGATTGAGCGATATTCCTAACGGGTCATGGTATGTGCATCAAGGGTTTGATGCATCTCGAGAAATTGATGTTTGCAGATTTCCTAGGCTTCGGTTATTGTGCACCTCTGTCCATGCATCCCAAAAAGTAAAGTAAAAAAAGAAAAAAATGTGAAATAAGCAAAGCTTATCGGTGGAAGATGTTGCAAGTTGAAGTGAAAGTGAAGTTCATCCTTTTCCCGGATTCTAGCACCACATTACCTTACATACATCCCTACCCTACACGTTTCTTGACCTTTTCTTTTGGGAAGCCCTTGAGACCTTGAGCTTGTTGATTGACTTAGCGGTTTAAATTGGATTATACATGATTAATTTTGATAATTATGATCTATTATGCATTCTATGATTTTATGCAAAGATGAACAACTTTCTTATATTTATAAAATGTTTTGAGCATATTAAGTTTTTAATTCCAGGAAGTATTCTCTTAGAGTGATCTATGATAGTTGCACACCATAAAATATTTTTTAAAAGACTTTTTCATTGATTTTCTTGACTTATAATCCATTCTATCTTGTCTTTTATATGAGGAACTTGCTTGGGGACAAGCAAGGGCTAAGTATGGGGTATTTTGATAGCATGAATTATAGTCTAGTTTTTGGGGTTTGTTTGGACGTTTTATCTTTCATAATCTGCATGTTTGTATGTACATTATGTGATTTTACTACCATTTCATCTACCTTTGCGAGAATCGAGGTCTACACCTAGTTTCGTTGTAATTGCAGGCAATATGGTACGTTTTGCATCAAAAAGGAGCAGAAAGGAGCCATGAGTCATTTGGAGCTACATCCAGGGAGCATAGCCATGGATTGGAGATTCACTTTGGAGCAGATTCGAGAGATTTCACATTCTGTCGTGAGTCACCTCGGTTGACCATTGATTCACCTCGACCGAGGTGATCCAGGGACGCCGACTCGACCGAGGCGAACACCTAGGACGCGGCGAGAATATTTTATTCTTGGAAGAGATCTTTTAAATTTGGAAAGTGATCTTATATTTTTGGGCTTGGCTTCTGGAAGGAAGGAGATATGCAGAATATATATTTTACCTATATTTATGGGATAATATCTTCTTAAGATTTATTATCTTTGGAGGTTTATTTTTCCTATAAAAAGGGTTGGATTTCCACAATTCCGACATCACGCTATACCGTCGATCAGGGTTTACACACGCAGCAGCCGCAGCATACTCCAATTTGGGAGTTTTCGAAGAACCTTTTTGAAGGTTGAAGGAAGATTGAAGACCATAGCTTTTATAGCTTTTTGAAGGGTTTTGTAAGATTGTCTTCAATTCCCTCAATTGTTGTCTTGTCTTTTTGGATTGCTATCCAAGGAACGCTTTGTTGTGATATTTGATTAAGTTATTGAAGTCTTTTCATTAAATTCTTCTTTGTTCAAATATTCACCTTCTTCCCATATATTTAATACTTTCATTATGATGATGAGTGGCTAATTTCCTTGTGTGATTCTAGGGTGATTGGCTGAAGGTTGTGGGAAAAACAATGATAGAATAATCTTAGATTCCAGTAGGATCCTGAAAGTTCGAGTCTTTAACCTTAACCCTAAGCATCTCGTTCGGTTGATGAACATCTCGGCCGGGGTGGAATTCTTCTGACCGAGGTGACTTATCCGACCTAAAACAGAAAGTTAAGTGTTAGAGTTTGCTAAATCCTATTCTTATTTCACCTTCCTGGTTCAATGCAAGCTTAGGATGTGACTTACCCGGTAATTCCTTAGTTTGTTTACCAACGATCATAAGTGTAGGTAATAAAGGTTTATCCTTTATTGGGGTTTGAGTGTGCTTCCATCCCATCTTTGTGAGTTAGCCTGAGACTTACCCGGTAAAGGTTAATTCTATTCCCTTAGATGGTGTGTTAGTTTGAGGTTATAGTTCTTTATCTTGATTCCTTGAGACTTACCCGGTAATAGGAGTTACGGTTTAGGATTAGTGTGTAGTGAGACTTACCCGGTGATCTACTCCACTTTAGCAACACCTTCCCCACGCAAAAATCTCAGCTTTGTCCGCTTATCTATAGATCTTGAGTTGGAACCACAACTTGATGCTTTAATCCCTAGAATTGCATGTTTGCTTAATTGACTTCTTATTCATCTTTGATTGTGTTAAATTGCTCTTGTGGTTAGTATTGACATTAGCATACCGTATTGACTCTGTTTCACCGAGTCCCTGTGATCGACCCTTGGAATTTTCTTGCTTTTACTACGATTGACCCGTACACTGCGGGTTCGCATCCTTGTTTTAAGCTTAAGTCTAGGGTTATAAATTTAAAGCTTGCACACACCGTTTGGAGCGAACAAGTTATGACCTTGTGAGATCGTGAGGACTAGGAGTTTGTTATCCTAGCATGGTTATGGTTTATGATCTTCGAGATCATTAAGACTAGAAGTCTAAGGACTTCTACCATATGAGAGAGTTATTGATCGTGTTCCTTTTGACAGGCGTTGAGTGTCTTCATGTGGGAAGTTGAGAGCGAGATATAGCGGGATTATCTATGGGACGAGGTAAGTCTTCGGACTTACTTAGCTTGTATTCTCCGTATTAGTTTCGATGCGTGTTTGGTGGTGTGTGTTTTATTGTTTATATTATAACAACGAAACCGGAAATAGGTTTACCGACCTTATATTATTTTGGCCCAAGTGTATGATAACGGGCGGTGACATCATCTACCTAGCTCTTGCGGGAGTCTAGGAGGTTCTCGGCGACTAGCCCGTGCGGGTAGACGGTTGGATGCATCAGTACCATTCATTGCTATAAGTAGGGACCGAGGCGAGTTTCGGGAGATTCTCGTGTCACAAAAGAAGTTGAATTAGAACGGGATATGACTTAATAATAAAAAGATAATAGACCGGATTTGTGTGCTTTAGAGTATGATGTGTGTTTATGATGATTTACTTGTGTTTGTGCCTTTCACCTTGATCCTAATGCTTTGAATATAGCTAACAGTTTTATACCGACATTGTAGTTGCCTTGCAGGTTAGGAATGCGGATGAGAGATCTGGAAGAGTGGACAGCCGGGGTTCCGTACATTTTAGGAGGGGTTTTTGGGTTGGAGTCATGTTTGGAGTGTTGTATTTTGTATCTTTTTATGCCGCGTGTATGGCGTTTGGTCTTTGGAGTTGTTTTCGACTGCAATTCGTTGTTTGCATTCTTTCGGGTTTCTTTCTTTGCATAAAAATGTATTTCGGTTTTGGCCTTTATTTGTGCCTTGTTGCAAGATCCGGTGAAATTGTTGTCAGGCTAAGGGTCGGGACCCATAGTGAGGTCTCCACCCGTAGCATCCCGAGTCCCGCGGATTCGGGGTGTTACACATATTAAATTATCAACATGAATATGTATACACTTCAGAACAAATCAACTGTTTGTAACACTTTAGAATTCGCCTACAACCTGAATATGTATACACTTCAGAACAAATCAATGGTGTGGTAACG
The DNA here is from genome assembly GCA_033239045.1 of Fagopyrum esculentum. NCBI lineage: Eukaryota > Viridiplantae > Streptophyta > Magnoliopsida > Caryophyllales > Polygonaceae > Fagopyrum > Fagopyrum esculentum. The sequence goes on from BSUD01000003.1 coordinate 39,502,860, forward strand.
ATCGAAGTTATTGCTTAAAAAGGTAGTTATGTCCAGTAATTCTATCAACATGAATATGTATGCACTTCAAAATTCTCCTCCAACCTTCTCCTGTTCATTCTTATTTTAATATGTCACTTCCTTAGTATGCATGAAAATGTCAAAATTACCAAGAAAGTTGATGGCTAAATTTGCTTAGTAGGCTTTTTTGAGATTTTGCTCTACTAATTAGGCCCATAACATAAACCTATATAGTAAATGTACCCCTAATTTTTTTTACTGTTCAAACCTTCTCACTAAGAGAGGCAAATTGAAGACACTAACATTAGATAGTTGATGGCAGAAAGACCGATTAACTGTTGGCGCCCTAAGGAAGTAAATGAAACGTCCAACACAACATTACAAGCAATGATAGCCACCTTCTCACCTTCCGACAAAATCTTGGGTAATACACGTCTCAAGGTCACCTTCTTCTAGAACAATCTTCTCATTTACTTCATACGAAATTAGGGAAGCGGCCCCAAAATCTTCAAACTAGAGCACATGATTTCCGAACTTCTGCACAAAACAAAATATTCCGTCATTCTCAATTCGTGATTTCTCAAAATTCAACAATGCAACCAGATATAGAGAAAGAAGGGCAAACTTGAACTTCAACAAGAGGGGGAGAAGACTGACAACGGATCCAAGAAGGTGATGGTCATGGAAGTAAGAGGGAGAATCCATCAATTCAGGAAAGAAAAGGTAGAGGAATCGATTCAGGCATGCTTTAATCAGCGGTGCGGAAGAAGGGTGTTGAGGGTGGTTAAGAGCTGCGAGAGTTATGGGGAAGAGGGAACCCGCTGGCCTTCGGCAAAGTTTTGGAGGGTTTGTGTTTCCTCTTGGTGGCCAATCGGCAGGTTTCAACTAGGCCGGTGGATCCCTCATCAGTTGCCTCTATATGGACGGTGACACTATCCTTTCCTTAGTAAGGTCTACTCGGTGAAGTTTGGAGGGTTTACATTGAGTGACAAGAGTGCAACAAAGTCAATTTTACTAAAGTTGGTAGCAAAAGTAAGTAGCATTGGAGGAGAGCAGAGCCATATAAACCATACCAAAAAGCCAGGGTTTTGAAACATACCAAAAACCATGCCAGAAATCATACCAGAAATTCATATCATAAACCATACCAAAAACTCAACCAAAAACTCATACCAAAAACTCAACCAGAAATTCACACCAGAAACTTAACCAAAAACCATACTAGAAACTCATATAAGAAACTCAACCAAAAACCATATCAGAAACTCAACCGAAAATCATACCAGATACTCATACCAGAAACTCAACCAGAAACCATACCACAATTCTTTCAATAAAGTTACAAAAAAAAAATAAAGTATAGAATAAAAATCGCATATTGGCCAAATTCCCTTGTGTTGTTTCTTTTTTTAATAGAGGAGGTTAATTACTTTTACCTAACATTAATGAAAATGGTAAAAAAAAGAAGAAGGGCTAATTAGGTAAGTAGGCTTTGTTATTTTATTGTATACTAACTAGGCCTTTTATAGTTTTCTATTTAGTAAATATACCCCATAATTTTTTTACCACTTTCATTTAATGGTAAGGTAAAACTAATTAACCCTTCTATTAAAAAAGAAAGAATATTTGATGTTTGTTATGTAAATTTCGATTTTAATTACTGAATTTGTTTTTTACATACCGGACATTTACATACCGGACATTTTACATACTAGACATTTTACATGCCGGACATGTACATACCGGGCATTTTATATACCGGACATTTTACATACCGGAAGTTCATAACGAAATTTTTCATACCGGAATTTCATACCAAAATTTTGTATACCGGAAGTTCATACCGAAAGTTCATACCGGAAGTTCATACCGAAAATTTTTATACCGAAAGTTCATACCGGAAGTTCATACCGAAAGTTCATACCGGAAGTTCATAACGAAATTTTTCATACCGGAAGTTCATACCGAAATTTTTTATACCGGAAGTTCATACCGAAAGTTCATACCAAAAGTTCATACCGGAAGTTCATACCGAAAGTTCATACTAGAAGTTCATAACGAAGTTTTTCATACCGGAAGTTCATACCGATACCGAAATTTTTTATACCGGAAGTTCATACTAGAAGTTCATACCGAAAGTTCATACCGGAAGTTCATACCGAAAGTTCATACCGTAAGTTCATAACGAAGTTTTTCATACCGGAAGTTCATACCAAAATTTTTTATACCGGAAGTTCATACCGAAAGTGCATACCGAAAGTTCATGGTGGAAGTTCATACCGGAAATTCATACCAAAAGTTCATACCGGAAGTTCAAAACGAAGTTTTTCATACCGGTAGTTCATACCGAAATTTTTTATACCAGAAGTTCGTACCGGAAGTTCATACTGTTCATACCGGAAGTTAATAACGAAGTTTTTCATACCGGAAGTTCATACCGAAATTTTTATACCGGAAGTTCATACCGTTCATACCAGAAGTTCATACCGAAAGTTCATACTGGATGTTCATAACGAAATTTTTCATACCGGAAGTTCATACCGAAATTTTTTATACCGGAAGTTCATACCAGATGTCAATGATGTTTACACTAGTGAATTACAACCTTTGCTCGCTCAAGGTGATGCTGACAGTGGTCTTGATCGTCTCTGGGCAAAGAAGAAGGTTATACCATTTTTAGAGACATTTTTGTTGCTTCATGGTTGATACCTAAATGTTGGGTTTTTGCTCATACCATTTTTATAACTTCCGGTATGTAATTCTCCGGTATGTAATTCTCCGGTATGTAATTCTGCGGTATGTAATTCTTAATTCTAAACTATGACATAAAATCAGTTTGTTTGGTATAACTTCCGGTATGATAACTTCCGGTATGATAACTTCCGGTATGATATGATAACTTCCGGTATGATATGATAACTTCCAGTATGATAATTTCCGGTATGTGAACTTCCGGTATGTGAACTTCCGGTATGTGAACTTCTGGTATGTGAACTTCCGGTATGTGAAACTCCGGTATGTGAAACTCCGGTATGCATTCCAATAAAATAAAAAAAGAAAAAAGAAAAAAATAAATGTAATATCCGGAATTTTCGTTCCGTTTAATTCCGTATCAAATCGGATTTCGATCCGTTGACTGTTTTCCATTCTATCTAGTATTTCATCCTCCACAAATTTTATCATTTTATGTAGAATTTAATTCACATAAAATGATAGAATTTTATATCAAACCCTAATCTATCAAACCCTAGTTTATATCATGACATGTCCTCGACAAAGTCATGACGTCCTTTTGACTAGACCATGACGAGATCATGACAAAGCCATGCATGGGCTTGACAAAGCCATGACACGTTTTGACAACACTGTGACAAAGCCTTGAAAAATTCAGCCCACATTCTTTCCTTGTTTTAGCCCACCTCTTTTTGCCTTGCTCCAACCCACACCGGACCTACTGCTGTCCATTCCGCCCCAGCTCATGACGTGCCCAATTCGCTCCAGCCCATGACGTGCAGCAAAGAGAGGGTGTGCGGATGCTTGCTGAGTCCGGAACATCAGCCCACAAGTGTAACCTGCTGGTGCCGGCCCAATACCTTAGAAAGGATCAGCCAACCATTATTTTTTTTGTGTGTAACCTCCCTTAACCTAATTAACTTCAACCTAATCAACCCTAATTTACCTAATCTGCCACCTTCCTACGATAGACCCTTCTGCACTCTGCCTCTCTCACGCCAGGACCGAGAAGCAACGCGACAGAATCTTCTACACTTCCGCCTCTCTCACGCCAGGGCCGGGGAGCAAAGAGACAGTGCCGCCGTTTCCAAACAAAGCACCGTCACGGCTGAGTCTTCCTTCAGAACAGTAGCGTCCATAAGGTCTCAATCATGTCCCTTTCCTCGCTTCTGTCGATCCAGCACGCAACATCACCCTCTCCTCGCTTCTATCGAGCACGCAGTGCAGGCGGACCCTCCTCCCTAGTCGCCTTCCAGCCGCCTGGAGTCAGAACCAGTCCTCCCCTTCGTCTTCAAATAGTAGCAGCAACGCCAAGGCTAATGGATGGTCCTCGCCGCTCTCATGGTTGCACTCAGGAGCTCATGCAGGCCTCATCGTGTGAGCCTTGTAGATGAGTAAGACCTCACTCCTTCTTCCTTGCTTTACTTCAGCCATATATGTGCTTATAATTGGTGCCAAACCCTCTAGGAATTTATATATTCCAGCCAAAGGAACAACTGCAGAGGGGCTGTTACATCTTTCAATTTTCCAACAGTGACGAACAGTCAACTTCGAGTCTAGATCTGGGTAAGCTAGACTCTTCCTTTGTTCCTGATTTTTGGATATGTTGTTGTCGGTATTGCAGTGTAGAATATACTGAAATTTGAGCGTATTAAGAGTTGTAGTTTAGGAGATATGATTTTCTCAAGTTGGATCTTCATGCAGTTTTTATAAGGGTGCTGAGTGTTGAGAAAAGCAACATGTGATGCAGTTTTGTGAGATAGTTTTGATTAGGCTTTTGATGTTTGTTAGACTTGAATTTTTGATATGATATAGTTGACATATTATAGTAGAACATATCAAAATTTGGGATAAATCCAGCTAGTGGTTTAGGAGTTATGATTTTTCAAAGTTAAGACAGTGTGCTGTTTTGTTAAGTGTTTGCTGAATTTTCAGAAACTGTGTTGATCAGTCAGGATTGAGCATACTTTTTGATGCCTTAGAGATAAGATCCACCGTTTAGGTTTTGAGATGTTGTTTAGTGCTATGCATAGGTTACGATGTTAAAAGTAGGGATGAATCCAAGGGTGAGATTTAGAGTTATAGAGGCTCAAAGTGGACTCGTTGTACAGTTAGAAAAAGTATAGAACAATTTCAAGTGTTGTAACCAACTTTGGAAATTTTTGTAGAAGTGATGGTTGAACAGTTTTAAGAAATTATTCCTCCTAGGAGTAGATGAGATATCATAGATGATCTAGAGAATTATTTCGGAATTTTTATAATTTTATTCGAATTTCATATTTGAAGGCAAAGTTGGACCCTAGTGACCTTTTTAGAAGGTTAAAGAAAACATGTAATGTTCTAGTCTTGACGTAAACTCAACTTTAAGAGTTAGAATATGATAGTTAGTCTCAAGTAAGAATTTAAGTACATATTATGAGATTTTTAGAAGATTCGGGACCAAGGGTAAAATGGTCATTTTACCTTAGACGTGTATTTTAGTATATTCTCTTCCGATTGGATCTTATATCTTAGAAGTCTTAGACTTCTAAGTATATTGGATATGTGTTGATCCACTTGCCTCCTTTGACAGGCAACCGAGTTATACAGTTACAGATTGAGTTGTAATTAAGAGAGTCGAGATCTGATTCAGGTAAGTCCACGGACTTACTTAGCTGGCTTCTTGTATGAGTGTGATGTGTATGAGTGGTGTTTGTTAGTTAAGATAAATAACGAAACCGGAATAGACCGACTTTAGTATATTGTGTAATTGACCCAAGTGTATGATAACGGGTCGTGACATCATTTGCCTAGCTCTTGCGAGAGTCTAGGAGGTTCCCTGCGACCAGCCCAGTCAGGTAGACGGTCAAATGAATTAGTACCATTCCGTGTTGGTAAACGGGGACAGGGGCGAGGTTTGGGAATCCCTCGTGTCACAAAATAAGTATCATTATTAATAACCTATCACCTAATTAAAGATAATAAAAGGATTGAGTGTTGCATGTTGATTGTGTATGTTGTGTGTTTGTGCTTTTACCTTTATGCTTATGCATAGAATGTTAGCTAACGGTTTTATACCGCTTGTAGATGCCTTGCAGGTTAAGACAGTTGTAGAGAGATCCGGAGGGAATGGTCAGCCGGGTCCACATACTCATTTAGTTGGGGACGAGGATGTCTTCTGTTCTTCATATGTGTCATTTTGGTACCTTTGCTTTGTAAGGCTGATACATATTCTACATGTATATATTGTTTAAAGTTTTCAAATGTTTTAAATACTTTTGTGCCTTGTTGTAAGATCCCATTGTGAGGTCCTAACCAGTAGCTCCCCGAGTTCTCAGAATTTGGGGTGTTACAATATGGTATCAGAGCTCCGGATTGGCAACAATGGCACTTGAAATCTTCTGAAAGACCAAATGTATAAAATATCGAGAACCCGAAAGGGGTCTAAAACATTCAAAACGGATTTATGTTTTTACACTCGCGCATAGTCGGGTTGTTGGGTTAGTAGTACGTCGGATCACCATCGCTCTCCGTGGATCTCTGCAACTTGGATCGATAGGAGTTAGTGTAACACCCCAAATTCTCAGAACTCAGGACGTTACTGGTTAGGACCTCACAATGGGTCCCGACCTCAGTTTGACAACAATATTACTAGGATCTTGCAACAAGACACAATAAGAAAAACCGAAATTCATAAAATAGTATTTTTAAAGGAATGAATGCAACAAGGTCTAGCAACCTATAGTACTTAACAAAGGGAAAAAGATCAACTGTCTTAACAAAAGAAAGAACGACAAACTACCACCCAAACCCCCCTCTAAGGAGTACGGAGACCCGACTGACCACTACTTCCGGATCACTCAGTTGCTGTCCTAACCTGCGGTAAATCTAAAAACACAACAAAAGAATAACCATTAGCTAGTTATCTAAACATTAGGAGAATAATAACAGCACACACACACATAAAAGAATAAACACCCATCATGCTTTCAAACAAGTCCATTGTTTATCTTCATTTAAGTTATTCACTCTTACTAATGATACTTATTTTGTGACACGAGAGATTCCCAAACCTCGCCTCCGCCCCCGTGTAACCATCAGGAATGGATCCGATGCATCTCACCTTGTACCTGCCTGGTCTGGGTATAGAGAACCTCCCAGTCTCCTGTCAGAGCTGGGCAGTGATGTCACGGCCCGTTATACATACACTTGGGCCTTAAAACATAATAACAACGGTCGTCCTAACAAGTTGTTATTTTTATAATCACACACATCGCACACACACAACCATTATCACTCAACTAATATCCAGAAACGGGCTAAGTAAGTCGCAAGGACTTACCTCAATCAAATATCACTTTCCCAAATCTCAACTCAGTCCGTACCCGTGGTAACTCAAATGCCTGTTAAACAATGTATGTGTATCAACATTTCATCCCATACTCTTAGAAGTTATCAACTTCTAAGAAATACAAATCTCAAGAGGAAAGTTTACGAAAACAACTCTCTTAGGTTAAAGGACTATTTTACCCCTGATCCCGAAAATCTAAGATTTTCAATAAATTAATTCCAACTCTACTTTAGAGCCTATTCCCAAATTCCGGTTCTTACGGAAGAATTTAGTACCGCAGTACAGGAGTTATACAAAATCCTAGATTTTCATTAAACGATCATTAAAGTCCGATTTGAGTTAAGATCCAAGATTTAGATTAAAAGTTAAGACTTCCGGAAACACTCTCTAGTTTCTCTAATATATCTATACCAATCATAGGGCAAAGGTCTCTCAAGAAAAACAACCATAACTCCCATATAACCTCTAAGGTTGGACTAGAAGCCAAAATTCTATACTTAGTCAATTATTTTCCTGTTTCAAAAACAGCTCAAGTGCTCTACTTCGGGACCCTATAAAACTTAATCCGACCGTTAACTTTCTCCCAAATTTTAATACAGTAAACTACGTATTTCTAGCTATCATATATCAAAAATTGAACGGTGGATCTTTATCCTAAGGTATCGAAATCTGTCTCCCAACTAGTCAATTTCTATGCATTTAAACAACAATTCAGCAAGGGTTTCAAGTGGTCCTGGGTTCAATACTCCACCCCAACTATACTGGAATAACAACCGGACTAAACAACCTACCCATTTGTACCCGTACAACATCGACAAAAGGTCTGAAGAGGGACTTACCAACACAGTGGAAGGTGGTCCGGTTCACAGAATGGGGCGCAATAGTGGAGATCCAAGTCGGCTCGTTCATCGACTCGCCTGCCCTCCACAAGTATACCCGCGTTCAGGACCGTCACCGCAGGAAAACAAGGATAGACCCTTCGTTATTTCATGTCGTGAAAACAGAAAGAGAAGGAGGAGGAGAGGAAGCAACAACGACTCACCTTCTGCAACAGCAATGTCGTCGACGGTCGGGCTAGCGTGCAGGACTGGTGCTGGTGGTTGTTGCAAGGTCTGGTCCTTCGACCCTAGCCGCTCAGCCAAGTCGTAAGGATTGGGTGTCTGCTGCGCGAAGGGAGTTAAAGTTCAATGGCTGCAACGATAGAGACAACTCGAGAGGGGGACGAGGTCTTACCGGTGTTCCCGTCTTGAAGGGGCGTGAGACTGCGGCTGCGTCGGACGGTGATCGGGGCTGCTGCAACGTCGGCGGTTGGGGTTTCTATTGATCGTACAAAAAGAGAGGGAGAAGCAGGAAGCGGCACTAGTTAGGAGAAACGCAAAAGGGTTAGGCTTAAACGTGTTTAGGAAACTGATTAGGGTTTAGGGTTAGATTAGGAGGTTGGGCCGGCTGTTGCTCATTTGGGCCACACACTAGTTTGGGCCTAAACACTACCTAACAGAAGGCTGAAACGAATTATCAAAAATTCGTACGGAATTTTACAAGTACGGAGTATTTACTGTTTACAAGATTTATCATTTTATGTGAATCGAGGTCACCAAAATCTTAGAATTTAAATATCGTTTTTATTTTATTTATAAAAATTATTGGTTGGCGGATCGGAGTCCGGTTTGATCCGGTATTAAACGGAGTTTAAATTTTTCGGTTATTACATCAGTGCCCTCTTAAAAGAAGTTTCGTCCCGAAACTTAGAATAAGATAACTAAACATTTGACTTTCTTTGTAAATCTTAATCCATAAAATTTCCATTTCCTACCATGCAACTACTCAATCATCATACTCAGACACACATCACATAAAACATTATCACTCAATCCAATATAAAACATGCAAGGTCAAACAACACAACCTCCGAGTACTAACTCGTCAACACAAAAGTGACATCTAACCCCGCAAAGAACTCGGGATAATTACGTCTAATACTCTCCTCGGTCTCCCAAGTGGCCTCATCAGCTCCTCATCTAGACCACTGGATCCTCAACATAGGTATCTCCTTGGACCGCAGGCGTCAGGTGCTGCGCTCCAGGACAGCTATTTGGTACTCTACAAATGTATGATCGGGCTCAACTATCAGATCCTCATGGCTGTTGACGTGTCTCGGATCCGGGATGTACTCTCTCAACTGAGATACATGGAAGACCGGATGGACACCCTCTAGTCTCGGCGGTAGTGCTAATCTGTAGGCCACCTCTCCAACTCTCTCCAAGATCTCAAAAGGTCCAACATATCGGGGACTCAGCTTCCCCTTAATGCCGAAACGTCTCACTCCTCTCGTCGGTGACACTCTCAACCACACCTGAGCACCCACTCTAGACTCCAAAGGTCGACGCTTTTATCGGCGTATGATTTCTGACGACTCTGAGCTGCTAACATCCGCTCTCGAACTAGGGCAATCCGAGCAATGTCATCCTGTATCTGGTTTGGAGCTACTCCGTCAGCTCTACTAGGCTCATCCCAGTACAATGGTGTGCGACATCTCCGCCCATACAAAGCCTCATAAGGGGCCATCCCAATAGATGCGTGCCAGCTGTTATTATACGAAAACTCCACCAGTGGAAGATGATCTGGCCATACCTGTCCCCAATCCAGTATACAAGGCCGGAGCATGTCCTCCAATGTCTGAATGGTCCTCTCGGACTGACCATCAATCTATGGGTGGTAAGCAGTGGTAAAGTGGAGGCTCGTCCCCAAAGCAGTATGTACCTGCTGCCAAAACCTTGAGGTAAAACGCCCATCTCTATCAGAGACGATAGTCCTCGGTGCTCCATGAAATCTCACAATGTGCATGGTGAACTCCTCCGCTAGACGACTCACCGGCCACGTTTCCTTAATCGGAATGAAACGTGCGATCTTCGTTAGACGGTCTACCACTACCCAAATAGCATCAAAACCTCTACCGAGTCTTAATCCTGTGACAAAATCCATAGATATATCCTCCCACTTCCACTGTGGTACTGGAAGTGGGTGGAGCTCTCCTCCGGACCTGCGATGCTCAATCTTGACCTGTTGGCAGGTCGCACACTGAGCTACATACCGAGCCACGTCGGGCTTCAAACCACCCCACCAGAAAGACTGTCTCACATCCTTGTACATCTTACTCGCTCCAGGATGTACTGAGTATGGGGTAGCATGAGCCTCACCTAGTATCCTCTGTCTCAACTCACTGTCTGACGGCACACAAACGCGGTCCTGACGTCTCATCACTCCATCCGCACCAATAGTAAACTGTGGGGCCTCATCTCGAGACATCCTGTCTCGGATCCTGTCAAAGTCGGACAAGTCTCCTGCTTCTGTCGGATCTCATCCAACAGATCAGGAAGTAACTCCAAGGTAGCCAACTGGCGATCTGAATCGGGAAACTTAATCTCTATCTCCAACCAAGCCAAATCTCTCTGCAACTGTGGTTGTACCGTCAATCGGGCTATTGCCCTCTCCCTAGACATCTTCCGGCTCAAAGCATCATCTACTACATTCGCCTTACCGGGGTGGTAGAGAATCTCAAGGTCGAAGTCCTTGATCAACTCTAACCACCGCCTCTGGCGGTTATTCAACTCCCGTTGAGTGAATATATATTTCAGACTCTTATGGTCTGTGAAGATCTGACATGTCGCCCCATAGAGATAGTGACGCCAGATCTTAAGAGCATGGACTACGGCAGCCAACTCTAGATCATGTGTGGGGTAGTTCTCCTCATACGTCTTCAACTGTCGAGACGCATAGGCTATGACCTTACCCCTCTGCATCAGAACGCACCCCAAGCCTAGCTTGGATGCGTCACTGTATACCACAAAGTCATCGGTACCCTCAGGCTGTGCTAAAATCGGAGCAGACGTCAATCTCCTCTTCAGCTCCTCAAAACTCTGCTGACACGGCTCAGACCAGACAAACCGAGTAGTCTTTCTCAGAAGACAAGTAAGTGGTCGGGTAATTAAGGAGAACCCTTCCACAAACCGGCGGTAATAACCTGCCAAACCTAGAAAGCTGCGAACCTCCTTAACATTCTTAGGAGGTTGCCATGAAGACACTGACTCGATCTTTGCCGGATCGACTTTAATACCCTCAGCCGTCACTACGTGGCCTAAGAAAGCCACCTCCGTCATCCAAAACTCACACTTGGATAGCTTAGCATACAGCTGGCTATCCTACAAAATCTGCAATAATGTCCTCAAGTGTACGGCATGCTCCTCTCGACTCCTAGAGTAAACTAGGATGTCGTCAATGAAGACCACTACAAACTGGTCTAAGAAGTCGATGAATATTCCATTCATCAACTCCATGAACACTGCTGGTGCATTAGTGAGCCCAAACGGCATCATTACGAACTTATAATGACCATACCTAGTCCGGAATGCCGTCTTAGGTATGTGTTGATCTCCCACTCTCAGCTGGTGAAAACCTGACCTCAAGTCTATCCTCGAAAACACGGACGCTCCATGCAACTGGTCCAACAGATCATCTATGCGCGGCAGTGGGTATTTATTCTTGATGGTGACTTTGTTCAATTCTCTGTAGTCTATGCTTAGCCTCATCGATCCGTCCTTCTTCTTCACAAATAATACTGGCGTGCCCCAAGGAGACACACTAGGGCGTATGAAGCCCTTCTCTACTAACTCCTCTAACTGCTTCTTCAACTCAAGCAGCTCTATCGGTGCCATACGGTACGGGGCCTTCGAGATCGGTCTCGTGCCCGGCTCTAACTCAATGCTGAAATCAACGTTCCTCTGTAGGGGTAGTCCTGGCAGGTCGTCATTGAATACCTCTGCAAACTCGCATGCAACGGGTATCTCCTCTATGGTCAGGCTCTTGCTTTCCTTCATGGCATAACACCAGAAGGCCTCGCAACCCTGTGCTATCAGTCTTGCTGCTCTCACTGCACTGATAACCGTGCCGGACTTTCCGAGGTCCCAACCTCGAAATATCACTTTGTGACCCTCCTCGGTGGCAACAGTCACTGTCCTCCTACCAATGTCTAAGACTGCTCCGTGTCTCTTCATCCAATCTATCCCTAAAATCACATCCTCATGAGCTAAAGGCATGATTAGAAAATTTACTAGCCAGTCTCGATCTCCCATGCGAACAGGGCATCCATAGATCTCCCTAGTCCCTCTTACCTTACTCCCATCAAGTAAGCCTATCATAAAAGGTATCCCCTCTACAGTAGCTAAGGACAACCTATCTACGCATGCATCAGATATGAAGGAGTGTGTAGCACCCGTATCAAATAAAACTCGTACGGGTAAGTCATAGATCTGGATCGTACCTGTGGCAGTCGGTGCCTCTGGCTGATCAGCACTCCTCAGCTCAAACACCCGTGCCTGAGCTCTTCTAGTATTGATAACACGATTTATGACTTAGGTTTAGGTAATCATTTCGATAGATTTCTCACTCATTCATGCACGGTTTAGCACTAATTCACGACGTTTGCACTCAATTCACGTATTTTGTCGAGATAGACGTCTACACGGACTTGTGCGATGCTTTGTAGGTATTTCGGGGGTCTTTTGGACAATAACCGATACATTCGAGGGCCAAGCCTCATGGTGGTACACATCCAAAGCTAAGGAGGAGCATAAATGGAGCAACAAGGGACACAAAGACCACTATTGGTGCAAGCAATGGATCAACTCATGGCTAAACAATCATAGCATGTCTCTGCTGAAGAAAATCGGACCAGCTAGCAGATAAATCGGCCGATTTAATCTACTGGGTCGATTTTTGGGCCTTTGACAGCTTAAGCCACGTGTCCCACGATCTCTTGTCCGGCCTTGCTCTTGGTGGAGAATATAAGTGGTCCTGCAGGTTGTTGCTGGGCATCCCCCCTCTCCCACACTCTCATTCACAGCTCATCCATTGGAGGCAAGATTTTGGAGGAAAAAAAAAAGCTCTCAAGGATTGAAGGAAGAAGAAGAACACCATTCTAAGAGTGATAGTGAGGTTTTGAGTGATTTTTAGAGTCTTGGATTGAAGAACTATTGCAAGGATTGTTAGGAACGTTTTGGGTCTTCATTTAAGAGTTTGTAAGTCTTGCTACAACTTAGATTCAGCTGAGATTTATTGATTTCACTTGCTTATCTTTCATTATCCATCTATGAACACCATGTATGCTTGTTTGATGATTTTGGATCTTAACATGCATACTATTGGCTAGTTTATTGTGATTCTGGAGTGATGGATTGATGGTTATGGCTAGTGTGATGATAGGATGGACTTATATGCTAGTTTAGGATGATTTGTATGCACGAAACTCACAACAGAAGGGAAAATCGGCCTGTTCATCAGGTAAATCGGCCGATTTCCCCCATGATCCACCCGATTTCCTTCTCTGTTGCTCTTTAAATGATGAATCCGTATGATTGGGGTGTTAGGTTGTTAAATCCTAGTGTTTATTAAGCCTAATTTAGCTTAGGATCACCTAATGCTATCAACCTAAGTGAGGGAAGAGATCTACCCGATGATTTCCGATCTTAGATACCTTAGAAGATGAATTTTAGGTAGTAGTGAGCCTCATAAGCCGCTATTGGATCGAGTGTGCTAGGATTATTGCTTGAGATTTCCCTATTCCGAGACTTACCCGGTAAGGAGAGGGTTACCCCTTAAGTAGTATCTAGTTTGTGTGGAATTTCTTATTCTAACCCCTTGAGACCTACCCGGTAATAGGAGTTTGATGCGGGATTAGTGAAGTGAGAGACCTACTCTGTAATTGCTTCCATTAGTGAAACATTCTTTCCCCAACACCGCAGCTTGTCCTTAGAATCCTTAGAACCTTGAGTCCAATGCCATAACCGGAAATCTTGACCTCTAGAATCTACTTTTCTCTCTTGATCATATACTTTGTGCTTTGTGTTACTTGTTCGTTTTGCTAGCTTGAGTTGTTAGTTGTTTTATTACCTTGCTTGATTTGTGATCTTTGTTTGACCACCACAAAAACCAACCAAAAACATTGTGTTTTCCATTTTCTTTGTTCCTCATCTTATCTTAGTCTAGATTCACACTATCTTTGATCATTGTTTGACTCGATTTCACCTTAGTCTTTGTGTTCGACCTCGGAATACTATCCCTACTACAAACATCCCGTACACTGCGGGTTCGCTAGGAGTTAGGAGAAATATATCGAGTTTATAAATTTAAGGCTTTTTGCGCATCTATTCCTAGACGTAACAAGTTTTTGGCGCCGTTGCCGGGGACTAGGTCTAGATTGAGTCATTTTTGTGATTGTTTATAGTGTAGGTCTTTCTTGTTGCTTTTGATCTCTTTTTGGTGTGTGTCTTTGCTTTTCAGGACATCTCTCACTCTTTAGGTGTATGCGAAGATCTCGTGGCAAGGATTTAGCTCCATTCGATCCCGAACCCTTAGATCTAGATCCAAGAGCATTAAGAAGGGAAAAGAGATGGCCGGAAGAGACCTCCAAGATGAATTAGATGAAGTCTTAGAGCAAATAAGGCTAAGAGATGAGCTCTTAGAGGAAGAAAGGAGGCTTGCCAATGAGAGGCAAGAAGCAACTAGGAGGGAGATTGATGAGATTAGGCAAGCCCTTGTACAAGGAGAGCTTAATCGTCAACAACCTCCACCTCCTCCACCACCGGTGGTACAACCGCAGCCGGCGGTTAATGATAGGGTTGTGCCCATTGCCATTGAAGAGCCACAAACCCTAGGGAGACGTATGGATCCGGCACAAAGAGCACACCGTCCGGGTGTGAACTTAGGAGATCCCGCAACCCACAACTATGAGCTCCGCCCCCAAGTTCTACAAATGATCCGGCATAATCAATTTGGAGGGATGGAAGGAGAGTCTCCTCATCAACACTTGATGAATTACGAGATTTTGATGGAGACTCTTAGACCGCCAAGATTGGAGAGCAACAACCATAAGCTTAGGGCTTTTTCCTTCTCTCTTAAGGATAAAGCCTTGGCTTGGTATCAATCTATTCCACAAGGGCGAGTGAGTACTTGAGAGGAGATGACAACCGAGTTTTTGACTAAGTTCTTCCCACCTTCCAAGACTACCGAATTAAGAGGGAAGATCAATGCCTTCGTGATGAAGGATAGAGAGAGTTTGTTCAAATCTTGGGAGAGATTCAAAGATCTTCTCCTAGATTGTCCACACCATGGTATACCAAAAATTGAGCTATTGGAAATCTACTTCAAAGGACTTGACGAAGATAGCCAATTCAAGCTCCAATCTCTTTCCGGTGGGACTTTCATGGAGAAGAATGTAGATGATGCTTGGGAGTTTGTGGAGAAGCAAGCTCTAGTAATTGAGAAGTACTCCCATAGGAAGAGTGAAGGGAGAAAGGCGGGAGCATATGAGGTGAGTGAAGTCACCATGAGCAATTTCAAGCTTGACGCCATCAACAACGAGCTAAAGTCCTTGAGGGAGTTGTGTGCTACAACTTTGAAGAATCAAGCAACTCCTCAAGTGATTCCACAAGCTAACTTATCTTCCAAGGAGGAGGATGTTAACTACATGGGAAGGGGCAACTACAACAATTATCAAGGCCCAAGGAACTTCAACAACAACCGGTAATTTAACAATTACCGGCCCAACCACAACCATCCCGGGTTCTCTTACTCTAACCCGGATGGAGCCTTGAACCCTCCCGCTTCCACAAGCACAACTCCACCACCAAAAGCTTCACAAGAACCTCCACCCGGATTTACTCAACCTCCAAAGGATAGAACCGAAATGATGTTTGAGCAATTGCTAGGAAGGTTGAGCGGTCTTGAGAGCACGGTGACTTCCATCTCCAAGGCTCAAAAGGTTTTGGAAGCTCAAGTGTTCCAAAAAGCGGGTGAAGCCCATAGAGATCCGGGAAAGCTTCCCGGAAGGACCGAAGACAACCCAAGAGGCCAAGTGTTGGCTATCACTACAAGGAGTGGGTTGAGTATGAAGGAGCCTTTGCCCAAGGACAATGCTAAGGGGAAGCAAGTGGCGATAGAGGAAGAAACTTTGCAAGAAGATGGAGGCAAGAGCAAGAATGTAGAGCCAACTTATGTGGCACCGCCTCCATACAAACCACCACTACCGTTCCCACAATCAAGAGCAAGAGCTCGCTTGGACAATCACTTTGGTAAGTTCCTTGAACTAATGTCTAAATTGCATATTAACATTCCGTTCATGGATGCTATTTTAGGAATGCCGGCATATGGCAAGTTCTTGAAGGAAATACTCTCTAACAAAAGGAAGTTGGAGGAGTATGGGGAGATAAGGATGACTAAGAGATCCTCGGAGTTAATTCAAACGATGAAGGAGGAGATGCCTCCTAAGCTAAGGAATCCCGGATCCTTTTGTGTGCCAATCGGAGTAGGAGAAGTGAAGTATGACGCCCTATGTGATCTTGGGGCAAGTGTGAGCATCATTCCGCTTGCACTTTGCAACAAGGTTGGGCTAGGAGAGCCAAAGCCTTTTACATGGCGGACCGCTCGATCACTCATCCGGTTGGAATCTTGGAAGACATTCCGGTGCAACTAGGGAAGTTCTATGTGCCCATAGACTTCGTTGTTTTGGACATCCCGGCGGACTATCCGGTTCCTATCATCTTGGGGAGACCTTTCCTAGCTACTTCCGGATGTCTAGTAGATTGCAAGAATGGGACTCTCTCCTTCAACATTGGAGAAGAGAACATCAAGTTCAAGCTGTCCACAATGATGAAAGGGCCAACCCTTGATGAAGATGTATTCAACATAGTTGAAGAAGAGGAGTCTAGAGAGGTTGTGAGCTCAATCTTGCTCAACGATCCGCTTGAGAGGGTTCTTAGCTCAAGCTTGATGGAGGAAGGAGTTGAGGAGAGTAGCAATGAAGTAATCAAGGCCTTGAATGCATTGGACGAGCTACCAAGTGTTGGATTTGAAGTGCTAGAAGAAGAGAAAAACAGCCAGAAAAATCGGCCTGCCTGGGCAAAATCGGCCGATTTTTGTCCTTGTGCTGAAATTTCATCCAGTTTTGCAAAAACAGAAACTCAGATCGACCCACTGCCAGAAAAATCGACCGATTTTTCCTCCTGGGTCGATTTTCCTGAGTCTTTTCAGCACCAACCACTTGAATGTGAGCAATCATCAAGGGGCTTCAAGGAGGCTTCCATGGCTTTGCAATCATCTCAACCTACATTGTATGGATCGTCTCCAACCGAAAAAGGTCCTCCTCAACTTGATCTTAAACCTCTTCTTTCTCATTTAAAGTATGCTTTCCTTGGTGATAATTCTACATATCCGGTGATTGTGAATGCATGCTTGAGTGATGATGAACTTGCTAAGTTGTTGCATGAGCTAAGATTGCATAGGAAAGCCATTGAGTATACCATTGATGATCTTGTTGGCATTAAGCCCTCTTTGTACATGCATAAGATAATGATGGAAGATAATCATAAACCCTCTATTGAACATCAAAGAAGATTGAATCCCATAATGAAAGAGGTAGTCAAAAAGGAAATCATTAAGTTGCTAGATGCGGGAATAATCTACCCTATATCGGATAGTAAGTGGGTTAGTCCCGTTCATGTAGTTCCTAAGAAGGGTGGGATGACCGTAGTGACTAATGAGAACAATGAACTAATCCCCACTAGAACGGTTACGGGATGGAGGATGTGCATTGACTATAAGAAGCTTAACATGGCCTCTAGGAAAGATCACTTCCCTCTTCCTTTCATTGACCAAATGCTAGAGAGGTTAGCTCAACATTCCCATTTTTGCTACCTAGATGGCTATAGTGGATTCTTCCAAATCCCTATCCACCCCGATGACCAAGAGAAAACAACCTTTACATGTCCATGGGGTACTTTTGCATATAGGAGGATGCCATTTGGGTTGTGTAATGCACCCGCCACCTTCCAAAGGTGTATGATGGCTATCTTTTCGGAATACATTGAAAATATCATGGAAGTGTTCATGGATGATTTCTCTATTTATGGTTCTTCCTTTGATAATTGCTTGGCTAACTTGTCATTAGTATTGCAAAGATGTGAGGAGACAAATCTTGTCTTGAATTGGGAAAAATGCCACTTCATGGTAAGTGAAGGCATTGTGTTAGGACACTTGGTGTCTAACCGTGGCATTGAGGTTGATAGGGCAAAAATTGAAATGATAGAGAAGTTGCCACCACCTACCTCGGTGAAAGGGGTAAGGAGTTTCTTAGGGCATGCCGGTTTTTACCGGAGGTTTATTCAAGACTTCTATAAAATTTCTAAGCCCCTTACTAACCTACTAATGAAGGATGTTGAATTTGTTTTCTCCAAAGATTGCCTTGAGGCTTTTTGTAGGTTGAAGAACGCTTTGATCTCCGCACCCATCATGCAACCTCCGGATTGGAGCCTACCGTTTGAGATCATGTGTGATGCAAGCGATGTAGCCGTTGGGGCTGTTTTGGGGCAAAGGAAAGATGGGCGCACTCATGCCATTTATTATGCTAGCAAGACGCTAGATGATGCCCAACTTAACTATGCCACAACCGAGAAAGAGTTGCTAGCGGTAGTGTATCCCTTTGAGAAGTTTCGGTCATACCTTGTTGGAGCAAAGGTAATTGTCTATACGGATCATGTTGCGATCCGTTACCTCCTTACAAAGAAGGATGCCAAACCTAGGTTGATTCGGTGGATCCTTCTTCTTCAAGAGTTTGACTTGGAAATCCGGGATAAGAAGGGATCCGAGAACTCCGTGGCGGATCACCTTAGTAGACTACCTCCTTTAGAGATTGAGAGAGATGACATCCCGATTGATGACTCATTCTGGGATGAGCAATTGCAAATGGTGGAGGAGTGCTTGTTCCAAGTGTCTAGAGGAAGTGATCCATGGTATGCCGACATTGTGAACTACTTGGTGTGTGAGGAAGTGCCTCCCGGATTGACATATGACCAAAGAAAAAAGTTCTTCAAAGATGTGAGGCACTACTATTGGAGTGAACCTCTTTTGTTCAAGAGAGGACCGGATGGAATGTTTAGAAGATGCATACCGGAGGATGAGGCGGAAAGTGTGATTCGCCATTGTCATTCCTTGCCATGTGGAGGGCATGCTAGCTCCCACAAGACATGTGCGAAAGTGTTACAATCGGGCTTCTTTTGGCCGAGTTTGTTCAAGGATGTGCAAAGCTTTGTAGTAGCTTGTGATGCTTGCCAAAGGACGGGCAACATCTCAAGGAGGAATGAGATGCCCTTGAACAACATACAAGAGGTGGAGATATTCGATGTGTGGGGTGTGGACTTCATGGGACCATTCCCTTCTTCATGTGGCAACCTCTACATCCTATTGGCGGTAGATTATGTCTCGAGATGGGTGGAGGCAATCGCCTCTCCTACAAATGACGCCAAGGTTGTTGTGCGGTTCTTCAACCGAGTGGTCTTCCCTAGGTTTGGAACACCAAGGGTGATCATAAGTGATGGAGGGAAGCACTTCACCAATAGGAACTTTGGGGCACTTTTGGCTAAGTATGGGGTGACTCATAAGGTGGCAACACCTTACCATCCCCAAACTAGTGGCCAAGTGGAGATCTCCAACCGGGAGATCAAGGGGATTCTCGAGAAGACGGTCTCTAGGATGAGAAAAGATTGGGATATGAAGCTCGATGATGCCTTGTGGGCTTATAGGACCGCTTTCAAGACACCAATTGGCACCACTCCTTACAAGTTAGTCTATGGCAAGTCTTGCCACCTTCCGGTAGAGATGGAGCATAGAGCTTATTGGGCCATTAAGTGGCTAAATTTTGACCTCAAGGAGGCCGGTGAGAAGCGTTTGCTAGACATGAACGCCCTTGAGGAGATCCGGTTGGATGCTTATGAGAATGCCCGGATCTACAAGGAGCGGACCAAGCGTTGGCATGACAAGCGCCTCATCCCAAAGGAGTTGAATGAGGGTGACTTAGTGCTTCTTTTCAACTCGAGGCTGCGACTCTTCCCCGGAAAGCTCAAATCAAGATGGACCGGGCCATATGTGGTGAAGGAGATCTTTCCTCATGGAGCGGTAGAGATAGGAGGAGATCATTGTGGTAACTTCAAGGTGAATGGGCATCGATTGAAGAAGTATATCCCGGAAGCCCCGGTGGAAGTGATTGCCCCGCTTCACCTTGATTGAAACGCTCCTGAATTTGGTCAAGCTAATGACCTTAAAGAAGCGCTTAATGGGAGGCAACCCATTGGTACATATTTTTCCCTTTCTTTTTCTTTCTTTTGTTTAATCTCACTCTTGGTGTGCTTTGTTTTTCTTTTGTGTTTTTGGGTGCTAGATCTTGTTGATTGTCATGAGTTATGAGATGTTGGAGGTCATGTGAAAGCCTCATGGACCAGTTGAAGGTACAAGATCCAAGCACATGGACGAGGAGGAAAGCACCCAGAAAAATCGGCCCGTTCTTCAGATAGATCGGCCGATTTTCCTGGGCTATGGGGCGATTTTTCCTCTGTATAAAGGAAAGTGATGATCTCCAATCAAGCATGGGTGGAGCGGACGTGGAACTTGGACGGCTTGCGGTGCCAAGCGCGGGTTCCAACCTCTTAATGAACATCAAGAGCTCTCTACCATCCTTGATCAATCATCCACCATCATCATCCAATGTGAACCGAAATACCAAAGCATCACCAATTTTACATTGTGAGAACTCTCTTTCACTTCTTTATTTAGTTTACACATTAGGGACAATGTGTTTCTAAGTATGGGGTGGGGTTTTCATGATCACTTGCATAATTAGCATCTAGGATAGTTTAATTTTGTCACATGTTTCATTATGTCTTCCATTGTACATACATATTTCGAAAAATCAAAAAATCAGAAAATTTTAAAAATTTTTAGTGCTTCTAAAGCTTGGGAATGACCCTTATGATGAAAATTGTCTTGTGAATTGGCTATGGATGGCCTTATGTGTCAAATTGATGATAGCATATGTGGACTTGAAGTACTTATCTTGAATCCCATGAATGATTTGTGATCATGAATGTTTGCCTTGATTGAATTGAGTATTGAAAGTCGAAATTGCATGCTAGTTCTTGCACATCATTTAGGAATGAATGAGACAATTCATCTTTCTCTACTTCTCATTTTTACCATGTTGTTTAAGCACCTCAATTGATGATAAATTTAACCTCTTTTGACCCATCCGGGAATAGAAGCATGATAGTGTGTTGATGTGTGTGAAAAGCAAGTGTGGGGTGAAGTTGTTGATGAAAGAATGTTGTGAATGAAATGCTGAAATTGTTGTGAAAGTGTAGACAAAAATATAGGTTTGGGGACATTGGTTTAAATGACAAGTAACTCGGTACACTTCACATAATCGGGTGTTGGTGCCTTGCCAAAGTCAAATAAACCGATAGTCCTAATGAGCTTTGGTATGTGTGCCCGGTGTGGATGCACCTCGAAAAAAATAGAAAAAGCCCGAGGACGGTTAATCACCAAGGTTTCGGCTTTTGTACACCAATGCCATTGTCTCAAAAATAAAAGAAAAGAAAGAAAAGAAAACGAAGAAAAATGTACACTTGAGGGAAGTTGATAAGAAAATTTGAAGTTGTGGTTGTTTAGTTCCTTTCCCGGATTAGCATCACATAGCCTAGAAAATTCCCGCCTAATCAAAACGTTTCTTGGCCTTCTATTTCACAAGTCCTTATGACCTACTTGCATGTGTGTAAGACTAAGTGATTTAGATTGGATATGCTCATGATCATCTTGACTTCTTCATCTTTACACTTCATTGCATGCTATCAGGTTAAGTGTAATTGTCTTTTCATGTTTTCGTTTATTTGATACATGATTGCTTGTCCATTGCCATGAAATATGACTATGAAGGTGATCCAAAATTAGAAGCACAAACCCAAAAAGATTTTGCCATTTTTCTGCATACATAAATCATGTCATCTTGTAGTCTATAGTTGAGAATTTGCTCGGGGACGAGCAAACCTTAAGTATGGGGTATTTTTGATAACACGATTTATGACTTAGGTTTAGGTAATCATTTAGATAGATTTCTCACTCATTCATGCACGGTTTAGCACTAATTCACGACGTTTGCACTCAATTCACGTATTTTGTCGAGATAGACGTCTACACGGACTTGTGCGATGCTTTGTAGGTATTTCGGGGGTCTTTTGGACAATAACCGATACATTCGAGGGCCAAGCCTCATGGTGGTACACATCCAAAGCTAAGGAGGAGCATAAATGGAGCAACAAGGGACACAAAGACCACTATTGGTGCAAGCAATGGATCAACTCATGGCTAAACGATCATAGCATGTCTCTGCTGAAGAAAATCGGACCAACTAGCAGATAAATCGGCCGATTTAATCTACTGAGTCGATTTTTGGGCCTTTGACAGCTTAAGCCACGTGTCCCACGATCTCTTGTCCGGCCTTGCTCTTGGTGGAGAATATAAGTGGTCCTGCAAGTTGTTGCTGGGCATCCCCCCTCTCCCACACTCTCATTCACAGCTCATCCATTGGAGGCAAGATTTTGGAGAAAAAAAAAAGCTCTCAAGGATTGAAGGAAGAAGAAGAACACCATTCTAAGAGTGATAGTGAGGTTTTGAGTGATTTTTAGAGTCTTGGATTGAAGAACTATTGCAAGGATTGTTAGGAACGTTTTGGGTCTTCATTTTAGAGTTTGTAAGTCTTGCTACAACTTAGATTCAGCTGAGATTTATTGATTTCACTTGCTTATCTTTCATTATCCATCTATGAACACCATGTATGCTTGTTTGATGATTTTGGATCTTAACATGCATACTATTGGCTAGTTTATTGTGATTCTGGAGTGATGGATTGATGGTTATGGCTAGTGTGATGATAGGATGGACTTATATGCTAGTTTAGGATGATTTGTATGCACGAAACTCACAACAGAAGGGAAAATCGGCCTGTTCATCAGGTAAATCGGCCGATTTCCCCCATGATCCACCCGATTTCCTTCTCTGTTGCTCTTTAAATGATGAATCCGTATATCCTGTCCTCTGTCGCTTATCCGGCCTGTCTGACTGAGCAGCTCTCCTCTGGACTGGTCTATCTCTCTCATATGCAGAAGCCCTATCCTGATAGTCTGACAGAGTCTCGCAGCGAAATCCTGCCAGATAGGAACGAGTGCTCTCTCTCAATCTCCGTGAAAAGAGATACACAAGCTGCTCCTCAGGAGGTGCAGCTGGTCCAAGTAAAGTCAGTTCCTTCAGGAACTTCTTGATGGCAGAAGCAATCGGAATATCCTCAAATCCTGCCTCAATGAAGTCCTGAAACCTCTCTCTCCTCAATGAGATAGGGCAGTATTTGTCTCTGACAATGCTCCTCATCTGCTCCCAACTAGTGACTCGACTACGTATGGTCCGCCACCAAGAATGAGCATCCTCAGTAAAACATGTCTGCACCAAATCCACCCGTCGATCCTCTGGGCAACGTATCGCCTCTAGTGCAGTCTCTACCTGTCCAATCTAGTGCTCCACCTCTAATCCTATCTCTCCACTGAATGAGGGGACTTTCTGAGAGTTGAAAGCCTTCAACCACTCATCCGGCCTCGGTGCTCTAGACCCAATAGGAGCTCTATCAGCCACAACTCTCCTCTCATGTACAACCGGCACCTGAGGCACTCCCTGTGTCACCTATAACGGACCTAGCCGGTACTGGTGGTACCTGGGTAAGTCTCTCTGTTCTAGCAGCCTCCTCCATACGCTCGACGTATGCTCGGTACTCTCTATACTCAGATGCTCCTATGAAAACACGTCCTGACTCCGTCGAACATGCTCTCTGCGCTCCAAACCTAGCAACGGTCTCATTCCTGACCTCAGGACCTACACTCTCAGCCACCTCCTCCACTCCAGCATCTGGCATGATCACTACTGGTGGATCCTCTCGAGGAGCTCGACCTCGACCTTATGCTAGTGGTGGTCTACCTCCACGGCCGCGTCCTCTAACTATAGGGGTCCTATCTCCCCTACCTGGTCCAGCTGGAGGGAGAGGTGGACGACCTCTACCTCGACCAGTAGCTAGCGTAGCTCTAGTACGTGCCATCTGCGCGAGGAATAACAACTATAATTATAAACTAGCTAATAAGTCCGCTATAGTAAAACCTAAAGTCCAAACTAAGCATACTGAGATTCGCGGTAGTAGTGGTGGTCAGCCGTACTTTTCTATTCCCAACCAAACTATGCATGCATTTGAAAACCAAAAAGTTCCCTTTTAAAAACCCAGATCCCTTTCGGGTTCTGTTTAATACTTATTCGGTCTTTCAGAAGATTTCAAGTGCCATTGTTGCCAACCTCGCTCTGATACCATGTTGTAACACCCCGAATTCTCAGAACTAGGGACGTTACTGGTTAGGACCTCACAATGGGTCCCGACCTCAGTTTGACAACAATATTACTTGGATCTTGCAACAAGACACAATAAGAAAAACCGAAATTCATGAAATAGTATTTTTAAAGGAATGAATGCAACAAGGTCTAGCAGCCTATAGTACTTAACAAAGGAAAAAAGATCAACTGTGTTAACAAAAGAAAGAACGACAAACAACCACCCAAACCCCCCTCTAAAGAGTACGGAGACCCAACTGACCACTACTTCCGGATCACTCAGTTGCTGCCCTAACCTGCGGTAAATATAAAAACACAACAAAAGAATAACCATTAGCTAGTTATCTAAACATTAGGAGAATAATAACAGCACACACACATAAAAGAATAAACACCCATCATGCTTTCAAACAAGTCCATTGTTTATCTTCATTTAAGTTATTCACTCTTACTAATGATACTTATTTTGTGACACGAGGGATTCCCAAACCTCACCTCCGCCCCCGTGTAACCATCAGGAATGGATCCGATGCATCTCACCTTGTACCTGCCTGGTCTGGGTATAGAGAACCTCCCAGTCTCCTGTCAGAGCTGGGCAGTGATGTCACGGCCCGTTATACATACACTTGGGCCTTAAAACATAATAACAACGGTCGTCCTAACAAGTTGTTATTATTATAATCACACACATCGCACACACACAACCATTATCACTCAAGTAATATCCAGAAACGGGCTAAGTAAGTCGCAAGGACTTACCTCAATCAAATATCACTTTCCCAAATCTCAACTCAGTCCGTACCCGTGGTAGCTCAAACGCCTGTTAAACAAGCTGGCATGTGTATCAACATTTCATCCCATACTCTTAGAAGTTATCAACTTCTAAGAAATACAAATCTCAAGAGGAAAGTTTACGAAAACAACTCTCTTAGGTTAAAGGACTATTTTACCCCTGATCCCGAAAATCTAAGATTTTCAATAAATTAATTCCAACTCTACTTTAGAGCCTATTTCCATATTCCGGTTCTTACGAAAGAATTTAGTACCGCAGTACAGGAGTTATACAAAATCCTAGATTTTCATTAAACGATCATTAAAGTCCGATTTGAGTTAAGATCCAAGATTTAGATTAAAAGTTAAGACTTCCGGAAACACTCTCTAGTTTCTCTAATATATCTATACCAATCATAGGGCAAAGGTCCCTCAAGAAAAACAACCATAACTCCCATATAACCTCTAAGGTTGGACTAGAAGCCAAAATTCTATACTTAAATCAATTATTATCCTGTTTCAAAAACAGCTCAAGTGCTCTACTTTGGGACCCTATAAAACTTAATCCGACCGTTAACTTTCTCCCAAATTTTAACACTTTAAACTACGTATTTCTAGCTATCATATATCAAAAATTGAACGGTGGATCTTTATCCTAAGGTATCGAAATCTGTCTCCCAACTAGTTAGTTTCTGTGCATTTAAACAACAATTCAGCAAGGGTTTCAAGTGGTCCTGGGTTCAATACTCCACCCCAACTATACTGGAATAACAATTGGACTAAACAGCCTACCCATTTGTACCCGTACAACATCGACAGAAGGTCTGAAGAGGGACTTACCAACACAGTGGAAGGTGGTCCGGTTCATAGGATGGGGCGCAGCAGTGGAGTTCCAAGTCGGCTCGTTCACCGACTCGCCTGCCCTCCACAAGTATACCCGCGTTCAGGACTGTCACTGTAGGAAAACAGGGATAGACCCTTCGTTATTTCATGTCGTGAAAACAGAAAGAGAAGGAGGAGGAAAGGAAGCAGCAGCGACTCACCTTCTGCAACAGCAATGTCGTCGACGGTCGGGCTAGCGTGCAGGACTGGTGTTGGTGGCTGTTGCAAGGTCTGGTCCTTCGGCCCTAGCCGCTCAGCCAAGTCGTAAGGCTTGGGTGTTTGCTACGCGAAGGGAGTTAAAGTTTGATGGCTACAACAATAGAGACAACTCGAGAGGGGGACGAGGTTTTACCGGTGTTCCCGTCTTGAAGGGGCGTGAGACTGCGGCTGCGTCGGACGGTGATCGGGGCTGCTGCAGCGTCCGCGGTTGGGGTTGCTATCGATCGTACAGAAAGAGAGGGAGAAGCAGGAAGCGACACTAGTTAGGAGAAACGCAAAAGGGTTAGGCTTAAACATGTTTAGGAAACTGATTAGGGTTTAGGGTTAGATTAGGAGGTTGGGCCGGCTGTTGCTCATTTGGGCCACACACTAGTTTGGGCCTTCACACTACCTAACAAAAGGCTTAAACGAATTATCAAAAATTCGTACGGAATTTTACAGTACGGAGTATTTACGGTTTACAAGATTTATCATTTTATGTGAATCAAGGTCACCAAAATCTTAGAATTTAAATATCGTTTTTATTTTATTTATAAAAATTTTAGGTTGGCGGATCGGAGTCCGGTTTGATCCGGTATTAAACGGAGTTTAAAATTTTCATTTATTACAGTTAGTATATAGACTTTTTATTATGTTTATTATAATATGTTATATACATGTGTATGCTTAGCTTGTTAGTCGTGATATCACGAAGCGATTATCGCCTCATGATAAATCAGCAGCGGACTTGAAGAGTCTCCAACACGAGGCAATGGAATTGGACCTTGAATTGAGTATTATACTCGGGTGGGCGGCTTGGTGATCCTTATAAATCATCCAAAGAACAAATGATCAAGGAAGTAAAGTGGTGAAGAAAATTTTTACCACAAGCACAATCAGATGAGGAAGAAATCCCTGAGTTAGTTCAGTGAGAAGGAATAGAAGATCGTACAAGGAATGCGGGCATACGAGGCCGAGTGACGGAATTAGAAGAACCATGCAAGAGACTACAAGAGTGCGGAGAAGAGATAACAATATTGGAACGAGATAAGTAGAATTGAGTACAACCACGATTTCCTGAATCAAGGACATTACAATCGAGGCGGATGCCCCATAGACCATTATGGGCATGAGAAACCAGAAGAGAGAGTGTCAACCCAGGTGTGAGAATTTAAGGTGCACATAATTAAGACCTATAATTGGGTGTAAAAGCGAAAAGGCAGACCCCACAAGTGTGGGGAGGTTTTGACCTCGTCAGAGATATAAGAAGTTTGAAAGAAACCGCGACGCCAATATCCAAAGAATGGAAGCCTGTAGCAGGGTCAACGGAGTTTCATGACGGCGATATTACCACAAACTCTAGTGAAGAAATGTGCATGAGAGAACGGCCTTGCTGGACTCGAGAGTCCAGGGTAACCCGAATTATCACGGGACCTAAGCCATCAACACAGATGGTCCATGCAAAAGGAACTGCAAGTGGATGATCATTACGGTCATAAGAATTTCAAAGACTTTTGCAAGCTATCGTGAAAACTTGAAACGACTATTTATGCCAGAAAATGACACAATTGGACTAGAGAAATGGAGTTAGCCCATAAGAAGCGGAAGGGTGGAAGGTAGAACGAACTAAAGAAGTATAAAAGGATTGTTGTGAGCAACTGTGTACTTACTAGCTAAGGAAATTTTGACAGATCACAATTAACACGGAATGGAGACTTACAACTTAATGTAAGAGCGAAAGGTAGACTTCACAAGCCTGGAGACATTTTGTCTTCTTTTAAGATAAGAATTATAAGAGGAATCACAACGCCGGTATCGAAAGGATCGAAGCCCTGTAAGATAGTCAACAGAGATTTGGAAGGAAATATTACAAACAACGCCGATTAAGGAACCTGTGCTTGTGAGAATCGTGTGGTGGACTCAAGAGTCCAGGGTAACCCCCATTTATAACAGAACATAGGTCATCAACAATGATGGTCCCTGTAAAGGGACTACAATTGGGAGGTAATTAAAAGTCATCGGAACTACAAGACTCTTACCATCTATCGTGGAGTGTTAGGAACGACTTTTGACGTCAGGCGAATGGTACAGTGAGACTTGAGAAAGTGAGTTGTCCCAAAGGAAGCAGAAGAGTGAAAGATAAGACGAACTAAAGAAGGATAAAAGGATTAATCTAGTAGGTGATGTGCACCAAAAGTTTAATACCAGTAGAGGTATGAAATTGAGATAAGTCAATTATAGACTGACCGATGTCAACTAAGTACGTGCAAGGGTTATTTGGTATTGACAAGCTAGGTACAGTTAAGAGGAGATATCTATGATTGAGGATTATTGAAGTAACTATAGAGGATTTCCTCAAGTAGGCAACGTAAATCTTCATAGACAACTAAAGGTATAGAGAGAATCGTGTTAGAGGTTACTGCTTGGTTGATTAAAAATCAAACTCCGGTCGAGTCAGGGGGTTCGGATCCGTGCTAAAAGAATTAAGAAAGTAAATGGAATAAGTTGTTCTCCGGTCGTTATTTTGTTTCATTAAGGCAATTAAGGAAGGTACCTGGTACTTCATCCGGTTAGGACTTAGGGTATAATTAGAAGAAAGAGTTTGAGGTTAAGCACTTGGGAATCACATAAAATGTCCTTATGATTAATGAGTGACAAGATAATTATCAAAGTAGCGCAGCGGAAGCGTGGTGGGTCCTAACCCACAGAGCTGGTGTTTAAGATGATGATAATTGGTGAAATGCATTTCGCTTGGAAGGAACGTGAGAAAGGCTATGCGGAGTGACTGAAAATATTGTACGGGAACTTATGTGCATGTAGACGTAATAGAAGGAGACTAGTACGCAATTATGGATCCGGGTGAAGAGTGATGGCTTTGTTACATGTTGCCAGGCAAGTAGTTTTGGAATTCTATACCTAACGGAGTACGTTAGAGTGAGTTTTCTTGATGGGTTGAGAGAAGAATTTACGATGTAATAAAAGTATTGTGCATGGTCTTCACTAGAAAGCTCAAAGTGAGTAAATACCATTCTGAGTCAAAGATACATAAGAAAGAGAAGTGACAGGAGTATACTTACAACCTAATAACCGTGCTTAAAGAAAGCATAATCTCATAGTAGATTTTATGTGTAATGTTATATCGGAACGGACCCGAGTTGCATTTTGAGTTAGAGGGATACTATCGGGCTAGTAACAACGGTGGACAAAAGAGTGCACTACTGATGGTATGTTAACCTTTATTGAGTAGTTATTATCAAATAACGGTGATATGAGATCACTTTGTGTCTAATGCCGTCATTTCGGACATATTATATTTTACTTAGGATCTTGGAAAATGCGTGAGAAGCCTAAGTTTGAGTTAACGATATATTAGAGATCTATAAATAATATAATAATGCCAAGTGAACAGAGAGGATGACCACTAGATTTGATTTTTAGTTGTCTCGAGTGTTAGACCTGAAAAGGGCAAAGGTGACGATTCCTTACCTGAGGAATAAGATGACTGAGTAATATTAAAAGACAAGACCAAGTGGGTCATGATACGAAAGTCGTTGGGCACTTGGTAAGTGTTGGTGGATGTCCAAGACCTTTGGCCTGAGTGTGTAGTCGGAACCTTTTCAGAAGGCCGGAAGCAAGTGGTCATAACGAAGGGAAGAAAGTTGAATAGATTATTTTCCATAGGGTCATCAAAGGATATGGAAGTGAGGTGTGTAAGACAACCATTTGAAGTTTTAAAGCGGTTTAGAAGTGACTGGTGGACTAGTATTCTTCACCCTATTGGAGAGTGTAGCTTCAGTTTTCCATGGAGACTAAGTTTGGGAACTGAGTTTGAGAATTTCAGTTGGAGAGATACCTACCAGACACGAGTTAGGTCATCAGATTAGAGGATCATACAGTTGGGCCGAATGATACCGGTGAGATATCCGATAACCACTCTAGAACGTGGTAGCAAGCGCTTGTGATGTATGTACATGAAAATATTTTTGGAGAAAGGGGTTTTCTGAAAAGCCGACGAGAATACTTGAGATAGGGGGGATAGTAAGAGCCGTAACCTTTCAAAGACCTACGTAGCAATAGTTTTAACCTCGGGAGTGACTAGTTAGGGCTTGACCTTGTATGTGTGAGATTGTTTGACTGCTTGTTTATTTCATGATTGAGTGTTTAGTCAGTGATGTGCTCTTTTGGTAACCTTGATGTGCGGGATACTTAGATGTGGAAAGGACGAGACTTTTGTGTAGTGATCAAACACACCCATTTGGTGCCTTAAAGGTCGATCAGGATTGTCTTACCCTAAGTTTCGGGGCGAAACTTATTTTGAGGGAGATCTGATGTAACGACCGAATTTTTTCGTTACGCTTTGATAGGGTTTGAGGAGTTTAGAAAACAAAATTAAATTTAGTGAGACAAGGATATACAAGTTTATTTATGGAGATCGTTTGATTAAATACCTTGTTCTAAGTTTCGGGACGAAACTTATTTTAAGGGGGTACTAATGTAATATCCGGAGTTTTCATTCCGTTTAATTCCGTATCAAATCGGATTTCGATCCGTTGACTGTTTTCCATTCTATCTAGTATTTCATCCTCCACAAATTTTATCATTTTATGTAGAATTTAATTCACATAAAATGCTAGAATTTTATATCAAACCCTATTCTATCAAACCCTAGTTTATATCATTACATGTCCTCGACAAAGTCATGACGTCCTTTTGACGAGACCATGACGAGATCATGACAAGGCCATGACACGTTTTGACAAGGCTGTGACAAAGCCTTGAAAAATTCAGCCCATATTCTTTCCTTGTTTCAGCCCACCTCTTTTTGCCTTGCTCCAGCCCACACCGGACCTACTGCTGCCCATTCCGCCCCAGCTCATGACGTGCCCAATTCGCTCCAGCCCATGACGTGCAGCAAAGAGAGGGTGTGCGGATGCTTGCTGAGTCCGGAACATCAGCCCACAAGTGTAACCTGCTGGTGCCGGCCCAATACCTTAGAAAGGATTAGCCAACCGTTATTTTCTTGTGTGTAACCTCCCTTAACCTAATTAACTTCAACCTAATCAACTCTAATTAACCTAATCTGCCACCTTCCTACGACAGACCCTTCTGCACTCCGCCTCTCTCATGCCAGGACCGAGAAGCAACGCGACAGAATCTTATGCACTTCCGCCTCTCTCACGCCAGGGCCGGGGAGCAAAGAGACACTACCGCCGTTTCCGAACAAAGCACCGTCGCGGCTGAGTCTTCCTTCAGAACAGTAGCGTCCATAAGGTCTCAATCTATCTCCCTCTCCTCGCTTCTGTCGAGCCAGCACGCAGCAACACCCTCTCCTCGCTTCTATCGAGCAAGCAGTGCAGGCGGACCCTCCTCTCCAGTCGCCTTCCAGCCGCCTGGAGTCAGAATCAGTCTTCCCCTTCGTCTTCAAATAGTAGCAGCAACGCCAAGGCTAATGGATGATCCTCGCCGCTCTCATGGTTGCACTCAGGAGCTCACGCATGCCTCATCGTGTGAGCCTTGTAGATGAGTAAGACCTCACTCCTTCTTCCTTGCTTTACTTCAGCCATATATGTGCTTATAACTGGTACCAAACCCTCTAGGAGTTCATATATTCCAGCCAAAGGAACAGCTGCAGAAGGGTTGTTACATCTTTCAATTTTCACACAGTGACGAACAGTCAACTTCGAGTCTAGATCTGGGTAAGCTAGACTCTTCCTTTGTTCCTGATTTTTGGATATGTTGTTGACGTTATTGCAGTGTAGAATATACTAAAATTTGAGCGTATTCAGAGTTGTAGTTTAGGAGATATGATTTTCTCAAGTTGGCTCTTCATGCAGTTTTTATAAGGGTGCTGAGTGTTGAGAAAAGCAACATGTGATGCAGTTTTGTGAGATAATTTTGATTAGGGTTTTGATCTCTTTTGGACTTGAATTTTGGATATGATACAGTTGACATATTATATTAGAACATATCAAAATTTGGGATAAATCCAGCTATTGGTTTAGGAGTTATGATTTTTCAAAGTTAAACTGTTTTGTTAAGTGTTTGCTGAATTTCCAGAAACTGTGTTGATCAGTCAAGTTTGAGCATACTTTTTGATGCCTTAGAGATAAGATCCACCGTTTAGTATTTGAGATGTTGTTTCGTGCTATGCATAGGTTAATATGTCAACAGTTGGGATGAATCCAAGGGTGGGATTTAGAGTTATAGAGGATCAAAGTGGACTCGTTGTACAGTGAGAAAACATACTCAGATTTTTGCGAAGTATAGAACAATTTCAAGTGTTGTAACCAACTTTAGAAATTTTTGTAGAAGTGATGGTTGAACAGTTTTAAGAAATTCTTGCTCCTAGGAGTAGATGAGATATCATAGATGATCTAGAAAATTATTTCGGAATTTTTATAAGTTTATTCGAATTTCATATTTGAAGGCAAAGTTGGACCCTAGTGACCTTTTTAGAAGGTTAAAGAAAACATGTAATGTTCTAGTCTTGACCCAAACTCAACTTTAAGAGTTAGAATATGATAGTTAGTCTCAAGTAAGAATTTAAGTACATATTATGAGATTTTTAGAAGATTCGGGACCAAGGGTAAAATGGTCATTTTACCTTAGACGTGTATTTTAGTATATTCTCTTCCGATAGGATCTTATATCTTAGAAGTCTTAGACTTCTAAGTATATTGGATATGTGTTGATCCACTTGCCTCCTTTGACAAGCAACCAAGTTATACAATTACAGATTGAGTTGTGATTAAGAGAGTCAAGATCTGATTCAGGTATGTCCACGGACTTACTTAGCTGGCTTCTTGTATGAGTGTGATGTGTTTGAGTGGTGTTTGTTAGTTAAGATGAATAACAAAACCGGAATAGGCCGACTTTAGTATATTGTGTAATTGACCCAAGTGTATGATAACGGGTCGTGACATCATCTGCCTAGCTCTTGCGAGAGTCTAGGAGGTTCCCTGCCACCAGCCCAATCACATAGATGGTCAAATGAATTAGTACCATTCCGTGTTGGTAAACGGGGACAGGGGCGAGGTTTGGGAATCCCTCGTGTCACAAAATAAGTATCATTAGTAATAACCTATCACCTAATTAAAGATAATAAAAGGATTGAGTGTTGCATGTTGATTGTGTATGTTGTGTGTTTGTGTTTTTACCTTTATGCTTATGCATAGAATGTTAGCTAACGGTTTTATACCGCTTGTAGATGCCTTGCAGGTTAAGACAGTTGTAGAGAGATTCGGAGGGAATGGTCAGTCGGGTCCACGTACTCATTTAGTTGGGGACGGGGATGTCTTTTGTTCTTCATATGTGTCATTTTGGTACCTTTGCTTTGTAAGGCTGATACATATTCTACATGTATATATTGTTTAAAGTTTTCAAATGTTTTAAATACTTTTGTGTCTTGTTGTAAGATCCTAGTGAAATTGCTGTCAAACTAAGGTCGGGACCCATTGTGAGGTCCTAACCAGTAGCTCCCCGAGTTCTCAAAATTTGGGGTGTTACAATACAGACAAAAAAAAATAAAAGAAAATAAATAAATAAATTTCGGTATGATAACTTCCGATATGATATGATAACTTCCGGTATGATATGATAACGTCCGGTATGATATTATAACTTCCAGTATGATATGATAACTTCCGGTATGTGAAATTACGGTATGTGAAATTCTTGTATGTGAAATTCCGGTATGTGAAAATTCCAGTATATGAAAATTCCGGTATGTGAAAAATTCTTCGTTCCAGAAAATAAAAAAACTAAAGAAAATAAAAAAGAGAAAAAAATTAATTAAAGAAAATAAAAAACAAATTCAGTTTTTAAAAATTAAAATTTACACTTAAATAACAAATAACAAATAACAAACATTTTTTTTAAATAGAAGGGTTAATTAGATTTACCTACTATTAAATGAAAGTGGTAAAAAAATATGGGGTATAGTTTCTTTAACAAAAACCAAAAAGAGCCTAGTAGGCCAAATTCTTTCAAAAAAAAATAGAGGGGTATACAAAACAAAAGGAAATAAAAAAAGAGCCTATTTGGCCAAATTCTTTCAAAGTTGATTGTATACACAAGTGAGCTGAAAATTATTATACTATTCCCAATCAGAACAAATCATTTATCTGTAACACGATCACGTGTTTGCAATACTCTTGTGCAACTTTCTTGTAGTGATAAACAAATATATTTGTGGATATTAGTTGTTTGTTGAATGGGTCTATTATTTGTACTTGATAGCACTGTTGAAACCAACTAGAATAATTACACGACCTTTTTAAAAGAAATTAGTGTTATCAGGATAGATATTGGAATGGAACTTACCTTGATTACATTCTATTGATGTATACTAAACTAGTGTACAATTGAGATTGAAGAGCCACAACGTTTGGCGGAGGTTCCCTGGTCGAGCATTATTCGCACACTGCCGCTCGTAATACCTTACATCCACATTTTATTTTTGTTATTTTATATGTAAGCACATCTACTAACACATCATGATTGTGTCTTGTAGTTCCCAAAAATGAACACAACTTGTGGAGGAAATAGAAACATGTCTTGAAGATTCAGATGACCCACACCATTTATTTGAAGAATGTTGTTGCGCACAAAGGCTTGTAGCTATTAAGAAACGTAACCAAGCTCAGTTTGATTTCATCAAATTTGAGAATGAAGTACTTCAAGCTCAATGTGAAAACCTCAACGAGAGAGTGTTGAAGGGTGTGAAAAATGAAATGAACAACCATTGAAAAAAATATGGGATAACGAATTTACTAGCTAGGAGCAACAAGCATTATTTGGATGCGAGCTCTTTAATAAAGGAAGTAGTGAGTGGTGATCTTCGCATTTGCTTTAATTTTTGTTGTTTTTGTAGTTGGTTATTGATAGCATGAATTATAGTCTATATTTTGGGGTTTGTTTGGACGTTTTATCTTTCATAATCTGCATGTTTGTATGTATATTATGTGATTATATTACCATTTCATCTACCTTTGCGAGAATTGTTACGCTAGAAAGTGTGTACGCAATAAGTCTTAAATTTATACTTGTTATAATTATCCTAATTCTTAGCGCACCCGCAGTGTACGGGACGAATGTAGAAAGATAAGTACTCCAAGGTCGAACGCAAAGACTAAGGTGAAATCGAACTAAGTTGTGATTGAATTTAGCAAGGTCTAATCTAAGCAAGAAAGGAAGAAATCGCAATTTGTTTTTTGTTGGTTTTAGATGATCAAATCAAGGATCAAAAACTCATGCAAACGATCAAATCAAACTCAATCGGGAAAATCGGCACAAATAAACGAATCGAACAAAGTGTGATCAAGAGAGAAGGAAAACGGATTCTAGGGGTTGGAAATTCCGGTTATGGCATAATCTCTAGTTATCTATTCATTCTTTGGATTGATTATGATATGTTGGGATTTAGTGTTTCTAAAATGGGATCAAGTACCGGGTAAGTCTCATGATCAACTAGTCCACTCCTAAGGTCTCATTACCGGTTAAGTTTCTAAGAACCTAAGGATAGGATTTTAACACAAACCGGATTTTT
>BSUD01000003.1:39538625-39597242 GCA_033239045.1 Fagopyrum esculentum
GTAAGTCTCGGAAAGGGAAGTTCTAAGCAACTATCCTAGCACACTAAATCCAATGGAGGCTTATTAGGCTCACCATTACCTAAGGCTTTACTATTTGGATTCTAAGGGCAAGGATTACCGGGTAAGTCTCTCCTAACACTTAGTCTCTACACTAGGACACCCTAGGGTAGGTTAAACTTAGCAAAAACTTAGGGTTTCAACAATTTTATGAACCTAAGGTGAAATCCTTCGAGTCCAGGAAAATCACGGTTCGTTCTACAGAAACCACGGCCGTGGTTCTTCAAGAACTACCCGTGATTCCTAACAGTAGCTACGTCCATAAACAAAAATCATCCAAAGGCAAATTTAAGTTCATCCTATCATAGATCTAGCCATAACCTTCCTTTCCTAACCCTAGAATCACATCAATCTAGCCTACAACATTCATATTGGGATTCAAAACAAACAAGCATAGATTCATGGTCTTCATAGCAAGAGAAATAAGAGAAAGAAGATGAACAAATAAACTCCAAATAGAATCCAAATCTGAAGATTGAATTTAGGATGACTTACAACCCTTCCAAAGGAAGGTTCAAGGGTTCAAAAACTTCTAGAAATAAATCCGAAATACAAGAGTTAGGTGTGTCTTCTCCTCTCCTCTTCAATGGCAATGGCTCCTTTCTTCTTCTTCTTGCACTTTCCTACCTAGAAAAATCCTTCTTCTCCTTGGAATATATTTTGTTCAAGAGCAATAGAGAATGTGTGAGCTGCTCCCAAAACTACCCCAAAATCCCAACTGCCTCTAACAACATTCAAGGACCACTTTTATAACCAATTTCTTTATGAGCTGGCCATGAGAGTCGTGGCACAACTGTCACGAGAATCTGGCAAAAACCACGGCCATTTCCACGGCCGTGATTCTCCAGAAACCCGTGATTTCTAACAGAAACTTTGTTTACGCTCAATAGGCTGTGGTTTGGTGTATGGCCTGTGTTGGCAAGGTTCCTTGAGTCATTCTTTGTGCTCTAATGAGTTGGAAACGCGTCCTCTGAATGAGCGACCCTCAAACGCGTCGTTTTGGCTCGAAACTTCCCGAAATACCTACAAAACGCCCAAAAGTCCGCGTAGACGTCTATCTCGACAAAATACATGTTTTAAGTGCAAAACGTATTGGACTAGTGCTAGACAATGCATGATTGAGCGAGAATCTTACCTAAATGTGCATCTAAAACTATGCTATAAATCGTGTTATCAAAATACCCCATACTTAAGGTTTGCTCGTCCCCGAGCAAATTCCCAACTATAGACTACGAGATGACATGATTTATGTATGCAGAAAAATGGCAAAATCTTTTTGGTTTTGTGCTTCTACTATTGGATCACCTTCATAGTCATGATCAATGGCCATTGAATAAGCAATTATGTATCAAATGATAAAGTCATGGAAAGACAATTGTACTTAACTCAAAAACATGCATGAGTTGGGAGGACGGAGATGTCAAGAAGATCAAGAGTCTATCCAATCTAGACTACTAAGTCTTACAAACATGCAAGTAGGTCATAAGGGCTTGTGACATAAAAGGCCAAGAAACGTTGTAGTTGGGAGGGGAATTTTCTAGGTATGTGATGCTAATCCGGGAATGGAACTAACTTCACTCCTTGTCCTCGATCAACTTCCCCCAAGTGCATATTTTTCCCTATCTTCCTTTCTTTTCTTTTTCTTTGATTCATTTTTGAGACAATGGCATTGGTGTACAATAGCCGAAACCTCGGTGATTAGCCATCCTCGGGCTTTTTCTCTTTTTCGAGGTGCATCCACACCGGGCACACATACCAAAGCTCGTTAGAGCTATTGGTTCATTTGACTTTGGCAAGGCACCAACACCCGATCATGTGAAGTGTACCGAGTTACTTGTCATTTAAACCAACGCCCCCAAACTTATTTTGGCTACACTTCCACAATAATTTCAGCATTCTATTCACGACATTCTTTTCATTACATCTTCACCCCGCATTTGCTTTTCACACATTCAAACACACTAGCATGCTCCTATTCCCGGATGGGTTTAAAAGGAGGTCAAATTTATATCAATTGAGGTGCTCAAGCAATCATGATCAAGATGAGAAGTAGAGAAAGATGAGATGCCTTATTCATTCCTAGATGGTATGTAAGAACTATCATGTAATTTCGATTTTCAATACTCAATCCATTCTTAGGCAATCATCATGCTCTCAAGTCATTCATGGAATTCAAGAAAAGTAGTTCAAGTCCACATATGCATTTATCAATTTAACACATAAGGCCATTCATAGCCAATCACAAGACAAGTTTTCATCATTAGGATCATATCCAAGCCTAGAAAGCACAAAAATTTTAAAATTTTCTGATTTTTATGGGATTTTTGATTTAAGTATGTATAATGCGAGACATGTGCAAAAATTAAACTATCCTAGATGCTCATCATGCAAAGGATCATGCAAACCCCACCCCATACTTAGAAACACATTGTCCCCAATGTGGTATACAAGTAGAGAGAGTGAAAGAAGGTTCTCACAATGTAAAATGGTTTTCTTTGGTATTTGGGATGAACTCGTGTGGAGTGGTGGTGATGGATGATCGATCAAGCATGGTAGAGAGCTCTTCATAGTCATTCCGGCGTCGAGACCCGCGCCAAGGTATATGTAAGATGGGAGCTCTTCCATCTAACAAGACACCTCAAGCCGTCCAAGCCTCACGTCCGCTCCACCCATGTTTGAAAACGGAATCATCGTCATCAACTCGCCTTGCAAGGCTTCCTCATTACCTAAAATCTACCACAAACACAAAACACAAAAACACACAAAAAAAAAGAAAACAAAAGAAAAAGAGAAAAGGGAAAGAGTTGTACCGATGGGTTGCCTCCCACCAAGCGCTTCTTTAAGGTCATTAGCTTGACCAAACTCCGTGGATATGTTAATCCACCTCGAATACCATGGTTTGCTTGAGGAGTCCAAGCAACCATCTTTTCCCGGAATCCATGATGACAAGCAAGGGCCACTTGATGCCCAAATAAGCTTTAAGTTCTCTCTTCACCGGTGAGTAGTAGACTCCTTCATCACCGCTTCCTTGATGATAGTATGGAGTTGCAACCATAGATGCCACCCCATACTTAGGCAATTTATACTCCGCGGTCACACCGGTGAAACGCTTGTCATCCTCATCCTCTATGATCCGAAGAAAGCCGATTCTTGGAAAGAATCCTTCATTGAAGTACTTCATAGCCATCATGGATCCATCATGCTTGTCTCCATCATTCAATAATGGAGAATCCTTAGGAAAGGGGCTCCAATCTTCGTGTGTACTCCGAGCAAGCAAGAAAGGGTCGGAGGGAGCTGAAAGTGGCTTAGGATCGCCTAGGAAAGCAGCTTCCACGGGCGTGGTTTGTACTCCACGGCCGTAGTTCTTTCTGTTAGCTTCCACGGCCGTGATTTGTACTCCACGGGCGTGGTTCTCTTTGTTGGCTTCATTCCTCATGTGCTCTTCGAGTGTGGTTCCGGGATTGATGGCAAGGATGTCCGGGGATGAGAGTTCTTCATTGCACTCCTCCAAAGGTGAAGGAGGTGGAGGTGAACCTTGGAGAATGGTAGGATCTCCTTGCATAAGAGCATTCCTAATCTCCTCAATCTCCCTCCTCATTCGTTCCTCTCTCTCGGTATTCAATCTCCTTTCTTCCTTCAGGGCCAAATCCCTTAACCACAATTGCTCTCGAGCTTCATTCAACTCTTCCTCAAGGCTTCTATTGGTTATGGTTGAATCGGGCAATTCTTGGATCTCCTCATAGTGAACCTCCTCTTGATGACAAACTTCCGTTTCAAGCTCCATGTGGGAACTAGAAATGGAAGCAAGGTTGCTCTCTAGATCATCCATCTTCCTCAACATTTCTTCTAGCATTGATTCCACTCGGTCATGGTGAGGTTCCTCATGAGGTAAAGTAGTCATGTGAGCTTGATCATGGGACTCATGATAGGCATTGAACTCCTCCCAATACTCAAACTCATCATGGAGAGGTCCTAGATCTTGGCCTTCCATCCACTCCTCATACTCCATGTTGTCAAGGTCGTATTGGAGGTACAATCCGTCCATGGCAAACATGAAAAGGCAAAGACAAAAACAACACAAGATAAAAAGTAACAAGAAAGATAAACACAAAAAACAATCAAAGGCAAATGACTTAATCTTAACCTAGTCCCCGGCAACGGCGCCAAAAACTTGTTACGCTAGAAAGTGTGTACGCAATAAGTCTTAAATTTATACTTGTTATAATTATCCTAATTCTTAGCGCACCCGCAGTGTACGGGACGAATGTAGAAAGATAAGTACTCCAAGGTCGAACGCAAAGACTAAGGTGAAATCGGACTAAGTTGTGATTGAATTTAGCAAGGTCAAATCTAAGCAAGAAAGGAAGAAATCGAAATTTGTTTTTGTTGGTTTTAGATGATCAAATCAAGGATCAAAAAAACTCATGCAAACAATCAAATCAAACTCAATCGGGAAAATCGGCACAAATAAACGAATCGAACAAAGTGTGATCAAGTGAGAAAGAAAACGGATTCTAGGGGTTGGAAATTCCGGTTATGGCATAATCTCTAGTTATCTATTTATTCTTTGGATTGATTTTGATTATGTTAGGATTTAGTGTTTCTAAAATGGGATCAAGTACCGGGTAAGTCTCATGATCAACTAGTCCACTCCTAAGGTCTCATTACCGGTTAAGTTTCTAAGAACCTAAGGATAGGATTTTAACACACAACCGGATTTTTACCTAGAGGTCTAACCTATCCTTACCGGGTAAGTCTCGGAAAGGGAAGTTCTAAGCAACTATCCTAGCACACTAAATCCAATGGAGGCTTATTAGGCTCACCATTACCTAAGGTTTTACTATTTGGATTCTAAGGGCAAGGATTACCGGGTAAGTCTCTCCTAACACTTAGTCTCTACACTAGGACACCCTAGGGTAGGTTAAACTCAGCAAAAACTTAGGGTTTCAACAAATTTTATGAACCTAAGGTGAAATCCTTCGAGTCCAGGAAAATCACGGTTCGTTCTACAGAAACCACGGCCGTGGTTCTTCAAGAACTACCCGTGATTCCTAACAGAAGCTACGTCCATAAACAAAAATCATCCAAAGGCAAATTTAAGTTCATCCTATCATAGATCTAGCCATAACCTTCCTTTCCTAACCCTAGAATCACATCAATCTAGCCTACAACATTCATATTGGGATTCAAAACAAACAAGCATAGATTCATGGTCTTCATAGCAAGAGAAATAAGAGAAAGAAGATGAACAAATAAACTCCAAATAGAATCCAAATCTGAAGATTGAATTTAGGATGACTTACAACCCTTCCAAAGGAAGGTTCAAGGGTTCAAAAACTTCTAGAAATAAATCCGAAATACAAGAGTTAGGTGTGTCTTCTCCTCTCCTCTTCAATGGCAATGGCTCCTTTCTTCTTCTTCTTGCAAAATCCTTCTTCTCCTTGGAATATATTTTGTTCAAGAGCAATAGAGAATGTGTGAGCTGCTCCTCAAACTACCCCAAAATCCCCAGCTGCCTCTAACAACATTCAAGGACCACTTTTATAACCAATTTCTTCATGAGCTGGCCATGAGAGTCGTGGCACAGCTGTCACGAGAATCTGGCAAAAACCACGGCCATTTCCACGGCCGTGATTCTCCAGGAAACCGTGATTCTGTGCAGAAACTTTGTTTTGGATCAATAGGCTGTGGTTTGGTGCATGGCCTGTGTTGGAAGGGTTCCTTGAGTCTCCTCAACCCTTGGCTAGCGTTCTAATGAGTTTGGAAACGTGTCCTCTAATCGAGCGACCTTCAAACGCGTCGTTTGGGCTCGAAACTTCCCGAAATACCTACAAAACGCACACAAGTCCGTGTAGACGTCTATCTCGACAAAATACATATTTTGAGCGCAAAACGTATTGGACTAGTGCTAGATAATGCATGATTGAGCGAGAATCCTATCTAAATGTCTACCTAAAACTAGCTCATAAATCGTGTTATCAAAATACCCCATACTTAAGGTTTGCTCGTCCCCGAGCAAATTCCCAACTATAGACTACGAGATGACATGATTTATGTATGCAGAAAAATGGCAAAATCTTTTTGGTTTTGTGCTTCTACTATTGGATCACCTTCATAGTCATGATCAATGGCCATTGAATAAGCAATTATGTATCAAATGATAAAGTCATGGAAAGACAATTGTACTTAACTCAAAAACATACATGAGTTGGGAGGACGGAGATGTCAAGAAGATCAAGAGTCTATCCAATCTAGACTACTAAGTCTTACAAACATGCAAGTAGGTCATAAGGGCTTGTGACATAAAAGGCCAAGAAACGTTGTAGTTGGGAGGGGAATTTTCTAGGTATGTGATGCTAATCCGGGAATGGAACTAACTTCACTCCTTGTCCTCGATCAACTTCCCCCAAGTGCATATTTTTCCCTATCTTCCTTTCTTTTCTTTTTCTTTGATTCATTTTTGAGACAATGGCATTGGTGTACAATAGCCGAAACCTCGGTGATTAGCCATCCTCGGGCTTTTTCTATTTTTCGAGGTGCATCCACACCGGGCACACATACCAAAGCTCGTTAGGACTATCGGTTTATTTGACTTTGGCAAGGCACCAACACCCGATCATGTGAAGTGTACCGAGTTACTTGTCATTTAAACCAACGCCCCCAAACCTATTTTGGCTACACTTCCACAATAATTTCAGCATTCTATTCACGACATTCTTTTCATTACATCTTCACCCCGCATTTGCTTTTCACACATTCAAACACACTAGCATGCTCCTATTCCCGGATGGGTTTAAAAGGAGGTCAAATTTATATCAATTGAGGTGCTCAAGCAATCATGATCAAGATGAGAAGTAGAGAAAGATGAAATGCCTTATTCATTCCTAGATGGTATGCAAGAACTATCATGTAATTTCGATTTTCAATACTCAATCCATTCTAGGCAATCATCATGCTCTCAAGTCATTCATGGAATTCAAGAAAAGTAGTTCAAGTCCACATATGCATTTATCAATTTAACACATAAGGCCATTCATAGCCAATCACAAGACAAGTTTTCATCATTAGGATCATATCCAAGCCTAGAAAGCACAAAAATTTTTAAAATTTTCTGATTTTTATGGGATTTTCGATTTAAGTATGTACAATGCGAGAGATGTGCAAATATTAACCTATCCTAGATGCTCTTCATGCAAAGGATCATGCAAACCCCCCAAAAACTTGTTACGCTAGAAAGTGTGTACGCAATAAGCCTTAAATTTATACTTGTTATAATTATCCTAATTCTTAGCGCACCCG
Source organism: Fagopyrum esculentum (assembly GCA_033239045.1). NCBI lineage: Eukaryota > Viridiplantae > Streptophyta > Magnoliopsida > Caryophyllales > Polygonaceae > Fagopyrum > Fagopyrum esculentum. The sequence goes on from BSUD01000003.1 coordinate 39,545,982, forward strand.
CAGTGTACGGGACGTATGTAGAAAGATAAGTACTCCAAGGTCGAACACAAAGACTATGGTGAAATCGAACTAATTTGTGATTGAATTTAGCAAGGTCTAATCTAGGCAAGGAAAGGGAAAAATTGCCAATTGTTTTTGTTGGTTTTTAGATGATCAAATCAAGGATCAAAAACTCATGCAAACAATCAAATCAAACTCAATCGGAAAAATCGGCACAAATAAACAAATCGAACAAAGCGTGATCAAGAGAGAAAGAGAACGGATTCTAGGGGTTGGAAATTTCGGTTATGGCATAAACCTTAAGTTATATATTCATTCTTTGGATTGATAATGATATGCTGGGATTTAGTGTTTCTAAAATGGGATCAATTACCGGGTAAGTCTCATGATCCAACTAGTCCACACCTAAGGTCTCGTTACCGGTTAAGTCTCCAAGAACCTAAGGATAGGATTTTAACACAAACCGGATTATTTTACCTAGAGGTCCAACCTATCCTTACCGGGTAAGTCTCGGAAAGGGAAGTTCTAAGCAACTATCCTAGCACACTTAATCCAATGGCGGCTTATTAGGCTCACCATTACCTAAGGTTTTGCTATTTTAGATTCTAAGGGCAAGGATTACCGGGTAAGTCTCTCCTAACACTTAGTCTCTACACTAGGACACCCTAGGGTAGGTTAAACTTAGCAAAAACTTAGGGTTTCAACAATTTTATGAACCTAAGGTGAGATCCTTCGAGTTCAGGAAAATCACGGTTCGTTCTACAGAAACCACGGCCGTGGTTCTTCAAGAACTACCCGTGATTCCTAACAGTAGCTACGTCCATAAACAAAAATCATTCAAAGGCAAATTTAAGTTCATCCTATCATAGATCTAGCCATAACCATCCTTTCCTAACCCTAGAATCACATCAATCTAGCCTACAACATTCATATTGGAATTCAAAACAAACAAGCATAGATTCATAATCTCCATAGCAAGAAAAATGAGAGAAAGAAGATGAACAAATAAACTCCAAATAAAATCCAAATCTGAAGATTGAATTTAGGATGACTTACAACCCTTCCAAAGGAAGGTTCAAGGGTTCAAAAACTTCTAGAATTAAATCCGAAATACAAGAGTTAGATGTGTCTTCTCCTCTCCTCTTCAATGGCAATGGCTCCCTTCTTCTTCTTCTTGCACTTTCCTTCCTAGAAAAATCCTTCTTCTCCTTGGAATATATTTTGTTCAAGAGCAATAGAGAATGTGTGAGCTGCTCCCAAAACTACCCAAAATCCCAGCTGCCTCTAACAACATTCAAGGACCACTTTTATAACCAATTTCTTCATGAGCTGGCCATGAGAGTCGTGGCACAGCTGTCACGAGAATCTGGCAAAAACCACGGCCATTTCCACGGCTGTGATTCTCCAGGAACCCGTGATTTCTAACAGAAACTTTGTTTACGCTCAATAGGCTGTGGTTTGGTGTATGGCCTGTGTTGGCAAGGTTCCTTGAGTCATTCTTTGTGCTCTAATGAGTTGGAAATGCGTCCTCTGAATGAGCGACCTTCAAACGCCTCGTTTTAGCCCGAAATTTCCCGAAATACCTACAAAACGCACACAAGTCCGTGTAGACGTCTATCTCGACAAAATACATGTTTTGAGTGCAAAACGTATTGGACTAGTGCTAGACAATGCATGATTGAGCGAGAATTCTACCTAAATGTTTACCTAAAACTATGCTATAAATCGTGTTATCAAAATACCCCATACTTAAGGTTTGCTCGTCCCCGAGCAAATTCCCAACTATAGACTACGAGATGACATGATTTATGTATGCAGAAAAATGGCAAAATCTTTTTGGTTTTGTGCTTCTACTATTGGATCACCTTCATAGTCATGATCAATGGCAATTGAATAAGCAATTATGTATCAAATGATAAAGTCATGGAAAGACAATTGTACTTAACTCAAAAACATGCATGAGTTGGGAGGACGGAGATGTCAAGAAGATCAAGAGTCTATCCAATCTAGACTACTAAGTCTTACAAACATGCAAGTAGGTCATAAGGGCTTGTGACATAAAAGGCCAAGAAACGTTGTAGTTGGGAGGGGAATTTTCTAGGTATGTGATGCTAATCCGGGAATGGAACTAACTTCACTCCTTGTCCTCGATCAACTTCCCCCAAGTGCATATTTTTCCCTATCTTCCTTTCTTTTCTTTTTCTTTGATTCATTTTTGAGACAATGGCATTGGTGTACAATAGCCGAAACCTCGGTGATTAGCCATCCTCGGGCTTTTTCTCTTTTTCGAGGTGCATCCACACCGGGCACACATACCAAAGCTCGTTAGAGCTATTGGTTCATTTGACTTTGGCAAGGCACCAACACCCGATCATGTGAAGTGTACCGAGTTACTTGTCATTTAAACCAACGCCCCCAAACTTATTTTGGCTACACTTCCACAATAATTTCAGCATTCTATTCACGACATTCTTTTCATTACATCTTCACCCCGCATTTGCTTTTCACACATTCAAACACACTAGCATGCTCCTATTCCCGGATGGGTTTAAAAGGAGGTCAAATTTATATCAATTGAGGTGCTCAAGCAATCATGATCAAGATGAGAAGTAGAGAAAGATGAGATGCCTTATTCATTCCTAGATGGTATGTAAGAACTATCATGTAATTTCGATTTTCAATACTCAATCCATTCTTAGGCAATCATCATGCTCTCAAGTCATTCATGGAATTCAAGAAAAGTAGTTCAAGTCCACATATGCATTTATCAATTTAACACATAAGGCCATTCATAGCCAATCACAAGACAAGTTTTCATCATTAGGATCATATCCAAGCCTAGAAAGCACAAAAATTTTAAAATTTTCTGATTTTTATGGGATTTTTGATTTAAGTATGTATAATGCGAGACATGTGCAAAAATTAAACTATCCTAGATGCTCATCATGCAAAGGATCATGCAAACCCCACCCCATACTTAGAAACACATTGTCCCCAATGTGGTATACAAGTAGAGAGAGTGAAAGAAGGTTCTCACAATGTAAAATGGTTTTCTTTGGTATTTGGGAATTCTCAAGAGGATTGATGTTGGATGATCCTTTCAACCATGGTAGGGAGCTCTAAGCGTCCGTCAAGCTTTGAAACCCGCGCTAGGCACCGCTAGCCGTCCAAGTTCCGCGTCCGCTCCACCCATAATTGGTGAGGGTTTCATCATCATCATTTCCAAGAAAGGCTTCCAATGCCACTAATGTTCTAGCACACATAAAAATAGACAAAACACACAAAGCACACAAAAACAGAAAAATCTAAGCTAAAATGAAGGAAAAATGTTACCGATGGGTTGCCTCCCACCAAGCGCTTCTTTAAGGTCATTAGCTTGACCAAACTCGGGAGTGTTTATGCAAGGTGAAGTGGGGCAATCATGTCTACCGGTGCTCCCGGGATGTATTTCTTCAAGCGATGCCCATTCACTTTGAAATTTCCACAATGCTCTCCTCCTATTTCAATTGCTCCATGGGGAAAGATCTTCTTCACCACGTATGGCCCGGTCCATCTTGATTTGAGCTTTCCGGGAAAGAGTCTTAGCCTTGAGTTGAAGAGAAGGACAAGATCTCCTTCACTCAACTCCTTTGGAGTGATCCTCTTGTCATGCCATCTTTTGGTCCTCTCCTTGTAGATCCGGGCATTCTCATAAGCTTCCAAACGGAGTTCCTCAAGTGCATTGATATCAAGCAATCTCTTTTCTCCCGCCTCCTTGAGGTCAAAGTTTAGCCACTTAATGGCCCAATAAGCTCTATGCTCCATTTCCACCGGAAGATGGCAAGACTTGCCATAGACCAACTTGTAGGGAGTGGTGCCAATAGGTGTCTTGAAAGCGGTTCTATATGCCCATAGTGCGTCATTGAGCTTCATGGCCCAATCCTTCCTTGTTCTAGACACCGTTTTCTCGAGTATGGCTTTAATCTCACGGTTGGAGATCTCCACTTGACCACTAGTTTGAGGGTGGTAGGGTGTTGCCACTTTGTGAGTCACCCCATACTTGGCCAAAAGTGCTCCAAAGTTCCTATTTGTGAAGTGCTTCCCTCCATCACTAATGATCACCCTTGGTGTTCCAAATCTAGGGAAGATCACTCGGTTGAAGAACCGCACCACCACCTTGGCATCATTCGTAGGAGAGGCGATTGCCTCTACCCATCTTGACACATAGTCCACCGCCAATAGGATGAATAGATTGCCACATGAAGAAGGGAATGGCCCCATGAAGTCTACACCCCACACATCAAAAATCTCAACTTCTTGGATGTTGTTCAAGGGCATTTCATTCCTCCTTGAGATGTTCCCCGTTCTTTGGCAAGCATCACATGCCGCTACAAAATCTTGCACATCTCTAAACAAGTTAGGCCAATAAAAACCGGATTGCAATACCTTGGCACACGTTTTGTGTGAGCTAGCATGGCCTCCACATGGTAAGGAGTGACAATGCCGGATCACACTCTCCATTTCATCCTCGGGTATGCATCTCCTAAGCATCCCATCCGGGCCTCTCTTGAATAGAAGTGGCTCGCTCCAATAGTAATGCCTTACATCGTTGAAGAACTTCTTCCTTTGTGCATACGTTAGTCCGGGAGGCACCTCCTCACACACTAAGTAATTCACAATGTCGGCATACCACGGTTCACTTCCTCTAGCCACTTGGAATAAGCATTCTTCCACCAATTGCAATTGTTCGTCCCGGAATGAATCATCTATCGGGATGTTGTCTTTCCCAAGCTCCAATGGTGGGAGTCTACTAAGGTGATCCGCTACCGAATTCTCGGATCCCTTCTTATCTCTTATCTCCAAATCAAACTCTTGAAGAAGAAGGATCCACCGAATCAACCTTGGCTTGGCATCCTTCTTCGTAAGTAGATAACGGATCGCCGCATGATCCGTATAAACTATGACCTTCGCTCCAACAAGGTACGAGCGGAACTTCTCAAATGCATATACCACCGCTAACAACTCCTTTTCGGTGGTAGCATAATTGAGTTGGGCATCATCTAGCGTCTTGCTAGCATAGTAAATAGCATGAGTGCGCCCTTCTTTCCTTTGCCCCAAAACAGCCCCTACGGCTACATCACTTGCATCGCACATGATTTCAAACGGTAAACTCCAATCCGGAGGTTGCATGATGGGTGCGGAGATCAAGGCGTTCTTCAACCTACAAAACGCTTCAAGACAATCCTTGGAAAAGACAAAATCAACATCTTTCATTAGTAGGTTAGTGAGAGGCTTAGAGATTTTAGAGAAATCTTGGATGAATCTCCGGTAAAAACCGGCATGCCCTAAGAAACTCCTTACCCCTTTCACCGAGGTAGGTGGTGGCAACTTCTCTATTGTTTCAATCTTAGCCCTATCAACCTCAATGCCACGGTTAGACACCAAGTGTCCTAACACAATCCCTTCACTTACCATGAAGTGGCATTTTTCCCAATTTAAAACAAGATTTGTCTCCTCACATCTTTGTAATACTAATGACAAGTTAGCCAAGCAATCATCAAAAGAAGAACCATAAACAGAGAAATCATCCATGAACACCTCCATGATATTTTCTATGTATTCCGAAAAGATAGCCATCATACACCTTTGAAAGGTGGCGGGTGCATTACACAACCCAAATGGCATTCTCCTATATGCAAATGTACCCCATGGACATGTAAAAGTTGTTTTCTCTTGGTCATCGGGGTGGATAGGGATTTGGAAAAATCCGCTATACCCATCTAGATAGCAAAAGTGAGAGTGTTGAGCTAATCTTTCTAGCATTTGGTCAATGAAGGGGAGGGGGAAGTGATCTTTCCTAGAGGCCATGTTCAATTTCCTATAATCTATACACATTCTCCATCCCGTGACCGTCCTAGTAGGTATTAGTTCATTGTTCTCATTAGTTACTACCGTCATTCCACCCTTCTTAGGTACTACATGAACGGGACTAACCCACTTACTATCCGAGATAGGGTAGATAATTCCCGCATCTAGCAACTTAATGATTTCCTTTTTGACCACCTCTTTCATTATAGGGTTCAATCTCCTTTGATGCTCTATAGAGGGTTTGTGGTTATCTTCCATCATTATCTTATGCATGCACAAAGATGGCTTAATACCAACCAAATCATCAATAGTATAACCAATGGCTTTCCTATGCAATCTCAATTCATGCAGCAATTTAGCAAGTTCATCATCACTCAAGCATGCATTAACAATCACCGGATATGTAGAATTATCACCAAGGAATGCATACTTTAAATGAGAGGGAAGGGGTTTGAGTTCAAGTGAGGGAGGACCTTTTTCGGTTGAAGACGATCCAAATAAGATTGGATGAGATGAATCCAAAGCAAATGAAGACTCCCCTTGGCTTCTAGAAGCTTGATCATTATTAAGAGCTGATTCAGGGGAAACCACGGTTGGAATTACGGTTGGCTCAACTTCCACGACCGTGGTTCCTTCCAGGCTTGTTTCTCGGAGTTGTCCAGAGAGTTTGACGGCCGTGGTTCCTAAATCTCGACCGTGGAACTTGCAGCTGTTCACAATTTCTTCATGGCTCTCAAATCCAACTCTTGGCTCCTCTTCCAATGCCTCCAAGGCTTTGATCTCTTCATTGCAATCCTCTTCAATGTCTTCCTCCATCATACTCAAGGTGAGAACCTTTTCCAAGGGATCCTTGATCAAAATCGAGCTCACCATTTCTCTAGATTCTTCTTGCTCGACTATGTTGAAGATATCCTCATCTAGGATTGGCCCTTTCATCATTGTGGACAGCTTGAACTTGATGTTCTCCTCTCCAATGTTGAAGGAGAGAGTTCCGTTCTTGCAATCCACTAAACATCCGGATGTGGCTAGGAAAGGTCTTCCTAGGATGATGGGAACCGGGTAATCCGCCGGAATGTCCAACACTACAAAGTCGATAGGTACATAGAATCCTCCCAATTGCACCGGAATGTCTTCAAGAATCCCAACCGGGTGAGTGATGGATCGGTCCGCCATATAGAGGGTCATCTTGACCGGTTTTGGCTCTCCTAGCCCGACCTTGTTACTAAGCGCAAGCGGTATGATGCTTACGCTCGCCCCAAGATCACAAAGGGCTTCGTACTTCACATCTCCTACTCCAATTGGAACACAAAAAGAGCCCGGATCCCTTAGCTTGGGAGGCATCTCCTCCTTCATTGTTTGGATCAACTCCGAGGATCTCTTGGTCATCCTAATCTCCCCATACTCTTCCAACTTCCTTTTGTTGGAGAGTATTTCCTTCAAGAACTTTCCGTATGCCGGCATTCCTAAGATGGCATCCATGAACGGAATGTTAATATGTAACTTGGACATTAGTTCAAGGAACTTACCAAAGTGATTGTCCAATCGAGCTCTCGCTCTTGATTGCGGGAACGGTAGTGGTGGCTTGTATGGAGGCGGTGCCACATAAGTTGGCTCTACATCCTTGCTCTTCCCTCCATCTTCATGCTTTCTTCCCTCTTCTACCACTACTTGACTTCCCTTAGCTTGGTCCTTGGGCAAAGGATCCTTCATGCTCAACCCGCTCCTTGTTGTGATAGCCAAAACTTGACCTCTTGGGTTGTCTTCGGTTCTTCCGGGGAGCTTCCCCGGATCTCTATGTGCTTCACCCGCCTTTTGAAAGACTTGTGCTTCCAAGACTTTTTGAGCCTTAGAAATTGAAGTGACGGTGCTCTCAAGTCCACTCAATCTTCCTAGCAATTGTTCAAACATGACTTCGGTCCTATCTTTTGAAGGTTGAGTAAAACCGGGTGGAGGTTCTTGTGAAGCTCTTTGTGGTGGAGTTGCGCTTGTGGAGGCGGGAGGGTTCAAGGCTCCATCCGGATTAGAGTAAGAAAATCCGGGATGGTTGTGGTTTGGCCGGTAATTGTTGAATTGCCGGTTGTTGTTGAAGTTCCTTGGGCCTTGGTAATTGTTGAAGTTGCCTCTTCCCATGTAGTTGACATCTACCTCCTTGGAAGACAAGTTTGCTTGTGGAGGTGCTTGAGGAGTTGTTTGGCTCTTCAAGGTTGTAGTGCATAACTCTCTCAAGGATTTCAACTCGTTGTTGATGGCGTCAAGCTTGAAATTGCTCATGGTGACTTCACTCACCTCATATGCTCCCGCCTTTCTCCCTTCACTCTTCCTATGCGAGTACTTCTCAATTACTAGAGCTTGCTTCTCCACAAACTCCCAAGCATCATCCACATGTTTTTCCATAAACGTCCCACCGGAAAGTGATTGAAGTTTGAATTGGCTATCTTCATCAAGCCCCTTGAAGTAGATTTCCAATAGCTCAATCTTTGGTATGCCATGGTGCGGACAATCTAGAAGAAGGTCTTTGAATCTCTCCCAAGACTTGAACAAACTCTCTCTATCCCTCATCACAAAGGCATTGATCTTCCCTCTTAACTCGGTGGTCTTGGAAGGTGGGAAGAACTTGGTCAAGAACTCGGTTGTCATCTCTTCCCATGTTCCAACTCTTCCTTGTGGAATAGATTGATACCAAGCTAAGGCTTTGTCCTTAAGAGAGAAGGAAAAGGCCCTTAGCTTATGGTTGTTGCTCTCCAATCTTGGTGGTCTAAGAGTCTCCATCAAGATCTCATAATTCATCAAGTGTTGATGAGGGGACTCTCCTTCCATCCCTCCAAATTGATTGTGCCGGATCATTTGAAGAACTTGAGGGCGGAGCTCATAGTTGTGGGTTGCGGGATCTCCTAGATTCACACCCGGTCGGTGTGCTCTTTGTGCCGGATCCATACGTCTCCCTAGGGTTTGTGGCTCCTCAATAGCAATGGGATCAACCCTAATATTGGCCGCCGGTTGCGGTTGTGGTGGAGGTGGTGGAGGTTGTCGGCGATCAAGCTCTCCTTGAACAAGGGCTTGCCTAATCGCTTCAATCTCCCTTCTTGTTTCCTCTTGCCTCTCATTGGCAAGTCTCCTCTCTTCCTCTAAGAGCTCATCTCTTAGCCTTATTTGCTCTAAAGCTTCATCCAATTCAGCTTGAAGATTTCTTCCGGCCATCTCTCTCTCTTTTCGGATGTTCTTAGATCTAGATCGAAGGGTTTTCTCCGGTTCGGGATCGAATGGAGCTAGATCCTTGTCACGAGATCTTCGCATACACCTAAAGAGAAGTAGATGCCCTGAAAAGCAAAGACACAAACCAAAAAGAGATCAAAAGAAACAAGAAAGATCTACACTAGAATCAATCACGAAATAGACTCAATCTAGACCTAGTCCCCGGCAACGGCGCCAAAAACTTGTTACGCTAGAAAGTGTGTACGCAATAAGTCTTAAATTTATACTTGTTATAATTATCCTAATTCTTAGCGCACCCGCAGTGTACGGGACGAATGTAGAAAGATAAGTACTCCAAGGTCGAACGCAAAGACTAAGGTGAAATCGAACTAAGTTGTGATTGAATTTAGCAAGGTCTAATCTAAGCAAGAAAGGAAGAAATCGCAATTTGTTTTTTGTTGGTTTTAGATGATCAAATCAAGGATCAAAAACTCATGCAAACGATCAAATCAAACTCAATCGGGAAAATCGGCACAAATAAACGAATCGAACAAAGTGTGATCAAGAGAGAAGGAAAACGGATTCTAGGGGTTGGAAATTCCGGTTATGGCATAATCTCTAGTTATCTATTCATTCTTTGGATTGATTATGATATGTTGGGATTTAGTGTTTCTAAAATGGGATCAAGTACCGGGTAAGTCTCATGATCAACTAGTCCACTCCTAAGGTCTCATTACCGGTTAAGTTTCTAAGAACCTAAGGATAGGATTTTAACACAAACCGGATTTTTTTACCTAGAGGTCTAACCTATCCTTACCGGGTAAGTCTCGGAAAGGGAAGTTCTAAGCAACTATCCTAGCACACTAAATCCAATGGAGGCTTATTAGGCTCACCATTACCTAAGGCTTTACTATTTGGATTCTAAGGGCAAGGATTACCGGGTAAGTCTCTCCTAACACTTAGTCTCTACACTAGGACACCCTAGGGTAGGTTAAACTTAGCAAAAACTTAGGGTTTCAACAATTTTATGAACCTAAGGTGAAATCCTTCGAGTCCAGGAAAATCACGGTTCGTTCTACAGAAACCACGGCCGTGGTTCTTCAAGAACTACCCGTGATTCCTAACAGTAGCTACGTCCATAAACAAAAATCATCCAAAGGCAAATTTAAGTTCATCCTATCATAGATCTAGCCATAACCTTCCTTTCCTAACCCTAGAATCACATCAATCTAGCCTACAACATTCATATTGGGATTCAAAACAAACAAGCATAGATTCATGGTCTTCATAGCAAGAGAAATAAGAGAAAGAAGATGAACAAATAAACTCCAAATAGAATCCAAATCTGAAGATTGAATTTAGGATGACTTACAACCCTTCCAAAGGAAGGTTCAAGGGTTCAAAAACTTCTAGAAATAAATCCGAAATACAAGAGTTAGGTGTGTCTTCTCCTCTCCTCTTCAATGGCAATGGCTCCTTTCTTCTTCTTCTTGCACTTTCCTACCTAGAAAAATCCTTCTTCTCCTTGGAATATATTTTGTTCAAGAGCAATAGAGAATGTGTGAGCTGCTCCCAAAACTACCCCAAAATCCCAGCTGCCTCTAACAACATTCAAGGACCACTTTTATAACCAATTTCTTCATGAGCTGGCCATGAGAGTCGTGGCACAGCTGTCACGAGAATCTGGCAAAAACCACGGCCATTTCCACGGCCGTGATTCTCCAAAAACCCGTGATTTCTAACAGAAACTTTGTTTACGCTCAATAGGCTGTGGTTTGGTGTATGGCCTGTGTTGGCAAGGTTCCTTGAGTCATTCTTTGTGCTCTAATGAGTTGGAAACGCGTCCTCTGAATGAGCGACCCTCAAACGCGTCGTTTTGGCTCGAAACTTCCCGAAATACCTACAAAACGCCCAAAAGTCCGCGTAGACGTCTATCTCGACAAAATACATGTTTTAAGTGCAAAACGTATTGGACTAGTGCTAGACAATGCATGATTGAGCGAGAATCTTACCTAAATGTGCATCTAAAACTATGCTATAAATCGTGTTATCAAGAATCGAGGTCTACACCTAGTTTTGTTGTAATTGTAGGTAAAATGGCACGTTTTGCATCAAAAAGGAGCAAAAGGAGCTATGGAGTCATCGGAGCTACAATGAGGAACATAAGGAACCATCCAGGAAGTATAGCCATGGATTAAAGATTCACTTTGAACCAGTTTTGAGAGATTTCACATTCAGTTGTGACTCACCTCGGTTGACCAGAGATTCATCTCGACCGAGGTGATCCAGAGACGCCGACTCGACCGAGGCGAACACCTAGGACGCGGCGAGAATATTTTATTCTTGGCTGAGATCTTTTATCTTTGGAAAGTGATCTTATATTTTTGGGCTTGGCTCCTGGAAGGAAGAAGATCTTATATTTTACCTATTTTTATGGGAAAAGATCTTTCTAAGATATTATATCGTTGGAGAGTAATTTTCCTATAAAAAGGGTTGGATTTCCACAAATCCAACATCCCGCTTACACCGAACAGGGTGTTATACCATCGATCAGGGTTTATACATCGATGCGGCATACTCCAGTTAGGAGTATTGAAGAACCTTTTTGAAGGTTGAAGGAAGATTGAAGATCATAGCTTTTATAGCTTTTTGAAGGGTTTTGTAAGATTGTCTTTAATTCCCTTCCTTGTTGTCTTCTCTTGTCGGATATATATCCAAGGAACGCCTTTGTTGTGATATTTGATTCAGTTATTGAAGTCTTTTCATTAAATTCTTCTTGTTCAAATATTCACCTTCTTCCCATATATTTGATTAATACTTTCATAATGATGATGAGTGGCTAATTTCCTTGTGTGATTCTAGGGTGATTGGCTGAAGGTTGTGGGAAAAACAATGATAGAATAATCTTAGATTCCAGTAGGACCCTGAAAGTTCGAGTCTTTAACCTTAACCCTAAGCATCTCGTTCAGTCGATGAACATCTTGGCCGGGGTGGAATTTGGCTGACCGAGGTGACTTATCTGATCCTAAACTGAGAGTTAAGTGTTAGAGTTTTGCCAAATCCTATTCTTATTACACCTTTCGTGGTTCAATGCAAACTTAGGATGAGACTTACCCGGTAATTCCTTAGTTTGTGTACCAACGATCATAAGTGTAGGTAATAAAGGTTTATCCTTTATTGGGTTTGAGTGTGCTTCCATTCCACCTTTGTGAGTTAGCCTGAGACTTACCCGGTAAAGGTTGATTCTATTCCCTTAGATGGTGTGTTAGTTTGAGGTTATAGTTCTTTATCTTGATTCCTTGAGACTTACCCGGTAATAGGAGTTACGGTTTTGGATTAGTGAGTAGTGAGACTTACCCGGTGATCTACTCCACTTTAGTAACACCTTCCCCATGAAAAACCTCAGCTTTGTCCGCTTATCTTTAGATCTTGAGTTGGAACCACAACTAGATGCTTTAATCCCTAGAATTGCATGTTTGCTTTATTGACTTCTTATCCATCTTTGATTGTGTTAATTGCTCTTTGTGGTTAGTATTTACGAAGCTTACCGTTATCGACTTTGTTTCACCGAGTCCCTGTGATCGACCCCTGGAATTCCTTGCTTTTACTACGATTGACCCGTACACTGCGGGTTCGCATCCTTGTTTTAAGCTTAAGTCTAGGGTTATAAATTTAAAGCTTGCACACACCGTTTGGAGCGAACAAGTTTTTGGCGCCGTTGCCGGAGACTTGGTCTAGACCGAGCCGGTACGGTTTCCTCTTGGGGCACTTGCCCCCGTGTCTTCTAACCACTCTACTTGAGTGACTTTTGCAGGTTCTCTCTTAGGTTTATGCGAAGAACCCGCACTGGGAAGGAAATCGTTCCTTACGATCCCGAACCAGAAAAGACATACAAGCGACGCTTAAGAGAAGCGAAGATGGCCCAACAAGACAACCGCGATCTTGAGGCCGAATTGAAAGAGGCGTTAGAGCTGCTACGCCTCAGCAGGGAAGAACTAAGGCAAGAGAAGGAAGAGACCCGCACCAAAACTGAAGCAATCGAAGCGGAAATGGCCGTCATAAGAAACCAGATTCTACTTCGACCGAGGGAAGATCCAGTTCCCGAGGCTGGACCGAGGCAGGTTCCAGTTGCTGACCCTCGACTGAGGCAGGTCCCAGTACCTGACGCCCCGGCCGAGATACTTCCACCTCGGATGCCAGTCCGAGATGTTCTTCTTGTAGGAATCCCACAAACCCTAGGTCAAAGGATGGACCCTAATCAACAACTGAGGCGTCCAGGAGTGAACCTAGGAGATCCAGCGGATCATGACTATGAACTTCGACCGCAAGTTCTGTCCATGATTCGCCAATGCCAATTCGGAGGGCTAGAGAAGGAGTCACCACATCAACATCTTCAAAACTACGAGATCTTGATGGAAACCTTGCGACCTTCCAAAATTGAAAATAACAATTACAAGCTAAGACCTTTTTACTTTTCTTTAAAAGATAGAGCTCTTACTTGGTATCAATCTCTTCCTCCAGGTAAAATTAGCACATGGGAGGAGATGACTACGGAATTCTTGACCAAATTCTTTCCCCCCTCAAAGATAGCTGAAATGAGAGGAAAGATCAATGCTTTCATTATGAAGGATAAGGAGAGCTTGTCCAAATCTTGGGAGCGGTTCAAGGATATCCTTTTGGATTGCCCACACCATGGGATTCCAAAAATCGAGTTGTTGGAGATCTACTTCAAAGGACTGGACGGAAGCACCCAGTTCAATCTCCAACTACTCTCCGCCGGTACCTTCATGGACATGGCGATTGACGAGGCTTGGGATTTCATCGAGAAGCAAGCCTTACACATGGAGAAATACACCCACCAAGGAGATGAAGGTGGAGTTAAAAGAGTCAACTTTCAAGAGACTCAATCTAACAACAATCAACTCACGTCTTTGAAGAATGACGTGAAGCAATTGAAGGAACTCTTGGTTGCATAAACCAAGAAGGAAGAGCAAGGGCAAAGGAACAACAACAACAATGGGTACCGTAACAACAACAACGGTCCCCGAAACAACAACTACAACAACAACAATAGGGGATCCAATAGCAACAACTGGAGGGCGAACAACCAAAATCATGGTAACAATCATTCAAACTCCAACTCTAACGATTCCTCTAACCCTTTCCTCTCTTCCCCTCCTTCGTCTTCTTCTACTCCATTAAAGAGCCAAGGGCAAGGATCAAGTTCGTCTCAGCCAGAAAAGAAAGACGCAGTTCTGGAGGCTATCTTGATCAAGCTTAGTGCTATGGAGACTTCTATGACTTCATTTTCGAGGGCCCAAAAGTCCTTCGAACAACAACTTGCAAGTAGGGCGAATGAAGCGCCAAGAGATCCAGGGAAGCTTCCAGCAAAGACGGAAAGCAACCCTAAGGGCCAGTGCATGAACATAACGACGAGGAGTGGACTCAAGACTGCAGATCCAGTACCTCGTTCGACGCAGACCACCTCGGTCCAGATCCAGTCGAAGAACACCTCGACCGAGATACCACCCGAGGCGGAGCAACAGAAAGCAGGAGGGACAACTGAAACTTATATTCCACCTCCTGCATACAAACCACCACTTCCATTCCCCCAGTCAAGGGCCAGAGCACATCTAGACAAGCACTTTGGTAAGTTCCTTGACTTGATGAATAAGCTGCATATTAACATTCCTTTCCTTGATGCTATCCTAGGAATGCCCGCTTATGGGAAGTTCTTAAAAGAGCTCCTATCAAGGAAAAGGAAATTGTAAGACTTTGGTGAAGTTAGGATGCCATCTAAATCCTCGGAGCTTATCAAGATCATGAAGGAGAAGATGCCACCTAAATTAAGAGATCCCGGCTCATTTTGCATTCCCATTCAAGTTGGAGATGTCACTTGTGAAGCCCTATGTGATCTAGGAGCTAGCGTGAGCATCATCCCGCTGGAGCTATGCATGAAGATCGGACTTGGAGAGCCCAAGCCGGTCAAGATTCGACTTTATATGGCGGATCGCTCCATTACCCATCCCGTGGGCATCTTGGAGAACGTTCCGGTCAAGTTAGGTAACTTCTATCTACCTATAGATTTTGTTGTACTTGACATTCCCGCAGATTATCCTGTCCCTATTATTCTCGGGAGGCCATTTCTAGCAACATCGGGTTGCAACGTTGATTGTAAAAACGCCAAGTTGAAATTCAACATTGGTGGTGACCAAGTGGAGTTTGCATTGCTTGCCGCAATGAAGGGAGAGCAACTCAGCGATGATATCTTCAACATCTATGATGAAGAAGAATCACGGGAATTGGTGAGCTCTATCCTTATTAACGATCCACTCGAAAGAGTTATAAATTTTAGTTTAATAGAGGAAGGTGTAGATGCTTCTTGTGATGCAGATATATGGAGCTTGAAGGCCCTGGAAGAAGATCCAGGAACTAAAACTGAGACACTACTTCAGGAGAGAAAGATCTCCAATTTCGGTTCCAGTTGCAGTACCTCGACCGAGGCACTTCCTGGACTGAGCGAGGCGACCGAAGAACATCTCGGTCAACGCCTCTGCGCCTCGACCGAGGTCGATGGCGAGACGATTCCAACTGAGACTTCTGAAAGTCCAGTTTCTGACACCACTCTACTGGAAGGAGGAAGCAAGGATCCCTCTCAGAAAGCACCCCCAGTTGTGGAGCTTAAACAACTCCCTAGTCACTTGAGGTACGTCTTTCTTGGACCGGATTCTACTTATCCCGTTATTGTTAGTTCTTCCCTTTCCGAATCTGAATTGTCTAAGTTAATGCATGTCCTGAGAAAGCATCGAAAGGCTATAGGTTATACCACGGATGATCTTATTGGCATTAAGCCTTCTTTCTGCATGCATAGAATTCTAATGGAGGATAATCATAAGACTTCACGGGAACCTCAAAGACGGTTAAGTCCGATCATGAAAGAGGTTGTGAAGAAGGAAGTTCTTAAGTTGTTGGATGCAGCTATTATTTATCCTATCTCGGACAGCAAGTGGGTTAGCCCGGTACATGTCGTTCCGAAGAAAGGAGGGATGACCGTTGTGACGAATAAGAACAACGAGTTGATCCCAACTAGGACCGTTACGGGCTGGAGGGTTTGCATCGATTATAGGAAGCTGAACACGGCCACACGGAAGGATCATTTTCCACTTCCCTTCATCGATCAGATGCTCGAACGGTTGGCCCAGCATTCACACTTTTGCTACTTAGACGGTTACAGTGGATTCTTCCAGATTCCTATCCATCCGGATGATCAGGAGAAGACCACTTTCACTTGTCCATGGGGGACATTTGCCTATCGAAGGATGCCATTTGGATTGTGCAATGCACCCGCTACCTTCCAGCGATGCATGATGGCTATCTTTTCCGAGTACATAGAGGAGATCATGGAGGTATTCATGGATGATTTTTCTGTATATGGTTCCTCTTTTGATGATTGCCTATCTAACCTTTCCCTAGTGCTTAAAAGATGTGAAGACACTAACCTTGTTCTGAATTGGGAGAAGTGTCATTTTATGGTTAATGAAGGCATTGTACTAGGACACCTCGTTTCTAATCGAGGTATTGAGGTCGATCGAGCTAAGATCGAGACTATTGAGAAACTCCCTCCTCCTTGTTCAGTTAAAGGTGTGAGGAGTTTTCTCGGGCATGCAGGTTTCTACAGGAGATTCATCAAGGACTTCTCTAAGATTTCTAAACCTCTAACTAACCTCTTGAATAAAGATGTTGTTTTTGAGTTTTCGCAGGAGTGTCTTGATGCTTTTTACAGGATTAAGGAAGCGTTGATCTCCGCTCCCATTATCCAACCTCCTGATTGGACCTTGCCCTTTGAGGTCATGTGTGACGCTAGTGATGTAGCCGTAGGAGCGGTGCTTGGGCAGAAGAAGGATGGCCGGACCACCGCCATTTACTATGCTAGCAAGACGCTAGATGTAGCCCAGCGCAACTACGCTACTACTGAGAAGGAGTTGTTGGCGGTTGTATATGCTTTCGAGAAGTTTCGTTCCTATCTAGTAGGGGCGAAAGTCATTGTCTACACCGACCATGCTGCTATCCGTTACTTGCTTGCTAAGAAACACGCCAAGCCACGCCTTATTCGATGGATTCTCTTGCTTCAAGAGTTTGACTTAGAGATCCGCGATAAGAAGGGATCCGAGAACTCAGTTGTGGATCACCTCAGCCGGCTACCGGAATCTTCCCGCGATACGGATGATCCACCCATAGACGATTCATTTCCCGATGAGCACTTACACTTGTTGGAGCAATGGATAGACTTACTTATTTCACCCCACGATGGAGGTGAAGTATGGGGTGAGGGCACCTCCCATCACAATTGAGAGACGCATTATGGTCCAGCTAGCGACCTTAAACCAAGCGCTTCTTGGGAGGCAACCCAAGGTATTGTTTTCTTTTCCCGTTTTCTAGTCTAGCTTAGATAGTTTGCTTTTGCTTTGTTTTGTTTGTTTTTGGCGTCCTAGACAGATAACAGGAGACACCTAAGGAAGGAGCATAACTGGAAGTACAGAAGTTCGAGAATTCGAGAAGACGAAGTTTGACTGAGACACCTCGGTCCAATCGAGGCCACTTCGACCGAGTTGATTCTTGAACAACTGAGGCGACTAGGGTTTCTGCAGAACCACCTCGGTCCGTACCACCTCGGTCCAGTCGAGACCATCTCGACCGAGGTGACAGCAATTCCAGGAACAGTATAAAAAGGGGAAAATTTTCTTTTTTTCACTTTTTTTACCTTCTTCGACTCGACCGCGGCGCCTCTTCACCTCGCTTCTTCAAATCTTGCTCGTTTTCGAAGATTTCCGCTTCCAAACTGCGATTGAAGGGTAGAGGATCCCATTGCAAGTACAGATCTGCGAAGAAATCGAACGAATCGACCGAAACGAGGTAAAAACAGTCGAAACCCTAACTCGCTCATTCGTTTTGATTTGGGCTTTGGTTGCCCTTGAATCTGCTGAGAAAAGGCTTAAGTACCCCATAGGAAGCAATTGTAGTTATTTTGGGGGGAAAAGAACTGGATTTCTGAGAGTTGAATCGCAAACTGTTACGCCTCGGTCCAGTCGAACTGCACCTCGACCGAGGTGATTCTTGAGGGTTGTCAGCGACCGAGGTGATCTGACAGTAACTGGATTGAAAATGAGTGCCGAACGCTGCCTTGCCCTCAGAGATAGATCCTCACCTTCCCCTTCTTCCTCTTCTTCCCGACCTTACCGCCCGGTGATCCACGAGAGATGCCGGGTAGATTATGAGCGTATTTCGGGACGTCTAGTGATTGCACCACGTTTCCTGGATGTGTCCGCTTTTGATTTCCTAGGGGTAGATGGAGACCTTAGGAGGGTGATTACTACAGTTGGGCTGGATCATTTTACTGAGATCCGAGCCCCAGCTTACTTGGAGCCGATCCTAGAGTTCGTTAGCTCCTTTTCCTACCTTCCCACAGAGCAGTCTGTGAAGTACCGGTTGATGAACCGGTACTTCATAGTTCCCTTAGAGGTTTGGAGAGAGATTTTCGGCTTTCCTGAGCCCACCGCCACTGACTTCCCTTCCCGATCTGTAGCTAGGGAGTTCTGGGGGCAGATTGCCCATATTACTGAGCACACAGATAGATGGCGCCCTGGAGATTCCAGGGAGAAGGTCATCTTCCACCTAGCCTTTAGGTTAGCCCATAGGATATTCAGCGAGACACTTCTGGCGCGTACTGAGACGCCCCAGAAGATCCGACAGGGCGAGCTCTTCAGTCTGTACTGTATGGTTACGGGGGGTTTCCCAAACTTTGGCTTGATCTTGGCAGAGGACCTGCACAAGATCAAGGCCAAAGCAAAGGGAGACATCTGCTGCGGAGGTCTTGTCACCCACATAGCTGCTTTTCACGGGATGGACCTCAGTGCTTGTACGATGGCGGCGGCTCCGAAGCCGCTTGGATTGCAGGAGATGATCACTCGGAGGATTCTAGTTCCCCGAGGTCTGACCACTCCATATGTTGCTATGCCGTGGGAGCTGACTGCGCCACAGGGCATTAGGTGGTCTGCTCAGTTCACCGTCTACGATCCACACTATTGGCAGACCGCCTGGGCTCCACTGATGGAGGATCATAGGGAGGCAGCAGCTGCCCCAGCTGAGGATGAGGAGGAGGAGGCTGACGACGAGGAGACAGTGGATGAGAGAGATGGTGGAGTCCCGATGGATACAGGGACGGATACCGCAGGTACGAGCGCGCCGCCGATCATAGATCTGGATGATGATGAGACTGAGCCTGCACCAGCTGAGACTTCTCCAGTTAGGTCTGCTAGACGCAGGAGGCGCAGAGTGAGAGATCCAGATGCCCACAGACGGATCGACGACCTGACGGATCAGGTTATTGATTCGTATGCTGCTATGTCGCTGGATATCCGCGAGATGCAGGAGCGGCAGCATTATCAGCACATCATGGCCCAGCTTCAGTTCGAGCGTATCATGGGTCATCCATTCGACCCGACCCAGTATCCATATGTTCCACCACCACCACCACCGGATCGCGACTATTGATGAGCTGCAGGACTTTCTTTATTCTATTTTTATGCAGTTCAGCTATTTATCCGGTGAGTACTCTTATTTTAGACTTATATTGACCCACTGGGACAGTGTCCCAAGTATGGGGTATTGATGTATTTATTTGATGACTTCGATGTATGACTCATATTTTATCGGATTTTATATATTTATACTTCACTTCTGCATTTATATGTTTATCTGAGATTGCATACAAATTTACAGGTTATTTGATTGAGAAAAACGTCGAAACTATAAAAAAAATTTGTTTACCTCGACCGAGTCAGTCTTGGCCAAACGAGGCGTTTCACCTCGGTTGAACCAAGAACACCTCGACCGAGGTGGGTTAACTGAGAGTTTTCGAAAACGATTTTTGTGTTTCTTATATAGATATGATCTCAGTGAAGATCTTGTTTACTGACTGGTTTTAAATTCTTTATGTGTTTGAAAGGTTTTATAATATGTTTAAGTTGCTAAATGCTTTGTTTGAAATTATTGGCATGTTTAATACCTTGTTTTTATCTAAATTATGTTGAATTTGAAGGTTGACACCGCAGGTTAAGTTCTCTCACTTTCTTCTTGGAAAGACCAAGGCAATTCATTCTTCTCTCTTCTTCTTCTTAATCATGCTTAACCCCTCATATACATTTTGCCTCCCTTTACCTATCCGGGAATTTGAAAGCAAGCGAAGTGGTGGAAGCAAGTGAAGTTAAAGTTGAGAAGTTGGCTGGAAGTAAAAGTGTTAGAAAGTAACTTTAAGTTTGGGGAAGTCAATCATGAAGATGAGTAACTCGGCACCACTCACATAGCCGGGTGTTTGTGTCTTGCCAAAGTCGGAATGAGCGATATTCCTAATGGGTCATGGTATGTGCATCAAGGGTTTGATGCATCTCAAGAAATTGATGATTGCAGATTTCCTAGGCTTCGGTTATTGTGCACCTCTGTCCATGCATCCCAAAAAGTAAAGTAAAAAGAAAAAAAGTGTGAAATAAGCAAAGCTTATTGGTGGAAGATGTTGCAAGTCAAAGTGAAAGTGAAGTTCATCCTTTTCCCGGATTCTAGCCCCACATTACCTTACATACATCCCTACCCTACACGTTTCTTGACCTTTTCTTTTGGGAGGCCCTTGAGACCTTGAGCTTGTTGATTGACTTAGTGGTTTAAACTGGATTATACATGATTAATTTTGATAATTATGACTTATTATGCATTCTATGATTTTATGCAAAGATGAACATCTTTTCTATATTTATAAAATGTTTTGATCATGTTTGGATTTTAAATTCCATGAAGTATTCTCTTAGAGTGATCTATGATTGTTACTCACCATAAAAATGTTTTTGAAAGACTTTTCATTGATTTTCATGACTTATAATCCATTCTATCTTGTCTTCTATATGCGGAACTTGCTTGGGGACAAGCAAGGGCTAAGTATGGGGTATTTTGATAGCATGAATTATAGTCTATATTTTGGGGTTTGTTTGGACGTTTTATCTTTCATAATCTGCATGTTTGTATGTATATTATGTGATTATATTACCATTTCATCTACCTTTGCGAGAATCGAGGTCTACACCTAGTTTTGTTGTAATTGTAGGTAAAATGGCACGTTTTGCATCAAAAAGGAGCAAAAGGAGCTATGGAGTCATCGGAGCTACAATGAGGAACATAAGGAACCATCCAGGAAGCATAGCCATGGATTAAAGATTCACTTTGAACCAGTTTTGAGAGATTTCACATTCAGTTGTGACTCACCTCGGTTGACCAGAGATTCATCTCGACCGAGGTGATCCAAAGACGCCGACTCGACCGAGGCGAACACCTAGGACGCGGCGAGAATATTTTATTCTTGGCTGAGATCTTTTATCTTTGGAAAGTGATCTTATATTTTTGGGCTTGGCTCTTGGAAGGAAGAAGATCTTATATTTTACCTATTTTTATGGGAAAAGATCTTTCTAAGATATTATATCTTTGGAGAGTAATTTTCCTATAAAAAGGGTTGGATTTCCACAAATCCAACATCCCGCTTACACCGAACAGGGTGTTATACCATCGATCAGGGTTTATACATCGCTGCGGCATACTCTAGTTGGGAGTATTGAAGAACCTTTTTGAAGGTTGAAGGAAGATTGAAGATCATAGCTTTTATAGCTTTTTGAAGGGTTTTGTAAGATTGTCTTTAATTCCCTTCCTTGTTGTCTTCTCTTGTCGGATATATATCCAAGGAACGCCTTTGTTGTGATATTTGATTCAGTTATTGAAGTCTTTTCATTAAATTCTTCTTGTTCAAATATTCACCTTCTTCCCATATATTTGATTAATACTTTCATAATGATGATGAGTGGCTAATTTCCTTGTGTGATTCTAGGGTGATTGGCTGAAGGTTGTGGGAAAAACAATGATAGAATAATCTTAGATTCCAGTAGGACCCTGAAAGTTCGAGTCTTTAACCTTAACCCTAAGCATCTCGTTCAGTCGATGAACATCTCGGCCGGGGTGGAATTTGGCTGACCGAGGTGACTTATCTGATCCTAAACTGAGAGTTAAGTGTTAGAGTTTTGCCAAATCCTATTCTTATTACACCTTTCCTGGTTCAATGCAAGCTTAGGATGAGACTTACCCGGTAATTCCTTAGTTTGTGTACCAACGATCATAAGTGTAGGTAATAAAGGTTTATCCTTTATTGGGTTTGAGTGTGCTTCCATCCCACCTTTGTGAGTTAGCCTGAGACTTACCCGATAAAGGTTGATTCTATTCCCTTAGATGGTGTGTTAGTTTGAGGTTATAGTTCTTTATCTTGATTTCTTGAGACTTACCCGGTAATAGGAGTTACGGTTTTGGATTAGTGAGTAGTGAGACTTACCCGGTGATCTACTCCACTTTAGTAACACCTTCCCCATGCAAAAACCTCAGCTTTGTCCGCTTATCTTTAGATCTTGAGTTGGAACCACAACTAGATGCTTTAATCCCTAGAATTGCATGTTTGCTTTGTTGACTTCTTATCCATCTTTGATTGTGTTAATTGCTCTTTGTGGTTAGTATTTACGAAGCTTACCGTTATCGACTTTGTTTCACCGAGTCCCTGTGATCGACCCCTGGAATTCCTTGCTTTTACTACGATTGACCCGTACACTGCGGGTTTGCATTCTTGTTTTAAGCTTAAGTCTAGGGTTATAAATTTAAAGCTTGCACACACCGTTTGGAGCGAACAGTTATGAGTGTAAAAGTTAAGAATTTCATCTGTTTTTGGGATCTAAACAATGAGCAATGATTTCTTCCGAATCGTCTAAACTATTATGTTTCAAGATGCATTTGTTCTATTTTATATGTTATAGTTGCTTCCTTTTAGTTATTGACAAGTTGAAGAACCGGAAATGTTATGGTTTGAGATGAACTATGGAGAAGAGTTGTGGAGAAGAAAAGAAGGTATGAGATACCCATAATGAAGGAATTCATAGATGAAGACAAAAGGGCAAAATTCGAGGAGCACCTTTGGAATAGAATTTGTGAGACGCTCCCTGTAACACCCCAAATTCTCGGAACTCGGGGAGCTACTGGTTAGGACCTCACAATGGGTCCCGACCTTGGTTTAACAACAACATTACTTGGATCTTACAACAAGGCATAAATGTATTTAAACCAATTTCTAAAACATAATATTTTTAATGATATAAACGTACACATGTGACAGCCTTACAAACATATATAAAGATACATAACATGCGTGACGTATGGAAGACTCCCCCGTCCCCATCTAATGAGTACGTGGACCCGGCTGACCATCCGTTCCGGATCTCTCTGCAACTGTCTATCTCTACAGATCTACAACACGGATAAACCGTTAGCTAACTATCCAAATATAAGCAAAATGATAACAGCACACACACACGCAGAAACAAAAATAAACAAAACATCATGCTGGCACTCAACCAATTATTATCTATTATTTAAGTGATTCACATTATTCAATTTACGTTGTGGCACGAGAATTATTATTAGTTCTCGCCTCCGTTTCTTATCCAACTGGTGTAGGTCTAGCTGACTTCCATTGGTAGCATCACTACAAACCATGTATGGACTAGTCCCGAAAGAAACCCCCAGCGCCCTGCGAGCTACTGAGCGGAATGCCACCGCCCGTTACTCTTAGGCCAAAAATACAGGTCGGTAATTATATATCACAACCTATCTCTCTAACATGTCAATCACACACCACCATCATCATTTATACTCATATTTAGTAGTCAGCTAAGTAAGCCCGAAGGACTTACCTGTTATCACGCTCGACTTTTAATAACCACTCGCTCTGTAAACTGTACCCACTCAGTTGCCTGTTAAAGGCGATAAGTGTGTTAGCACACTTTCACGTAGATAGAAGTCTAAAACTTCTAAGATCAAATAAGTATTAAGACGTACTAGTTACATTATTAGTTTTTAGGGTAAAATGACCATTTTACCCTTGGTTCCGATTTTCTCGAAAACCCTAAAATTTATGTCCAAACTCTTATTTGAAGTTCTAAAATATATCCTAACTCTTAGAATTTTATTAGGTGCGAAACTGACATTTTTCCTATGTTTCTATTTTCCGGAAGAACCGAAAAAAGTTTAACTTCGGCTCTAACTATAAAATTCTTAATGGCTTATAAAATTTCCGAATTAAATATCTAGATCATCTATGAGGTTCTATCTAGCCTTAGAAGAAAGAATTTCTCCAAACTGTTCAGCCGATATTTTTATAATAATTCCCAAAGTCGGTTCCTCACTCTACTTTCCTATACTTAGTCAAATTTAAAAAAAAAACTGCTCAACTACCTAACTTTGGGAGCTCGTAACTTTCAATCCGACCGTTCATTTCTCTCCAAATTTTAATATGATAAACTACATATATCCGTCTACAACATATCCAAAATTCAACGGTGGATCTTTATTCAAACGTTTTATAATTGATCGACAAGATGGCTGTTCGTAACCTAAAAACTGAAGGGATTAAAATAAAATTACAGCAGCCCCTTATGTCTATCATATGCAGAAACACACACACACAACCAACCTGATGGTCTCTAGTTCGAAACTCACAAGGACAACCCTCAAAACTAACCTCCTACTGTATACCCTCACGTCCCAATCCAGGAGAGACCTATCTACTCTACTACAGACGCACCCAAGCATCCCCTCTTGGAATATACATACGTTAACCTGAGTTGCTGCACCGTACATAGAAAGGAAAGGACTGAGATAAAAAGACTCACAGCTTAGGATGAACTCGATCGACAACTCACGAACAACCCTTGACAAGAAGAGCGATAGACTGGTGGGATGGCGTGGCTCGCGACAGAGACAAAGAATGGTCCTGTTGCTGTAACGTCGGTGCAGAGGCAAAGGAGGGGGATAGATCTAGGCTTACGTGAGAGAAAGGAGGCGGTTCTGCGTTGCAAGACTCTCAATCGGAACTGCTGCAGCAACACAAAAGTAAGGGAGGTGGTTGGACACATGAAACGGATGTAAGCAATGGAGAGAATAGGTACTTACGCTGCAGCACCGAGGCAGCTCACCTATCTGCACTTGTACTCATGAATAACGAGATCTCGTCCACTGCAGATAGGCTTGTTCAGATCGAAATAGATAACAGAAGAGAAGGAGAGGAGTAGGACTCACCGATTGCGTGCACCTGCGTGATGTAGAGGGTCATCACGTGAAGATACCCTGATCTGATTTAGGCCCGTTGCTGAAGTATCCTTTGCGTTTGCAACGAGGGAATGAAGCACCAGGAGGCTGAGGAAACTGGACGAAGCGATGGGAGGGAAAGGGGTTAGGAGAGAGGCCAAAGAGGAGGTGACAGCCGTTGAGTGAACCTGGACAGCTCTAGACGGTGCGGGGAAGGAAAGAATCGTCATGGCCTGATCTCCTGCGTGAATCCAGGGCAGTTACAATCCTTTGTAACGTCCATCAGAAGACGTGAAAGGCTGTAGGAGAGTTGGAGTGTTCTTGGGCTGGCAAAGCTGGGCTGGACGCTGCATCCTGGGCTGCGCGAGGTAGGTAGGCAGGCCAACGTTCTGGGCTGCGCGAGGTAAGGAGGCAGGGCACTCATAGCTGATGATCACAACTGGGCCGGCTGCTGCTGCTGGAGGTTGGGCTGCGGCGCTTGAAAGCTGCTGGGCAAGCTGAAGTAGATCACGGACTGGGCTCCTCGGCAGCTGGGCTTGAGAAACTGGATCTGCTGAGGCTGAGGATGGGCAGGAGTTGGGCTGCAGATGGGCTAGAGCTGGCGCAAGGGTGAAGGGAGCAACAGCCCGGTGCTAGCTGCGGTCCGGAATCGAGATCCCAACCAGTGAATGCACGGAATAGATGGATACGGGTCATGTTATAGTTTCGGATTGGTTATAAGCATCCTATCATTTTATGTGAAGGTAAGCTACATAAAATGATAACCTTTTAAAAGATTCTATCATTTTATGTGAAGGAAATCTACATAAAATGATAAATTTTATAATAAAGTGTCTAACTAAGTAGACGGATATGGATCAACTGATCGAGATCGGGTTTGTTACAGAAATAAACGGAAAAAAAAAAATTCCGGATATTACATCAGTACCCCCTTAAAAATAAGTTTCGCCCCGAAACTTAAAGTACGCCAGTCATAAAGTCAGCCCTCAAGGTACGCATCTAATGTATCAACTTGTTACCGCACAAGAGTCATCATTGCCACATATAAGTATCCCGTATATCAAGGTCATCAATAACACACATCCTGACTAAGTATTCAAGCATGAAATAAACAAGTAGGCAGACAACATAACACAGATATAGGGCCAAGCCCTAACTCGTCGCTCCCTAGATTACAACTATCTCCACAAAGGTCTCTGAAAGGTTATGTCTCATACTATCCATAGTATCCTTGGTAGCCTCATCGGCTTTTCATAAAACCACTAACTCTGAAATCTTTTTATGTACAAGCCTCACAAGTGCCTGCTACCACGTTCTAGCGTGGTTACCTGATATTTACCGGTATCATCCGGCTTAAATGTCCGATCTTCTAAGCTGATGTCTTAACCTTTGTCTAGTAAGTATCCCTCAAACTGAATCCGTAGCACTAGGGTTACACCCTCCAATAGGGTGAGAATTAATAGTCCATCAATCACTTATAAACCACTTACAGCCTCAAGTGGTCACATTTTGCAACTCACCTCCAGGTTTCTTGAATGACCGTACAGAAAATAACCTAGTCAACTTTCTTCCCTTCGTTATGTTTACTTGACTACACACTCAGGCCAAAGGTCTTGGACCTCCGCCAGCACTTCACCGAGTGCCTAATGCTCTTGTATCATGACTCACTTGTCTTTTAATATGACTCAGTCATCTTATTCCTCCGGTAAGGAATCATCCCTTTGCCCTTTTCCGGTCTAGTAGTGGAGACATAATCTAGTGGTCATCATCTGTATTCACTTGGCATTATTATAATATTTATGGATATCTAATATATTGTTAGCTCAACCTTAGGCTTCTCACGTATTTTTCAAGGTCTTGAGTGACATACAATATGTCCGAAATGACGGTATTAGATACAAGGTGATCTCACATCACCGTTATTTAATCACACCACTCAATAGCTGTTAGCACTGCACTGTGTCCTATAATATCCCTCTTACTCAAAGCGCAACTCGACTCCGTTCCGATATAAAATTCTCCTTATACTCTACTCTTGAGATTATGTTTCCTATGTGTACGGTTAATGGTTTGTAAGTACACTCCCATAGCTTCCTTTTCTTATATGTCTTTCGATTCAGCTTGATAGTTACTCACCTTGAGCTTGTTAGTGCAGGCCCCACACAACACCTTCATTACTTCGTGACTGCCTTCCTCATTACTTTAAGAACTCATTCTAAAGTACCCTACTAGGTACTAAATTCCAAATTCACTGGTCTGTCAACTTGTGACGAGGTCGGCATGCTTCACTTGGATCTATAATGGGGTACCACTTTCTTTCTATACTTCTACGTGCACATACTTTCTCGTCTATCTAGTTGGTGATACAGTTCCTCTACAAAACTTCTTGTCACTCCACGTAGCCTAATTCACGTTCCTTCTAAACGAAATACATTTCACAAATTATCATCGTCTTAAACTCGACACATCATTTGTTGTACTCTCGAGTTTCCGGTTCTGTGGGTTAGGACTCATCACGCTTTCGCTGCGCTACTTTGATAATTATGTTGTCACCCGCTAATAGTAAGGGCATTTTCCGTGAGTCCAAATTGATGGATCCAAAACTCTCTCTCTCAATTACACCATAAGTCCTATCCGGATGAAATACCAAGTACCTTCCTTACTTGCCTTAAGGGACTAAGATAACATTTGAAAGACGACCTCTTCCGTTCACTTTTGAAATTCTTCTAACACGGATCCAAACTTCCTGACTCGACTGAAGTTTGATCTTAAACAACCGAGAAGTAACTTCTAACACGATTCTCTCTATACCTTTAGTTGTCTAAGTAGATTTCCGTTGTCTACTTGAGGAACTCCTCCAAAGTATCGGTATAGTTAATTCAATACTCCTCAATCACCGATATCTCTTCTTAACTGTACATAGCTCGACAATCCCAAACAACCCTTGCACGTCCTCAGTTGATGTCGGCCAGTCAATAGTTGACTTATCTCCATTTCCGGGACTCACTTTTCTCATACCTCTTTTGCCGTTAAATTTCCTGGTGAACAGTACTTACTCAAGTTCATCAATTCATACTCCTTTAGCTCATTCTACATTACAACTTCCGGTTTCCCCGTGAACTAACTCCATTTCTCGAGTCTAACTGTGTCGTCCATCTGACATCAATGGTCTTTTCTAGGTCTTCCAATATAGCTTGTAATTAAGTCTACAAAACTCGCATGACCTTAACTTCCTTCCACTTGCGGTTTATCTAGTTGGGAATGCTACACACCTTCTGTCTTGATTGATATAGAACCTTATCAAAATCATATACTCCTTACTCCTCTAGTCCTTCTTTTATAATCCATCTGTACTAACTGTGATATGCACCCTTTTCCTAGTCAGTAGGCAGTAAATTCTTCACACGCTTCCCTTGGTCTTCAATGACATAAAGGGGGTCCTTTCTGACCGTCTAGTCTTTCTTCTTAAGTTCTTAATTACGGATCCTTGCTCGAACTCACTCCATGTTATTATTAAGGTGCTAGCACGCGGATCGATTTAGCTTCACATTTGTCGTTGTTGATCTCTTGAAGGGTCCTCTACACGTCTATAAAATTCTTTCATCATTCTATAGTTATCCTCCTTATCTGATAACCAGTTACCACTGGTTGACCCGCACGTATTATGTCTCAATTATTACTGACTGGTATGTAGTTGACCTTCCATAAGATCACAGACTTGTTGTTCTTCTATCTCTTTTGAAGTTTGATAGACTTGGTGAAAATCTATCTCCTCTAGTTTCTTTGTTAATACTCTTTTAGTTTCTTCCACAGTCTGCACTTCTCTTGTTCTCTTATGAGGTCACTATACTCTTCTGAGTCTAGTCCTAGCGTTCATCTGACGTCAATGAGTTCATCAAGTCTTCCACATTAGCTTGTAAGCGTGTCTTCGCGATTCTCCTTACTTTAGTCATCATCTGTTTGCGGTTCTCGGGTATGAACCGTTAGTGTTGGTAACTTAAATCTCTTTGTAAATGAGAAATTATTGCGGACCCTTGAGTCCACCAATCTCATTTCTCACATTCTTCCGAATTGGTTGGTGTAGTTCTGTGATTCCACCTTTATAGAAATACGTTGTCGAAATTTCACACTTCTGTTGTATTTGATACTTGTTTCATGATCTCTTTCAAAATTCTTGAATCTTTAAGGAAGTCAAGCCATCTCTATGATGAAGGGATTTATTTCTCGTCTGTAACTCTTCTTTGTACTTCTTTAATTTCTCACAACTGGGTCAACACTCTATCTTCTTTGTACTCTCATGCCCATGCTTGTTTATGGCGGCGTCCGCCTTGATTGTAACGTCCTTTACTCCGAAATTCTTGGTTGTACTCCGTTCTATATGATTCTTGTTTTTCAATTATTATCTCCATTCTACGCTCTTGTCGTCTCTTGCATAGTTCTTCTAATTCATCTTTCGGCTTCATACGACAAGGTCCCTTGCATGATTCCCAATTCCTTCTATCTAAGCTGACTCGGGCACTTCTTTCTCATCCGGTTGTACTGGCGGTAAAAATTTTCTAACATCTTTACTGCTTTGCCCACCCGTCCTTCGGATGATTTATAAGTCACCAGGACGTCCCTCAGAATATCATACTAAATCTTGGTCTGAATCCCTTATCTCGTGTGGAAAACTCTTCAAACTCGTTACCGATTTATCATGAGGCGCTAATCGCTTCATGATATCACAACTAAAGAATACAAGATATCCTTTAGGATACTAGCATACTACACACACAGATATATAATTTACACTAAAACCTATCAATATAAGTCTATATACTAACTCACCTATCGTTCCAAGCTGCAGAGATCCACGGAGAACGATGGTGGTCCGACGTACTACTAACCCAACAACCCGACTATGCACGTGTGTAAAAACGGAAATCCATTTTGAAAATCTTAGACCCCTTTCGGGTTCTAGTTATTTTATACATTCGGTCTTTTAGAAGATTTCAAGTGCCATTGTTGCCAACCCAGAGCTCTGATACCATGTTGTAACACCCCAAATTCTCGGAACTCGGGGAGCTACTGGTTAGGACCTCACAATGGGTCCCGACCTTGGTTTAACAACAACATTACTTGGATCTTACAACAAGGCATAAATGTATTTAAACCAATTTCTAAAACATAATATTTTTAATGATATAAACGTACACATGTGACAGCCTTACAAACATATATAAAGATACATAACATGCGTGACGTATGGAAGACTCCCCCGTCCCCATCTAATGAGTACGTGGACCCGGCTGACCATCCGTTCCGGATCTCTCTGCAACTGTCTATCTCTACAGATCTACAACACGGATAAACCGTTAGCTAACTATCCAAATATAAGCAAAATGATAACAGCACACACACACGCAGAAACAAAAATAAACAAAACATCATGCTGGCACTCAACCAATTATTATCTATTATTTAAGTGATTCACATTATTCAATTTACGTTGTGGCACGAGAATTATTATTAGTTCTCGCCTCCGTTTCTTATCCAACTGGTGTAGGTCTAGCTGACTTCCATTGGTAGCATCACTACAAACCATGTATGGACTAGTCCCGAAAGAAACCCCCAGCGCCCTGCGAGCTACTGAGCGGAATGCCACCGCCCGTTACTCTTAGGCCAAAAATACAGGTCGGTAATTATATATCACAACCTATCTCTCTAACATGTCAATCACACACCACCATCATCATTTATACTCATATTTAGTAGTCAGCTAAGTAAGCCCGAAGGACTTACCTGTTATCACGCTCGACTCTTTAATAACCACTCGCTCTGTAAACTGTACCCACTCAGTTGCCTGTTAAAGGCGATAAGTGTGTTAGCACACTTTCACGTAGATAGAAGTCTAAAACTTCTAAGATCAAATAAGTATTAAGACGTACTAGTTACATTATTAGTTTTTAGGGTAAAATGACCATTTTACCCTTGGTTCCGATTTTCTCGAAAACCCTAAAATTTATGTCCAAACTCTTATTTGAAGTTCTAAAATATATCCTAACTCTTAGAATTTTATTAGGTGCGAAACTGACATTTTTCCTATGTTTCTATTTTCCGGAAGAACCGAAAAAGGTTTAACTTCGGCTCTAACTATAAAATTCTTAATGGCTTATAAAATTTCCGAATTAAATATCTAGATCATCTATGAGGTTCTATCTAGCCTTAGAAGAAAGAATTTCTCCAAACTGTTCAGCCGATATTTTTATAATAATTCCCAAAGTCGGTTCCTCACTCTACTTTCCTATACTTAGTCAAATTTAAAAAAAAAACTGCTCAACTACCTAACATCGGGAGCTCGTAACTTTCAATCCGACCGTTCATTTCTCTCCAAATTTTAATATGATAAACTACATATATCCGTCTACAACATATCCAAAATTCAACGGTGGATCTTTATTCAAACGTTTTATAATTGATCGACAAGATGGCTGTTCGTAACCTAAAAACTGAAGGGATTAAAATAAAATTACAGCAGCCCCTTATGTCTATCATATGCAGAAACACACACACAACCAACCTGATGGTCTCTAGTTCGAAACTCACAAGGACAACCCTCAAAACTAACCTCCTACTGTATACCCTCACGTCCCAATCCAGGAGAGACCTATCTACTCTACTACAGACGCACCCAAGCATCCCCTCTTGGAATATACATACGTTAACCTGAGTTGTTGCACCGTACATAGAAAGGAAAGGACTGAGATAAAAAGACTCACAGCTTAGGATGAACTCGATCGACAACTCACGAACAACCCTTGACAAGAAGAGCGATAGACTGGTGGGATGGCGTGGCTCGCGACAGAGACAAAGAATGGTCCTGTTGCTGTAACGTCGGTGCAGAGGCAAAGGAGGGGGATAGATCTAGGCTTACGTGAGAGAAAGGAGGCGGTTCTGCGTTGCAAGACTCTCAATCGGATCTGCTGCAGCAACACAAAAGTAAGGGAGGTGGTTGGACACATGAAACGGATGTAAGCAATGGAGAGAATAGGTACTTACGCTGCAGCACCGAGGCAGCTCACCTATCTGCACTTGTACTCATGAATAACGAGATCTCGTCCACTGCAGATAGGCTTGTTCAGATCGAAATAGATAACAGAAGAGCAGGAGAGGAGTAGGACTCACCGATTGCGTGCACCTGCGTGATGTAGAGGGTCATCACGTGAAGATACCCTGATCTGATTTAGGCCCGTTGCTGAAGTATCCTTTGCGTTTGCAACGAGGGAATGAAGCACCAAGAGGCTGAGGAAACTGGACGAAGCGATGGGAGGGAAAGGGGTTAGGAGAGAGGCCAAAGAGGAGGTGACAGCCGTTGAGTGAACCTGGACAGCTCTAGACGGTGCGGGGAAGGAAAGAATCGTCATGGCCTGATCTCCTGCGTGAATCCAGGGCAGTTACAATCCTTTGTAACGTCCATCAGAAGACGTGAAAGGTTGTAGGAGAGTTGGAGTGTTCTTGGGCTGGCAAAGCTGGGCTGGACGCTGCATCCTGGGCTGCGCGAGGTAGGTAGGCAGGCCAACGTTCTGGGTTGCGCGAGGTAAGGAGGCAGGGCACTCATAGCTGATGATCACAACTGGGCCGGCTGCTGCTGCTGGAGGTTGGGCTGCGGCGCTTGAAAGCTGCTGGGCAAGCTGAAGTAGATCACGGACTGGGCTCCTCGGCAGCTGGGCTTGAGAAACTGGATCTGCTGAGGCTGAGGATGGGCAGGAGTTGGGCTGCAGATGGGCTAGAGCTGGCGCAAGGGTGAAGGGAGCAACAGCCCGGTGCTAGCTGCGGTCCGGAATCGAGATCCCAACCAGTGAATGCACGGAATAGATGGATACGGGTCATGTTATAGTTTCGGATTGGTTATAAGCATCCTATCATTTTATGTGAAGGTAAGCTACATAAAATGATAAACTTTTAAAAGATTCTATCATTTTATGTGAAGGAAATCTACATAAAATGATAAATTTTATAATAAAGTGTCTAACTAAGTAGACGGATATGGATCAACTGATCGAGATCGGGTTTGTTACAGAAATAAACGGAAAAAAAAAATTCCGGATATTACACTCCCGTAATGGTGCTTGAGGTAGATGATGAAAATTGGATTTCATATGCTTCCAGACGCTATCATCATCTCCTTCACGCTAGTCTTCCTAAACGCCTTTTTTTTTTTTGCAAAGTAGCGTTTGAAAGGGCAATCAGCTCCCAAACACTACCATCAACTCTCAAACGTTGTCCCCAAACCGGGCCTTTGTCACCATTCCTAAGGCAAAAAGAGAAGAAACATGAAAATGGGCCGGATACATGGTTGGGGTAACTTGGGCGGAAGAAACTGTAAAGTACTAAAGTGTAACGGTAATATTAGTAAGTTTTATTGAGTTTAAAATTTTAATTTGTTAGATTATTAGGGTTTATTTTGTTCATGAAATTTAGGTTTAACTAGTTTAATTATGGTACCTTGTACGGATTGATCTAATATAGATGACACGTGTAAAATTAATGAGATGACTACACGAAGCTACGCCAAATATCAGTTCACGAGCTGCTTTAATATATAAGATATATACAGTACATTCCAATAGAGAATCAATTTTTTATTGAAAGAATTTGGCCTACTCGGCCTTTTTTAGTTTTGTGTTTAGTAAATGTACTCCATAATTTTTTATCACTTTAATTTAATGGTAGGTAAAAATAATTAACCTTTCTATTTAAAAAAAAAAGAATAAATGATGTTTATTATTTGTTATATAAGTATAAGTTTTAATTTTTAATTACTGAATTTGTTTTTTTAGTTGTTTCTATTTATTTTTTGCCTTTTTTATTTTCTTTATTATTTTCCTTTTTATTTCTCATACTAGAAAGTTTTCATACCAGA
Source organism: Fagopyrum esculentum (assembly GCA_033239045.1). Classification (NCBI taxonomy): domain Eukaryota; kingdom Viridiplantae; phylum Streptophyta; class Magnoliopsida; order Caryophyllales; family Polygonaceae; genus Fagopyrum; species Fagopyrum esculentum. The sequence continues at coordinate 39,580,138 of BSUD01000003.1, forward strand.
AAGTTTTCATACTAGAATTTTTTCATACTAGAATTTCTCATACCAGAAGTTCATACCAGAAGTTTTATCATACCAGTAGTTTTTTTTTTGTCCTTTTTTATTTTTTATAATTTTCTGGTATGAGTTTTGGTCTGAAATTCATACTAGAAATTCATACCAGATTTTTTTTTGTTTTCTTTCTTTTTTTTTATTTTTTATAATTTACATACCGGAATTTACAAACCGGAATTTACATACCGGAATTTAACAATGGTTGATATCTACACAACTATACTCAGTGTATGCACGCTTCATACCAGAAAATCCTAACTCTCCTCTTACCAGAAAACCCTAGACAACTAAAAAAAAATAGGTTTAGCACTTAATAGTTCTAGGCCTATAACTGATATTCCTGCAATAAGCTTCACCATCTTCAAGCTCTTCATCTACTACTAGAGTAAAAAGAAACAAAAACTCATTTAGAACATGTTCAACAATACCAGAGGAAGGAGATGAAGCGGCGTATGTAATACCCCGAATTCTCAAAACTCGGGACGTTACTGGTTAGGACCTCACAATGGGTCCCGACCTCAGTTTGACAACAATTTTAATAGGATCTTGCAACAAGACACAATAAGAAAAACCGAAATTCATAAAATAGTATTTTAAAGGGATGAATGCAACAACGTCTAACAACCTATAGTACTTAAACAACGAAAAGACTAACTGTTTTAACAAGAAGAAAGAACAACAAAGCAAACATCCCAACCCCACTCTAAGGAGTACGGAGACCCGGTTGACCACTACTTCCAGATCACTCAACTGCTGCTCTAACCTGTGGTGAATCTAAAAACACAACAGAACAACCGTTAGCTAGCTATCTAAACATTAGATGAATAATAATAGCACAAACACACATCATAACAAAAGTAAACACTCAACATGCTTTCAAACAATCCATTTATTATCTTTACTTAGGTCATTCACCCTTACTAATGATACTTATTTTGTGACACGAGGGATTCCTAAACCTTGCCTCCACCCCCGTGTAACCATCAGGAATGGATCCGATGCATCTCACCTTGTATTTGTATGGTCTGGGTATAGAGAACCTCCCAGTCTCCTGTCAGAGCTGGGCAGTGATGTCACGGCCCGTTATACATACACTTGGGCCTTAAAATATAATAATAACAGTCGTCCTATCAAGTTGTTGTTATTATAAACACACATCACATACACCACTATTGTCATTCAACTAACATCCAGAAACTAGCTAAGTAAGTCGCAAGGACTTACCTGAAACAAATCACAACTCTCCAATTCTCAACTCTGTCCGCAACCGTTAGAACTCAAACGCCTGTCACACAAGGTACGTGGATCAAAATTACATCCTATATTCTTAGAAGTCATAAACTTCTAAGATGTACAAACTCGCAAAGAGAATTTACTAAATAGGTTTCTTTTAGGTAGAAAGACTATTTTACCCTTGATCTCGAAAACTCCGAAAAAGTCTATCGTTTAGTTCTAATATTCTCTTCGAGAACCTAAGTCCTTAATCTAGTTTTCATTGAAAAGTTTGGTAAGAATTTATAAGAGTTACCCAACATTCATAGTTTACACAAAAGTCGTTACGGTTCGACTTTGGGTTCGTATACACGGCTTGGAAGAGGATATAAAATCTCGAGATAAAATCCTAGCTCCTCTATGATATACCTATTAACCAAAGTGTAAAGATCTCTCAAAAACGCTTAACCATAATTCTCCCATAAATCTCCAAAGTTGAGGTAAAAGCTAAAATTTCCCATACTTAGTCAATTTTCCTCCTGCTGTAAAAACAGCTCATCGGTACTACTTTGAGTCTTTATAAGTCCTAATTCGACCGTTAACTTTCTCTCAAATTGTAATACAGTAAACTTCATATTTCTATCTACAATATATCAAAAATGCAACGGTGGATGTTCGATCTAAGATGTCCAATTACGGGTTCAAAGCCAGCAGTTTCAGTTCACAAATATTGGAAAAATCTGGGTTAATTTTGGATCTTAAAAATCCAGTTTTTTGGACAGCACCCCTATCTCCCTTACTATACCTTGCAGATCCTATTTAGAACAAGAACAAGAGACACAACCTATCTACTCTCTACCCCTTCTCATGCTACCAACAAAGGCAAGATACACTTCTCTACTAACCCAAACTCCTAACTCAGTCTATACTACATCATTTAAGTTGCTGGAAAATCTTAAACAATACTAAGAAGGAGGAACAACAGTGCAGAAAACTCACCCCTTACTCGGATGCAGTTAGGAGTCGTAACATCCCTCTCTAACGGACTGGGGTGAGGCTTGCGTGCCAGACTGGACTCAAGGATGGCAGCAGTGGTTGGTACCTGATGGTGAAGTGAGGCTGATCCCATTATATACGTGCAGGAAGTAGAGGACCAGAAGGAAACAGACAGCTTGCTCACCTTATGCACTAATCCAGCGGCTGCAACAAGGTTCTTGTGCTCGGCTTCAGCGGCGACAGCGAGGCTCCGGTGCTCGACTCCAGCGGAGACAGCGAGGCTCTTGTGCGGTGGACCGGCGCTGAACGTTTCCCTTCGCTGTGCAGCAGGAAGATTGTTAGCGGGAGTGCACTGACTCAAGAGGAGAGGTAAAGCCGGTACTCACCTGGCCGGCGTCGACAGGGCAAGGTCCGGCGCAGAGGAAGAACGCCGGGGTGTCGCTAGTCGGGCGTTGTTCTTCTGGCTGGCGGCTCTAGGTCGTCTTCTCAGTGCAGCGTGCAAATCGTATGCGCCGTTTAGGATTTTAGATTAGGTTAATTAGGAGATTAGGTTAATTAGGGAATTAGTGAAGGGTTAGGATAAGTTAGGGCTTTGAGCCGGTAGGCTGAGGTTATTTGGGCCATTTAAATTGGGTACGTAGTGCGGTTGGCGGATCAAGGTCACATAAAATGTGACCTTGATTTAAGAGAATCAAGGTCACATAAAATGATAGAATTTAGTATTGTTTTATTTTATTTAAGAGAAAAGCGGTTGGCGGATCGGAATCCGATTTGATCCGGTATTAAACGGAGTTTAAAATTTTCGGTTATTACAGCGTACTTCAACGCAGGAGGACCAGGTACACAGAGTTGTCAATCTACCTCCAGTAAGAAGACTCGAGTTCGGATTGATTGAAGAATCAACCCAGGAAAACTAGGTACGTAGTGCGTACTTCGACGTAGTTTTTGTCGACATCCCAAGCTTCAATGGTCCTTCCATTTGAAAATAAACACCCTTGTAAATAAAATTTTATAATTACTCAAATAACAAGAAGCACTATCAGATATATGGACTTTTCCGGGTCAAATTATCCACTTCAGGAATTCGGATGAGGAAATGGTTCTTGCAAAGCTACATAATGAACATCAACTTTCAAGTATTCTCCTAGAATTGATCAAGAGAAACTCAAATTAGAGGCATGTTCATAAAGCATAGAATAAACAATAAAGTAAGTGACCATAAAAAGGTTTGAAATCTTTTAAAATGATTTGTATGTAACACCCCAAGTTTTGGGAACTCGAAGCGCTATGGGCTAGGATCTCACAATGGGTCCCAACCCTCAGAGTAGAAACAACAAACGGATCTTACAACAAGGCACAGACGAATGAAAACCAAAACTCAATATAAAACCAAAGGTTCAAACAAAGGAAAACGTAAAAGACTCGCAGCCGAGTTCAAAATAAAAGGGAAACAACCAAAGAAACAAAAACCCGATCCCGTCCTATACTATACGCCCAACTGACCACACCATCCGGATCACTCAGCAGCATCCTGAACCTGTGGAACATCTACAACGACGGTATAAACCGTTAGCTAACTTTCTATATACTAGCAAGAGCGTAAAGGCCCAAATACACATAAGGTAAAGAAAACACATAGCATGCTTGCACTCAACCGGTTATTATCTTTCTTAAGGTTATCCATTACTAATTCAACTTCTTTTGTCACACGAGAATCTCCCGAAACTCGCCTCCGCTTCCATCAACCAATAGGAATAGATTAGTAGTATCCGTTACCTACGGGTCTGGGTTGCAAGAGCACATTCTAATCTCCTGTAGAACTAGACAAGTGGTCACCGCCCGGTTATAATACACTTGCGCCAGTTAAGGGTAATAACGGGTGAATCCTATTCCGGTTATCCGTTATAACAATAATAAACAACACAAACAAGCCAATATACAATCCAACTAGTACGCGGCATGAAGCTAAGTAAGTCCAAGGGACTTACCTCACTCGAAGGTAACTCAAAAGCTCAGCAACAACTCAGAGAACACTCAGGACAAGCTCAGTTTCCCTCAGGAAAGGAGCAAGGAAAGCTTGTTTACACAAGCATCACAAATCAGGAGCGAAACAGTTGCTAGAAGTCTATAACTTCTAGTCTCAATGATCTCTAAGAGATCTCCACAAGCTAAGGGCTCAATCTCAGTCTTATAGCAACTCAGGGAACAAGGAACAACCAGAAGATGTGAGGAAAAGGACGAGGAAAGAAAGGAAGGAAGCAACTCACCAAAGACGGGAGTTACTGCAGAGGAAACCGCAGGGGCGGCTGGACCAGACGTAGGGGCGGATGGCCGCGGGGGCGGCACAACAGAGGCGTAGGGGTGGTTTACAGTGCAGAAGCGTTGTCGACTCCTTCGACAGCAAGGAATGCAGAAAGGGCCAAAGCTTGCTCTTCTCAGTGCACAAACACGTTACAACTCAACCAAGGGAGCCTGTGAACATCAAAGGATCAACAACGGAACGCTCCACAAGAATCAAGGCTCAAGCTTGATCCTTGGAGAAGAAGAAAAGAGAAGAATGAAGAAGAAACGAAACAGAAGGAGAAGGCGTGCAGCAACTATAAGAACGTGATGAAGAAACCAGAAGAGATGAACTTACACGTTCAGCAAGGTCGTAAGAAGCAAGGGAACGGCTACAGCTCTTAGGGTTGAAGAAGACGTAAGCAAGAAACGGGGAAAAGAGGAAAAGACGGGAATATAAAGGAGACGGGCTGGAAAGATAGAGGGAAGGACGTTTAGGGTTTAGAAAGAAGATAAAGAAACCGGCCATAAGATAGAATATCGGATATTCTATCTATGGAAGGAAGATAAAATGAATGAAAGAAAGATCGGGCACGATTTGTCGTCAGCCGCAGGGGCGGCTGACCCTACCGCGGGTGCAGCCTGCCGTAGGGGCGGCACACTTCACCGCGGGGCGGTGAAGGCAAAAGACTGGGTCTTACATCAAATCCCCCTAAAAAGAAGTTTTGTCCCGAAACTTGCAAAAGCCCAACGATCACAACAACACACAGAACAAAACTGAACTCATATATTCTCACTCGGGGCACGTAACTCAAAACGTCACAAAAAGCGTACGCAACGCAACAAAGGAAAAACTGAAACTAAACGACTATGCTACAGGTGCATTCAGCTCAGCGTAAAACTCCGGATAGTTCCTCTGGATACTATCCTTTGTCTCTAAAGTTGCCTCATCATCTCCTCGCATCGACCACTGAATCTTCATCAATGGTATGTCCTTCGAACGCAAGAGTCTCGTACTACGCTCTAAGACAACCAACGGGTGCTCTACGAACGTGTGGTCTAGCTCGATCACTAGATCCTCATGACTGACAATGTGTCTCGGGTCTGGTATGTACTCCCGTAGCTGAGACACATGGAAGACTGGGTGAATACCCTCGAGTCTCGGTGGCAAAGCAAGTCTGTATGTTGCCTCCCCAACTAGCTCAAGAATCTCAAATGGTCCAACATATCTTGGGCTCAGCTTCCCCTTAACACCGAAACGTCTGACGCCTCGTGTCGGGGATACTCTCAACCAAACCTATGCTCCAACTCTGAACTCTAGAGGTCTGCGCCTCTTATCTGCATAAGACTTCTGTCGACTCTGTGTTGCTAACATCCGTTCTTGAATCACTGCTACTCGAGCCATGTCATCCTGAATCTGCTGAGGTGCTACTCCGCTAGCACTACTAGGCTCGTCCTAACACAACGGTGTACGGCATCTCTGTCCGTATAAAGCCTCATAAGGAGTCATCCTGATCGATGCGTGCCAACTGTTGTACGAAAACTCCACTAAGGGAAGGTGATTTGGCAACACCTGCCCCCAGTCTAACACGTAGGCTCTCAACATGTCCTCCAGAGTCTGGATGGTCCACTCGGACTGACCATCGGTCTGAGGATGATAAGCAGTCGTGAATTGCAGACTCGTACTTAGGGCATCATGCACTTGCTGCCATAACCTCAAAGTGAATCGTCTGTCTCTGTCAGATACTATAGTCTTAGGTACTCCATGAAGTCTCACGATCTGTCTAGTGAACTCCTCTGCCAATCGACTCACCGGCCACGTTTCCTTGATTGGAATGAAACGTGCGGTCTTTGTCAGTCGATCTACTATGACCCAGATAGCATCAAAGCCTCGACTCGGTCTCAGACCGGTAACAAAATCCATAAAGATGTCCTCCCACTTTCATTGAGGAACGGCAAGTGGGTGTATCTCGTCTCCTGGTCGATGATGCTCGATCTTGACCTGTTGACAGGTCACACACTAAGTTACATATCTCGTCACATCTGGCTTCAGACCTCCTCACCAGAAAGAGCGTCTGATATCTTGATACATCTTACTCGCACTGGGATGTACTGAGTAAGGTGAAGAGTGAGCCTCCTGAAGGATTCTCTGTCTCAACTCTCGATCTGAAGGCACACAAACACGCTCATGGCGTCTCAAAACTCCATCAGCACCAACTGCAAATTACGGTACCTCTCCTCGAGACATCCGGTCTCGGATCGGCGTCAAAGCTGGGAAATTCTCCTGCTTCTGTCGGATTTCGGCCAATAGATCAGGTACTATCTCCAAGGTGGACAACTGACTGTCGGAATCCGGAAAGTAGATATCCATCTCTAACCATGCCAAATCTCGCTGTAACCGTGGCTGAGCTGTTAGCCTAGCGATCGCCATCTCTCGGGGAGTCTTCCTACTAAGGGCATCTACTACCATGTTAGCCTTCCCCAGGTGGTATAAGATATCAAGATCAAAGTCATTGATCAACTCCAACCATCTACGCTGGCGGTTATTCAACTCCTGCTCAGTGAATATGTACTTCAGACTCTTATGGTCTGTGAATATCTGACACGTAGCTCCATATAGATAATGCCTCCAAATCTTCAAAGCATGAACCATAACAGCCAACTCAAGATCATGGGTAGGGTAATTCTCCTGGTACGTCTTCAGCTGTCTATTAGCGTAAGCAATCACCTTACCTCTTTGCATCAAAACACATCCCAAGCCCAGCTTGGACGCATCGCTGTAAACCACAAAATCCTCAATGCCCTCTAGCTGAGCTAGGATAGGAGCAGAGGTCAACCTCTTCTTCAGCTCCTCGAAGCTATGCAGGCACGGCTCGGACCATACGAACCTCGTAGACTTCCGTAACAAGGAAGTGAGCGGTCGGGCGATTACTGAAAAGCCTTCAACAAAACGCCGGTAGTAGCCTGCCAATCCTAAGAAGCTGCGTACCTCCTTGACGTTCTTAGGAGGCGGCCAAGAAGCTACTGACTCAATCTTCTCCGGATCTACCTTGATCCCTTCAGCTAAAACGATGTGACCAAGGAATGCTACATCGGACATCCAAAACCCGCACTTAGAGAGCTTGGCGTAAAGCTCTCTATCCTGTAAGACCCGAAGAACAATCCTCAAATGTCCTGCATGCTCCTCTCTACTACGAAAGTAAACCAGAATGTCGTCTATGAAGACAACTACAAACTGGTCTAGAAAGTCGGTGAAGATGTTGTTCATCAACTCCATGAAGACTGCAGGCGTATTCGTGAGCCCGAATGGCATCACTACAAACTCATAGTGTCCATATCTGGTCCGAAATGCCGTCTTGGCTACGTCTTGCTCTCTCACCCTCAGCTGGTGATAATCAGATTTCAAATCGATCCTCGAAAACACTGAAGCTCCATGCAGCTGATCCAAAAGATCACTGATACGGGGCAATGGGTGCTTATTCTTGATCGTCACCTTTTTCAACTCTCGGTAGTCTATACATAACCTGATTGACCCATCTTTCTTTCTGACGAAGAGAACTGGTGTGCCCTAAGGAGATACACTAGGGCGGATGAAGCCCTTCTCTGCTAACTCTTCGAGCTGCTTCTTCAACTCAAGCATCTCGATAGGCGTCATACGATAAGGAGCCTTAGAGATCGGTCTCATACCAAGCTCTAGCTCAATGTCAAAGTCTACACTCCTCTGTGGAGGTAAACCTGATGGCTCTCCAAAGACGTCAGCAAACTCGCAAGCTACTAGAATCTCTTCCAAAGCCGGACTCGTACTATCCTTCATGGCATAGCACCAAAACGCCTCGCAACCCTGACTGATAAGTCTCGCAGCTCGCACTGTACTGATGATTGTACTAGTCTTTCCGAGATCCCATCCTCGGAAGATCTCAACATGGCCTGCATCTGTAGTTACTGTCACTGTCTTCTTGCCGGTGTCCAGAATTGCTCGATGTCGATCCATCCAATCCATACCCAGAATAACTTCTTCATGTACTAAGTACATGACGAAGAAGTCAGCTGGCCAACCGCGACCTCCCAATCTAATAGGGCAATCGCAAACCTCTCGTGTACCTCGAATCTTACCCCCATCGGGTAATCCTATAAAGAAGGGTCTACCCTCTACAGTAACTAAGGTCAATCTATCTACACATGCATCAGATATAAAAGAATGCGTAGCACCGGTATCGAAAAGAACTCTGATATGAAAACCATTTATATGAATGGTACATGTGGCTGCTGGCGTGATCGGCTCTACGGCACTCCTCAGCACATACACTCTGGTTGATGCATCTTTGGTGTCTGCAGATCCACCAACACGTCCTCTACCTCTCCCCTATCCCGGAGTGGAACCTTGAGGAGCGATAGAACCAGAAACTCTCTGTTGTTGCTGATGATACTATAATGTACGGGAACCCGCTGACCAGACCATCCGGATCACTCAGCAGCATCCTGAACCTGCGGAACATCTACAACAACGGTATAAACTGTTAGCTAACATTCTAGATACTAGCAAGAGCGTAAAGGCACAAACACACATAAGGTAAAGAAAACACATAGCATGCTTGCACTCAACCGGTTATTATCTTTTTTAAGGTTATCCATTACTAATTCATCTTCTTTTGTCACACGAGAATCTCCCGAAACTCGCCTCCGCTTCCGTCTACCAATTGGAATAGATCAGTACTATCCGTTACCTACGGGCCTAGGTTGCAAGAGCACATTCTAGTCTCTTGTAGAACTAGACAAGTGGTCACCGTCTGGTTATAATACACTTGGGCCAGTTAAGGATAATAAAGGGTGAATCCTATTCCGGTTATCCATTATAACAATAATAAACAACACAAACAAGCCAATACAATCCAACTAGTACGCGAAATGAAGTTAAGTAAGTCCAAGGGACTTACCTCACTTGAAGGTAACTCAAAATCTCAGCAACAACTCAGAGAACACTCACGACAAGCTCAATTTCCCTCAGGAAAGGAGCAAGGAAAGCCTGTTCACACAAACATCACGAATCAGGAGCGAAACGGTTGCTAGAAGTCTATAACTTTTAGTCTCAATGATCTCTAAGAGATCTCCACAATCTAAGGGCTCAACCTTAGTCTTACAACAACTCAGGGAACAAGGAACAACCAGAAGATGTAAGGAAAAGGACGAGGAAAGCAAGGAAGGAAGCAACTCACCAAAGACGGGAGTTACTGCAGAGGAAACCATAGGGGCGGCTGGACCAGGCGCAGGGGCGGATGGCCACGGGGGCGGCACAGTAGAGGCGCGGGGGAGGTTTACAATGCAGAAGCGTTGTCGACTCCTTCGACAGCAAGGAACGCAGCAAGGGACAAAGCTTGCTCTTCTCAGTGCACAAACACGTCACAACTCAACCAAGGGAGCCTGTGAACATCAAAGGATCAACAACGGAACGCTCCACAAGAATCAAGGCTCAACCTTGATCCTTGGAGAAGAACAAAAGAGAAGAACGAAGAAGAAACGAAACAGAAGGAGAATGCATGCAACAACTATAAGAAAGTGGTGTAGAAGATAAGGAAACCGGCCCATAAGATAGAATATCGGATATTCTATCAATGGAAGGAAGATAAAACGAACGAAAGAAAGACCGGGCACGATATGTCGACAGCCGAAGGGGCGGCTGTCCCTGCCGCGGGTGCGGCCTGCCGCAGGGGCGGTGAAGGCAAAAGACTAGGGTCTTACATTGCATAAGAATATTGTAAGGATTGTAAGCATTCATTGTACACAGATAACTCACTTTACAAGCATTTAATCATTTAGTTAACTTGGTTATTTTCCACAAATATCACAATGATATAAAGGTTACGATTTTTACTTATTGTGTAAAAAGAGAAATTAGAGTATAAATTTTTGGAATATTTTTTAAAATTAATGGAAATTTATTATTAATTTGAAAGTAAAAAATAGTTAAACTTTGAAATGCGGTTTCTTAATAGAATTTAGATATTATCTTGCTATGAAATAGTGAGCTTAGAAACAAAATACGTTTTAACTTGTTGGATATGATCAAGTCATAAAAATTTGTGATTTAGTTGTTAGGGTGTTAACGATAAGGTTTATAAATATTTGTAACTCTCTGATTATGTTAATTAATATTATTCAGTAACAAATCGGATTAAAAAATTATATATTTTTTTAATATTTTTTATAAATATTTATTTTATAAAAACTGATTTGGTTGTTAAGCTGATTTTTTTAATTAACTTCATAAATTATTCTGTAACAACCCCTATTTGTTAAGCTCAATTTTTTTATAAAAAATTTATAAATATTTGTAACAAACTCATTATGTTAATTAATATTATTCCGTAACAAATGGGATTAAAAAGCTATAGATTTTTTAATATCTTTTTATAAATATTTATTTAATAAAAAATGATTTGGTTGTTAAGCTAAATTTTTTTAATTAATTTTATAAATTATTCCGTAACAAACCGTTTTTGTTCAGCTGAATTTTTTTAGAAAAGTTTATAAATATTTGTTCGAATAAATCTAAAAAATTTAATTGTTCGAATAAATCTAAAAAATTTAATTGTTAGAATAAATCTTAGGCCGCCACGTTAGCCGTAGCAACTTCTGTTTTAGTTTAGGTATATAGATATATAGATTAGAACTAGTGTATTACCCGTTCCCTGCACGGGATATGATCTAATACCTATTACAGATATATAAATATAAAATTATATTATTAGAGTTTAATATAATTTATGCACTATAAATTTAACAAAAAAATTTTAATATACATAATTTGATAAAATCAACGTATAAAACTTATAATGCACTCTTTGAATAAGGTTGACAAAAGATTTTAGGTACGTATTTTTTTAAATTAATCAATTTATATCATCAATTAAAAAATATACATTTAAATAACATAATGAAAAGATTTAAAAAAGTTTGTTGGTTGAGGAGAAAATATGAGTCAAATTTTTAGTAATTCTTTTTGAATTTTAACAATCTTATTGAATTTAAAGATTTAAGATTTAGGATAAGATAAGCTTTAAGATTTAAATTTTAAGATACTTAAAAGATTTAGGGATGTTATGAATTGCTAAAATGACACGTGTCATTATAGTTCTCCTTTTGAGACACGTGGATTTAGATGCTACTCCTATAATATATACTAGTTTTAATACCCGTGCCTTGCACGGGTTATATGGTAATTGTGTTTATAAAATAATGTTTGATAATTTATTACGTCAGAAATTATTTTACATGTTATGTGATTCTTGTTGTTTGGTCACATTTTGAATAGAAAAAACAACGTTCATATGTTTTACATGTTATGTGATGCTTGTTGTATAAAAAAAACAACGCTCAATAAAAAAAACCAAAAAAAATAACTAAAAAAATATTATAAGATTAAATAAAAATAAAGCTTATAAGCTTTAGAAAAGGAAAAAATTCAATTGAAAACTAAAAGAAAGGGTAAACAAAGATTAAGAGTATATGTTTTAAAAAAAAAATTGAAACTAAAAAACATACGCAAACAAAAGAGTAAGATGATTAGAAAATTTAAATAAATTTATTTATAAGTTTTAGAAAGAAAAAACACATGTTTAATTGAACATTAAAAATATAACTAACCATATATTAAGATTAAATAAAAAATAAAGTTTATAAGTTTTAAAAAATAAAATAAAGCTCAATAGAAAATTTAAAAATATAAGTAAACAAATTATTAATATCTTTTTGTTAGATTGCAAATCTTAACTATTTACATTTATTAATTATAATTAATTAAATATTAATTAATTTTTGATAATTTGAGGGATGTGGCACAATTTGGAGACATAGAACTAGTAGCCGGAGGATTGAGGACATAATCATGCTTAGAATAAAGCGATCCTAGTCCAAAAACTCTCCCTTTCTTCTCACCACCAACGGATTCAACCCATAACATATCTTTATCTTCTTTAGACAATTCTTGTTGCGATCCAAACAGAGCACTGCACTTCTCATTATAAGATTCCTAAAAAAAAATATTTAATTATTATATGAAGCATTATATGTAAAAAAAACAAGTCTAATGATATATATCAATTGTTTTATAAACAAAATCATAAACATATATGCATGCATCATAAGCAAATCATATATATATATATATATATATATAAAAATCCTAGTATCATAAACAATGCATAATCACAAGTATATCAACAAAATAATGGTTAATTTAATATAAATTTAAACTATATAAAAAACACTTATAATTACATTTTAGTATATATATATATATATTATCATAAACAAATAATAATCACACATATGTATGAAAAAAACAATGATTAATTTAATATAAATTTAAACTATATAGAAAAAACTTACAATTGCATTTTTAGGGCGTTCACTAGTCCAGGTTCCAAGTCTTTTACTGTGATACGTTGCTCGTACCAGCTCTACTTGGGTTATTTCTCGTCCATGTTTCCCCTTCTACGCAAGTTTAATAAATATATATTAGTTCAAAATAAATGAGTATTCAACTATAAAATTTAAAATAGAAGGAAAATACTTACAAACTCTTCAGCATACTCGGCGGCAGATTTAGAGCCACCCGCGTACGCTGACATTCCGTGATCACCCTTAGATGCTCTATTTTTCTTATTAACCTCGCATTTTTTCCGATATTCGGCACTTTTACTATCTTTCAATATTTGTGACCAATGCTCACTTTCAATAAATTTGGGTTTGACTCCGGTGTTCCGAGCTTCACATATCGTAGTTGTAATATGTCTACTACACCTAGCTCTCCAATTTCGTTTGATTACGGGACCGTCATGATTGTCCCAAAAAAAAGCATTCTGTATAGTTTTACAATTAGTATAAGACAAACATTATAGTGACACGATATTCATAATTCAAAAGATATAACACATAATTCTACTATTGTAACAAGAATACGTGACATATTTTATGCAAAAAAAAAATAGTGATGCAAATCATTTTAGATACACTCAAATATATAGATAAAAGTTTGTGAAGTTTACGTACCTCAAATTCAGACCACCATAACGCTATAACATTTTTGGGAACTTCGGAAAGACACTTCCATGGACCATCATAGTGACCATGTATAGATCTATTAATAACCTTGAAAACTCGAGATTTGTTGTAAAACCTAACATATAAACAAAATTTTAGTCTTTGATGGTTATGATGGTTAAATATGTAAACAAGATTAAAATAGCAATATCAGTAAAAAAAAAAAAAAAAAAAAAAAAAGCCTATGTAAAATAGACTTTGGCCCTTCGGTACCCAAAAAGAAGCTCATTTCAAACCCTTTCAACCTTCCAGTACTCGGTGAGGAGGTGAAGCTGAGCATGCTGAATTGAAGGGTGGAAGAGGAAGCTTATCGGATTTTCAATCGATACCCCTAGACTACAAGGATGAAGGTGAGAATCTCGTTTCTGAATTTAATTTCTACCTTCCAAATGTTTCAAGAAAAACCCCCCTTTGGTAACCGATTACTTTGTCTTCTTCGATTTCATCTCTTCTCTTCACCAATTGATTATCAACACCGTCCAAATCATGGATGTAGACTCACAGAAGATGATGTTTCTTGCAAAGATGGATGCGAGGTCTCTCGATCTGTTCGAGCTAGTTCAGGATTTGGACGATTCAATGTCTGTTTCTAGTAGAAGACAAGCAGAGAGGTTGAACTACAAGAAGCTGTTTAATGTAAGCTAGTCTGCTGGTGCTCTTTATTATTGTATCTAGTATTCCCCAAATGTACAAATAAAAATTAGAGGAGTTTTCAACCAGAAGATGCCAAATCATTAGAAATTTAGAATAGTAGTAAACTATTACTAGTATCATCTATTAAAGCAAAATAATCAGATTTAGGTAATCATTTCATATTACCTTAACTATTATTAGTACCATCTATTAGTATCATCTATTAAGTAAGATAAACAAAGGCATAATGTTCATGTGTTTTCTTTGGTGACAGGGGAAAAGCGAAGTCTTGTGTGGGAGCTGCAATGGAGCTGGATTCATGGGTGGGTTTATGAGCACATGTGATAGCTGATGCGTGACACCATTCAATAAATTGGTAGTTTGGTTTAAGGATTTTGGATGCGAATAGAATACTCTAGTAAGTGATTTCTTTATCTTCTTCATTAGATTCACACAATTATTCGGTGTTTCAATTTCTGATTTAAGGCCAAATTCACCCTACTGGTAGATTCCTCACCTGCTACGGTCAGAGTAGCTCTACCCGGATCGTATAAGTATGAACGATTGATTATGCACGCTCTCCCTAAAAAAAAAGAGGCAGCCTTCCCTCGATTAGTCTGCTTTATGAACAATAGGAATGTCATTGCTCATGGAATATGGGAATAGGTCTTATACATCGAAGTGTATATCATTTGTTGAGATGGAAATTTGCAATAGTTTGAGGGAGGCAGTTGACGAAGTGTATTCTATCATAAAGGTGGAAGTGGATTTGAGGAATGGAAATAATGATTTAGCTATGTATCATGGGGTAAACAGGTTGGTTGATAAAGGGAGTACATAAAGAGAACAACTGGATGAATGGGATTATAGCATTGAATATCAATGGGATTATGCATCAAATATCAATGTTTCAAGAGCATTACTAAAGCCATTCAGTTTGTTCTCAATGCAGGAGCTTACTTAAGATTGTTAAAGTACTGTCTCTTTTTGTTCTTGTATTCTTATATTTACATTTTTGTAGTTTTAAATTTACCTACTATTTGAAGTAGGCTATTACTGGAGTAAATATGTGGTAAAGGGAAAATAATACATCCAGAGTAAATATGTGGCTTTTGGACCATGTTATTTTTGAAGCACCTGAAGAGAAGCTGAGGAATGGAACTAATGCTGTAACTATGTATTTGAGATAAACTGGTAGGTTGTTAAAGAAGGTAAAGTGAACAAAATAATGGATTGCTTTAGGTTTAGATTGAATGTTTACTATAGTGTTTTCACAAGAAAAATTTACACATCTATAAAGAGTACGGATTTAAGAATAGCCTGTTCCAAAAGGGTTGCTTCCTTGTTGGGTTTTGAAAAGCTTGAAACCTTGGAAGTCCTTTATTGTTTATATATAATGATGTGATCCCCACCGGAGAAGAAATCATCGTCAATATGCCGGAACTAATCATTTTGCCACCAACCGTCCAAGTCAAAACTCAACCGGCACCTATCGAAATCAATACTTATGTGTTGGAGATCATGCCTAAAACTGAGCCAAAAATTATTAAAATGAAACCGAAAATGCTTGCACCGAGCATGCCAAATGGAAGCCAATTTTCACTCTCTCCGGCTAAGCTGTCAGGTTTGCGCACTCTCGGTAAAACGACTATAACTGAGGCAATATTTGGAATTAAAATACCCATGAGTACTACTTTGAAAGGTATTTTCAATATCTACAACTTTCTAGTTTACTCAAAGTCGAGATTACAAGAGGAACAGGGTGAAAATTACCCTACATTGAAGCAAGTACGGTACTTGTATGGATTGTTGGGCAAGATCATGCATGGAGGCATGAAAGATGGTTATACAAAACATATGCACGTCCCACCCATACATATTTCATGCAGCATACCATGCTCATATTATTCATATATTATGCATGAATTTATGTATTAATCATGTGAAGGTCAACATGTCAACATTCAATCAAACATTGAAGGCATCTTCACACACATACATTGAATGGAGGCCAAGGTAGTTCAATGGTCTTCTTCTCCTTCAATATGGACGTCCAAGACTTGATTAGACCATCCTTGATGTGTTGTCCAAGTGAAGAGAATAGGATCCAAGAGCCATCTTTGATTAAAGGCCAAATGTGGCCATTTATGTGTTTGAATTTTCTAAAAAAAAGAACTCTTGAATTTCTTGCATTTCCTTTTGATAAACCTTTGATATTTCTAGCTTTTAATTAGGGAGTTTCTAGGCTGAGTTTTGTGGCTATATAAAGCCTTGTATCCTCCCATTGTAAGGGAAGTGAAGTTAAATGAAGTAAGTTAGCCTTTGTGCTTTCAAAGTTGTTGTTTGCTTTAAAACAAAACCCGAATTCTAGGTGAGATGCTTAGTTTTCAAACATCTAGGTGAGATGCTTAGGTGGTTCTAAGGTGAGAGGCCGAGGAACGAAGGTTCGAACCCCAAAGTGAGATTCCGAGGGTAGTTCGTTCGAGCTGAGGGATTCCCAAAGTGAGAGGCCGAGGGAATTTGCTCTTCATATCCAATAACACAAAATCCAAAAAAAAAAGGAGTTACATTTCACCGATTCCAATCAGAGTGTGAACTTGTGCCGGTGGATCCTTGTGTTCGAATCGAGTTCAATCACATCAAGTGGTATCAGAGCCAACGGTGCGAGTTCCTCAAGCTTTCGGGGATGACGATCATCAACGACAATGCAAACGGTGGTAATCGAAACAACCAACGTTTGGATAGGCTTGAAGCCCAACTAGCTGAGATATTGAGAAGGTTTCCTCTCCTTACCTTGAACCCTCATGACAAAATCCAAGGAGGTAGAAACCATG